>WAAB01013190.1:1520-12448 GCA_013389865.1 Piaya cayana
AAAAAAAAAAAAAAAAGAAGGGAGAAAAAGAGGAAAAAAAGAAAAAAATCAAATAATAATAATAAAAAGAAAATAAAAAGAGAAAGAATAAAACAGAAAGAGAGAGCGTGAGAGAGGAAAGTACTCAACCCTAAGAACAGCAGTGTACAGTAATTGTGTAATGAAATTGTCACTTTTTAAAAAATTTATGTTGCTCTAAACTACTTTTTCGTGCACGTAGTATTTGATTGTTCTGAATGATACACTAACACTGTTTTTTATAAGCACTTCTGGACTTGGCTGAGGTGGCATATGAAACCCGAAGCACTTTCTTCTCCAGCAGCGCCGTTAAGGCCAGCACATCAGTTGTGGGACTCTCAGTTCCAGCATCCTGGTTTGGCTTGTGTGCTGGATAGATTGCAAGAAGGGCTTCCTCTGATCCATCGGAAATGCCTGATCCGCTCACCATTTGGGAAAACAATATAGAAACCTGGCAAAAGAGGAATTCTTGGGTCATGGGACAAATGAACCGTTCGGTGTTGGGGGCTGCTCATCCCCATGTAGGAATGTACAATAAATCTGCACTGGAATGAGGCTAGAACCTGTTGGGAATCTGTCCTGACCATTCAAGCAGCAGCCACGGTGTCTCTCATGAAAACAACATGGCAGACTAAAATGGAAAAAAAAACCCAAAACCTTGATAGTTTCAATAAGAGCCCCGATCCCTCTGTGAACTTCAGAATAAATGACAGCACGGGCTTCCATCCTCTATCTTCTCGGTCCCTGGTCCCACAACGCTGCAGTTTGCCGTGCTTGGGTCTCTGTTCAAAAGAATCGATGCAGGCAGTTGGAGTCACCTTTTGTGTTGCCTTGGTTTTATGACGCTTTCTTTTTCTTCAACAGCTTGTTTCTGCAGCTTTATGGTCTTTAGAACTCCAGCTGAGGTGCAGAGGTCTAACAGAATCCGCTCGCTTGCCATAAAGAAAATAAAACCGAAATGACAAATAAGACAGATTGGTTTGGTCCGCAGCAGCTAAGTGGTAATAACCTTGCTAATGTACTTTTTAAGGACTACTTTATCACCTACCACACATCCTCACACAGAAAACATCACAGGCATACTTAGAGGTCAAGCTTCTTTGAGTCAAGAGGCTTTTTTTCCAGCCGCATTCTAACTTCTTCTTCAGCAAGACTTTTATTCCATTCCTTTTCTCGTTTCTCTGACATCATTTTATTAAGTTAGGAAGGATTGATGTTACAGGGAGGGGTTACGCTGGCCATCTATATCCCTTCTCAGATCAGCAGAACCAGACTCTTTCTTCCAAGGGACAATTCATCTCTTTCTGTGGTAGGAAATAACGTAGTTGTCCACGCGTAAGTGTTTAGAGCCAGTTGAGATGTTTTAAGGTATCGAAGAGCCACAGAATTTTGACAGATATGACATGAAACCTGTAGGAGAACTGGACTCACCTGGAGGAGGAGCTGGAGGGAAAAAGGCTTTTACATCAGGTGGTTTATCTCACCTCCAAATAACCACACATCGTGCCCTGGTGGTGTGTGATTTTATTCTCTAGGTATAAAGGAAGGCAAGGATAAACGCTCTCATAGACGTCTATATCATAGCTTCCTAGAACCAGTCAAGATGTTTGATAGTGTTTGATAGGAATGGTTGGACTCGATGATCCGGTGGGTCTCTTCCAACCTGGTTATTCTATGATTCTAAGATGTGATACAGCTTGGCCGACCAGCTTTAGGCTGAAACTAGGAACTATGATCAACATCCGAGGGCATTTACACCCATCATGTAGAAAATCAGGCTGAAGATCAGCCTCGCCTTCCAAATATATAGAGGGAAATAACACACTCATGGTATGATGCTGCTCCTCTTAAGGTCAGGAAGGGCATCAACACCACCATGGTGAGAAAACACACTAAGAACTAGTGAGTCCTTGTTTGCTTGTCTAAGGAAATCTGAAAGAAAATCCAAAATGCTGTGATTTTGCTCCGATTTTTCCATGCTTATGGTAGGTATAGAATTTAGATACCTACTGCAGTTACCTAGGCACCCTCCACGCATCGAGGGAACTAGCTCTATCTCCACGGGACTCCACCTCCCTAACACACTAAGATCAGCCAAGTGCCTAATAAACCTTAAACTCTACTGAATGAAACTTCCACCCCAGCACCTCTGGAGAAGGGCTAAAATTAGATAAATAGCCCTTAAAGATATCTTAGGCAGGAACCTTGCGGAACTGTTCTAGAACATGAAATACTTGTGTGTGGAAATAGATAAACATGGTTAAAAGTGAGAAGGAAACTCATTCTGGTTTTCTGTTGCCCAAGCTGAGCGAAAAGGAGATGGGGAAAAAAACAAGACGTTTGACATTTCCGATGTGCAGATTTGCCACGTGAAAATGTACTGGGAAGGAATTTAATTGTGGTCCCCTACTTCAAGATGTGAATAATTTTCAGTCAGATTTTGATGGAGGGAAAAAAGAGAAGAAAAATATTTTTAAAATCATTTTCAGTTTTTTTTTTCACCAAAATATCAGTCTTCTGTGGAAGGAGGGAGGGCTGTGCAGATTGTTCTGTGAAACTGTTGAGAAAGCAGCGTTTTATTACAATCAAACTCAAATGTCTGACGTTGGAAATAATATAGAGAGTATTGTTTGAAACATTTACTTATTCAGTATGTGGTCCAAGGCCTCAACAATAATTTCTTTAGAGACTCGCGTCTTATTTTATTGCCTAATCACTCTGAGCATCTGCTCTGCAGGAAACAAATCAGTTTTTATTTCGATTAGCATCTGATCTATTAATATTAACAAACCTGAGCTACTCTTGAAACCCCAGAACTTCCAGGATTTAGTTTAATGACTCCTGCACATTTTGTGTGGTTCAATACAGGTCTGACTCATCTTGATTTTACTGCCGTTTGTTCTTCCTATTAAGAGACCATCCCACATTTATATCCCCATCATTCTGATTTATCCTTTAGTATCTTCTCAAACTTTAAAAGCAAACTTGCTTTCAAAAGGCAGATGTGACATTTACTGATGTTCACAGGTTCCGTGTTGGATATTTTGAACCTTACTTAATAGTTTTATTGAGAGTAAATGTAATTATTCCTGCTTCTTCTGCTGAACCAGCTATCGGAGCAATTTACTGTCAAAATGCCTTTGTTTTTTTTTTTAACTGGAACTTCCAGTGTGGTTTTCAAGCAATGAATTCTCTGATGTTCCTGTTAAAACCCGACTCAGTTCTCACCTGGTTGTACCTGCACAATGTTCCCATGTTGTCTTTTCCTTAGTCCTTGTCTCTATTGAAATGTTACACATTCATGAATTAGATGAGCCTGAGAGAAGGGCAGAGTTTGAGGTTGGTGGGCGCTCACTGCTAGCAAATCCAACGATATTTGTAGCTTTTTGACTTTGAAATTGGTTTGATCTGAAAAAAAAAATGTTCTCTTTTTGAAAGATCATGAAATTGTATATTCAACTCAGTCAAAAATTCAGAGGAGTGGAGAAAAGTGGTCAAAATTCTGTGGCCAGGTTAATGAATTATTTTAATTTTTGAGAACCCAAAGACAGATTCTTAGCTCAAGTACTATCGGTATTTGGATCCTGTTGTACTTCAGCCAATTGTTCAGCCTTGAATGCGTTATACATTTCCCACAATGAATCTCAAAACACTTCATGTAGGTCTCAGCTTACTTCTTCCTCTAAGCCCTGACACATTGGACTCGCAAAGACCAGCAGTTGATGCTTGGATCCATCAGAAAATTACTCATGAAAGAAACACACTGACTAACCCCACGCCTTTTTTTTCCAGAGCAAGGTGTTACTGCGAGTGCAAACAGCTCGTGTGTTGACTAAGCTTAGAAGGTAAGACTCCAGCAGAGCTCGGAGTGATGCTCTGGCCTCTGCCTTAAGAGTTGGAACTCTTCTCACACAGCCCTCCGTTAGTATTGTTAGATGGCAGAGGTGAAGGGAGAGTTTTATGCAGATGATGAGAACTGGAGCAATATTCATATGGCCTGTAAAGGGGAGAGAACCACAGAAAAGCAGTGATGACCATGCCACCTACAGCTGAAGACTGTCAAGAACCTTCATGCTGCCTCCTTAAACCCTAACTCATCCTAGGTTTCATCCTGTTGCCTTGGAGAACTGGCACAAGGGGTGAATTCGGACCTTTAATTTACTACTTTCTTTAAAGAAAAACTCCAACCTCCATTGGGAAAAGACTTCAGCTCTCCAAATCAACAAGGAATCTGCTCTTTGAAACTTCTCTTTAACTTTTCCTAGAAACAAACAAAAAAAAAAACCTGCTACAAAACAGGCACAATGTATAGTCCTTCCAAATCCTGGAACTCCGTGTAAATATTTCCCCAGCTCATCTCCTCCTTTGAACATGACTCAGTGGCACGGCTGCAGCTCACGGTTTTGCAGAGAGGCTCGAGAAGGGCTGCTTTGCTGTCCTAAGAGCCAATATCTCTAACTGCTTTTTTGTTTGTTTGTTTCTTAATACCAACGGGCAGTTTTGGTCTTAGATGTCTTGGGTACCCAAAAGAGCTGCTGTTGAATTCCAAGGTCGTTTGACTTCCATTTATCCTTTGGAGAGGTGGTTCTGCTGCTCTAGTTCTTTATTTTTAAGGACAAGAAGAAACAGCATTAATAGAAGACACAAGCCTGCAACACAAGGAAGGATCAATAAAGATAATTATATGGGAACTGTATTTATAAAAATATCCTCTGCCCGCATTACAGGTTCAACATGACTTCAAGCACAGCTGTGTGGGGACTGGGGGAGGAAGATAAAAATCATTTTCCTTTGCCAGGTGAAGGTCATTTGGAGAGGTCTGATCTTTTTTTATGGCTGTTCTTTACTTTTCTTTATTTTGTACAATGAATTCTGTTCTGTACAGCAGCTGTTGTGATTGTATCTAAATGTGAGTGCGCACTTGGTCACCAACCAATAACGTCCTATTTATCGGTTTGGGGTTTCGTTTTGGTTCGGGTTTTTTTTTTCCCTCCACTCAATTTAATTTGATTTATAATTCAGTGGTGAAAAACATAATCTTTTATATTTCTATTTCCTATACAAGCTACCTGTTTTACATGAGTCTATGAAGATAACGACCACATTTGATCAAACATTTCACGGCAATAAAATCTATGTTGATTTAACCCTGATTTGTCTGGGACTTGAAAATAATTATCATTTCTGGATCAATAAAAACCAAACCTGGCTAGGAACTTGATCTGTAACGTTGCAGGACCTAGGACTTCCATCCAATAGATAAGACATATAAAGTAGATGTACAGCAATAATAATATTTTCATATTACAGTGAGATGATGGCTTAAACGGAGATTAAAAGTGGGATTTATCCCACCTAATTGTAGCTGCATTAACTAGTAATCTCCTCCAGAATCCATTAACCAGATTTTGTTCTTGGTGTATCAAGGGAAAGGTAAAATGCAAGGCAATTTATACACCTTTAAAGAAGGAATCAAAGCTAGATGGGATGTTTTAGATTATATTAGTCTCTCTCAGGGCAAAAATGGCAGGAATTTCTGTTCCTATTCATTGACAATAGACACAACCTAGAAAATGAGGTAGTTTTGAGTATTTGATATTGAATAGTTGAATATTTAATATTTGGATGACCAGACTAAATTGAGATGAATGCCCTCTGGAGAGCCTTGACCACAATCGCATAGAAAAGGCTGTGACAATACTGGCCATCAAATCCACATCTCCGAAGTCTCGAACTAATTATTTAATCTCCTCCCTACAAGCTTGTAGCAGTTCATTTTCAGATCTGTTTCAGCCAAAGGACTGGTATCATTGCCAATGCTCCCACTCCAGGTTTTGATCCCAGTGTTGTGGCACAAGATCTGACTCTTCCCAGGCAAAAAAATACATGAAAGTCAGATTAAAAAAAAAAAATTAGAAGTGACATCCTCTTTCAGGTATGTCTTGAAGAAACTCAAGCTTAGATGTTCAGCCACTTTCCAACACAAATGGATCTGAAAAGTTTTATTGAAAAGACTTTCAAAGGGAGGGGATTTTTAAATCAATTTTCTGGACATACGGTTTCAAAACTCTTCGGGAACCTGATGACAACTCTTCTTTGTTTCAGTGCTTGCAGAAATTACTTTGTGAGTAATTCTAGGCAATGACACACCAAGGGCAAAGCTGCGATGGCAGAAACTTCATAAGGACTTCAGCTGAAAAAGGAAAAGGCTTAGGAGGCACTTTCCAAATGTTTATACTTGGTTTATCCAGCTTCCACCTCCGTTCCCTAACGAATGAACTCTCACTAACTAATATTACCCCTCTAATCTTCCGGGAAATACGATTTTCCAGGTGCTCTACAGAATCCCTCTGATCAGCTCTGTGTGAGCTCGTCTCCAAAGTCACAGAAAAAACAGCTGTGACAAAGTTATCAGTATTTTAAATGCAGTCACATGAGAGGTTGCCTCTCCCATCTCTCTTCGCTTTGGTGTGTAAATTTTCCACTTGCTCCAATAAAACAAAAAGAAGACAAATCTGCTGAGAATTGCAGAAGTGCAGCACCAAAATATATGTCAACGTGCACGAGCAGCCCCTGATTTGTAGACACTGCAACATGCAAGGAGATGAAAAGGAAAAAATAATAGGACAGGAAGATCCATATCTGCCAGGCTTTAAATGCAAACTGCATACAGAGACCTTAGCAAATTTGTATTCAAAGCGAGTGACCAGGCAAAAAAAAGAAGGGACCACATCTATAAAATGCTCAGTGTCCTAAACTCCCAGAGTTAGCAGAATCTGGGATGTACGTATGGTAATACTTGTCCACGTGTTTGACAGGAGAACTCCTACTTAAGTCAGAGATGTTCAGTGTTCGTGAATCAACAATGAGTGCTCACAGCCCAGAAACCACCCGTGCCCTGGGCTGCAGACAAAGCTGCCCAGGCAGCAGGGAAGGAGGGGATTCTGCCCTCTGCTCTACTCTGTGAGACCCCACCTGGAGTCCTGTGTCTGAGTTCTGGAAGCTGTGGCTGCCCCATCCCTGGAGGGGTTCAAGGTCAGGTTGGATGGGGCTTGGAGCCCCTGATCCAGTGGGAGGTGTCCCTGCTCATAGCAGGGGTGGGACTGGATGGGCTTTGAGGCCCCTTCCAACCCAAACCATTCTGTGATTCACTTATATTTTGCTGGAAAACACAATCTAGTTTCTAGGTAAGCATCCAAACACAAATCTAACAAAATCTGGAACCTCAACTACTATTGAGGTTCACCTTCCTGTAGAAAAGACACAAACAAGAAATCAGTGGGAACTCGAAGCCTAAATGGAAATTAGCGTTGCTCTGGACAAAGGTTTGTGTTGCCTTTTTAACAAGGAAAAATCAGTATCTGCTCATTGATGACCAGTCACAGCATGGGAGGTGGTGGGCACGTATTGAAATACAAACAGCACCGTTAAAATATAAGAAAGACATTTTACTGTGAATTCATTTGTACTCTGGACAACGTCGCCCAGGGAGGTGGTGGAGTCTCCATCCTTGAAGACGCTCAGAGAGGACGTGGCTCCGGAATGTGCTCAAAACATCCCTGCTCTGAGCAGGGTACGTGGATGAACTATCCCAAGGTGCCACTGTTCTAAGCTCACATACTTCAATAATACAAAAGAAACGTCCTGTTTGTTAGGTGATTTTTTCACTTAAAACTGAAAAAAATCTGCTCTAAACACACAAGTACAGGAGTGAAGATTCTACCAGTGTCTGTTAGTCCAGCATGAGACCAGCATCAAACCAGACCAGCCGGTTCAGTAGCTCGTCCCTCACAGCAGTTATTGCAAACACCTCAGAAACAGATAACAAGCTATGTGAACAAGAACAAAGGAACAACTTCATCTGTGGTTGCTCAATATCTTAGACTATGATAATTGGAACTGTTTTCAAAGAAATAATCTGCTGTCTGGAAAACAAATATTTCCCTTTTTATAGCTTGGTGAAGCATAGAGCTAAATTGTTGCTAAAGTTTTAAAAATATTAACAGAAAAATCCACATAATTAGATGCTTAACAGTTCTGTTCCTACTAATGAATTATCTGACTGAGGACTCAATTAATTAAAAAAATAAAGGAGAAAAGCATAACTAATACTAATCAATATGGTTTAAAGAAAATAAATGTTGTCAAATGATTTTGATTTTCTTCCTTTTAATGAAATTATAAATTTGATTGACTTCTAGAGCACATTTAACTTGCAACCACAGCGATGTTGATTACAATTATAACAATCTGACAAAATATTTAATGCAGCAAATTGATCTAAAGTTCTTTATTTGAACCTGAAATGGATGAAGAAGAGAGAATAATGTCTGAGAGTATAAATTCCTAGTAGAGATTCAGGGTTCAGTTCTTGCCTTGGATTAGCTTATACTCTCATCAATAAGAATATAAATATCACTGAGAATAACATATGTGACTGAAACATCGCAGGAAAACTGATGAAGGGCAAAAATGTACCATGATCTGGATTGTTCAAGAAGCTGAGTGCCAGAAAACAACTTGGTAACTAAGGGAAATCAAATGTATGTATCTAAGAAGAAACCATTTCTCTTTTCCCTATGAGATGATAGAATCTCCTCTGGAAAGAAGTTACTCTGGAAGGCATTGCTGGTCAGAGGTAACAATGCATGAATTATGAGCTTGAATTTGAGGGCAGAAGGACAAGAGTGTCTTGTGTCTGAATAAACAAAAGGATATAATGTACTTCTCCGTAAGGGTCACGTTCCACCTGCCAAAGATGTGAAGCGATGGAATCCTGCACTCCTTTCTGATCCATCCTTTTCAAGACAGCTGCAGATGAACTGAATAAAGAGACCAAACCAAGCTGAACACAAGCCAACAATGTCCCCTTCCCACAAAGGTGGTAAAAGAGCATCCTGGGTTGCATTAGAAGGATTGTTGGAAGCAGGCAGGAGCGGATCATTCCCCTCTGCTTGGCACTGGTGAGCCCACACCTAGAGTACCATGTCCAGTTCTGGGCTCCTCAGCACATAAGGACACACTGGAGAGAGCCCAATAAACATTCATTGAGATGGTTAGGAGTCTGGGGTATCTCTCATAGGGAAAAGGGTCATTAGGCACTGGCAGAGGCTGCCCAGGGAGGGGATTGACTCACCTTCCCTGAAGGGGTTTAAGGGACGGGTGGATGAGGTACTGAGGGACATGTGTTAGTGTTTGATGGGAATGGTTGGACTCGATCTGGTGGGTCTCTTCCAACCTGGTGATTCTATGATTCTATGTTCTGCAGGAGTGAGATCAACTGAGCCATTGCAGCTTTTATTTCTCTGAAGCTCTGACTGTCCCCTCATTCCTGGTCCATCTGTGGCTATTTTCATGACTTACAGAAGAGACATCGGCTGCTCTGTTTTATACTAATTCCATATTCAGAGGATGCACAAACAGAAACCCCCAGGGAAGGAGAGAAGCTGAGCAAACAAGCATCACCCTTCATTTGCACAGGAGATCCTACTTGGCATAAGGAGTTCTGACACAATGAGGAACTTTGCTGAGTGCTGTTCTTGCTGCTGCGACACTGGGAGCCCTTTTAGTTTGTGTCAGCCAAGCATCTTCCTGATGTTCACACCTCTGGGATACCATCAGGTCCCTTTTAATAGTTTGTGTGGCAAGGACTGATGATTAAAAGGGAACAAGACAAGCTAGAACGGAGCTTCGGTAAAGAAGCAGGTCCAGACCAAGGTCATGACTGCACAAACAATACAAATAGGGCTGGGAGAGGGATCTGCTCTGCTGAATTCCAATCCTTTCTCCACTACACTTATTGAGGCTCCTTCTTTCATAGCCCATGTATTTTAAAGGATATCACTGATTTATGTTTCCCCTGAAGATTAGCAGATGCATCATAAACGGATTCATCAGTAACGAAGACCATTGTTGGCAAAATGGAGCAGTGACTCTGTGAGCCTTTTCCAAGGAGAGTTGTCATTACAGCTTTTGTAAGGCGTCCTGAAAATCTGTAAACAAATCTGATTATCGAAGTGTCGGTTCTTGGAAGTTCTTGCCACGTGGGTTCCCCTCTGGTAGCCAAATCAAATCCTTAGATGTTCATTTCAAACCTGGGGGTGGGAGAATGTTTAAAATTTTGAACATTTTAAATTTTAAATGTTTAAAATTTTAAAATTTCTCTTTTGTTACTTTGATACCGGAGAACAATATGTTTCATTTCAGAGCTGTGAAAATTATTCGTTTACACGTACTCGTTCCTATGCCTTTTAGGTAGGAAACATTGATTTTTATTGTGCTTGTGCATTTATAATAATGAAAGTGATTATCTACAACTACCTTAGGATTACAACTCTTAATTCCATGTTTATATTAACATTAATATCATATTCAATCACTAAAATGAGTATTGCATTCAAAGCAGTGAGGATGCAGTTAACTTCATTCAAGCAAGTTTATGTCTAAATTTTTAGGCTGTATCTGAAGGGTGTGCAGTGAGTCTAAGTGGCACAAAATAGCTTGTATCCATATTATTAAACTCAGTCTCTAAACCAGAGTTGTCATATATGATCTGACTCCTGGGAACAGAGGCTGCTCTTTGCTGACCCTCAGACTGTGCCTCAGAGCTGCCAGTAACCCCTGACATGAGCCAAAACCACCCCAGGATCTTGTGAACCACTGAGTAATAGGAACATTGAGTCTCCAGAAGTGTTCCTTGTCGTTTTATTATCAGCATAGAAGGAAGGGGATGGGAAAGAAAGAGAGTGACTTAAGCTCCCTGAAAACCACAGTTAATGAGAATTTTAACTTAGGACCCCACAACTACTTGGGCTCAAGTGCCTTACGTTCACAGTGCAGCATGGGAGTAAACTGAAGGGAGCATCCAGGGAATGAGCCAGCAGTGGCCCAGGTGGCCAAGAAGGCCAATG
>WAAB01013192.1:1398-13135 GCA_013389865.1 Piaya cayana
TCATAAAGGCTTGTGGTGATAGGATGAGGGGGAACAGGTATAAACTGGAGAGGGGAAGATTTAGAATTTTTTCACCATTAGAATGGTGAGACACTGGAACGTGTTGCCTAGGGCAGTTGTGGCTGCCTGCTCCTTGGAGGTGTTCAAGGCCAGGTTGGATGGGGCCTTGGGTAACCTGATGTAGTAGGATGTCCCTGCCTATGGCAGGGGTTGGAACTAGATTATATTTATGGTCTCTTCCAACCCTCACTGTTCTATGATTCTATGAAAGTTTTGTCCTAGAGCTGTTCTTAAAGATTGATAGGTGTTATGCATAGGAGACTGTAAGGGCCTCCAAAGTTATAAAATTGGTAGAAATGACAGAAATTTTGGTTTCTGTCTTCCTCTGAGATTTGTGAAGGTGGCTTCCACTAAATTATCAGCCTGAGGGGCTTGGGAGCTGCCTGGCTCTGTTAATAGTAGTGTTGAATGCATCAAACGTTTTTGGTATCAAAACAGCATTCTTCCAAAAACACAGGGCACATGCAAGCTAAAAAAACTTCGCATTGGGAAGCTATTAAAGTTGTCTGGCACAATTTGGAAGAAGGCTGCATATGTTAGCCAATGCAGAGGTACATCACCAGTGCTTGCAGGGCTCCCATATGCCAAGAACAGTGTAAATGACTGAACCTTGTCTTCCCAGCAATGCAGGGAGGTTCAGGAAAACTGCTTTTCACTCAGTGGATAGGGCAGGAGAAAAGGCATTGCTTTGGGCTGTGAGGTTTTTAGTGAAGACTTCCAGCTCTCTGCTATCTATAATGTGCTCCCAGCCTCCTGCAGAGAACCACTGCAGCCCTCTTTGCATGCAAATTGATAATGCATTGTGCATGAGGGCCCTAATTAATACTCTGCTGCAGATAACGATTTTACATTATAGCTATTAACCTTGGCATATTTCAAACTAAATGTCGGCACATTGGGGAGGATTTTGTGTATACTGCATTGTGAAATAATGAATTATGGGTTTGCATATTTTATATAGTGATTTTCTTTAGTAATTGTGAGACTAATGTTGGGGAAAAGAGGCCTGCAGTAGTGTATTGGCTACTCCAATGTTCAGGGCATTTTAGAGCCTCAGGTTCAGTTTCTTGTTCAGCATTGCCTTCCAGCAGGACTCTTAAACTTGCATATGCAGTGGAGATAGGAATGCTTCCACTCTCACAGAGAGATGTATTTGTAGTCCTAAGAGAAGGCAGGCTTCTTTTTCTGTGACCAAGTGTTACTTTTCCCCAGAATTTGTAAGAAAAGCCTCTTGCATTCCTGCTCACTTGGGTGTCCATTTGCGGTGATCTGGCTCCTGGACCAAGATTATGAACTGCGTATTATCAAAGTATGGATGCTAACGAGTTTTAATGAGATTTTTTTTAAAGACTTCCTTTTAAGAGTTAATTAATTTGCCCCTAATAATAGACAAGAAGTGATTACATAGAATAACAATGTTGAAAGTCTGGTCTGGTGGTGTTTGTCTGAGGGGCGCAGTTCAGAGGAGGACATCTAGTTCAGAGTGAGGAGAAGGAGACTCAGAGGCTAATTGCCACTGTTATGCTCATTGATGAGACGTTTGACATGAGCTAGCAATCCACACTCACAGCCCAGATGGCCAACCATATCTTGGTCTGCATCAAAAGAAATGTGGCCAGCAGGTCGAGGGAGGTGATTCTGCCCCTCTGCTCCACTCTTTTGAGACCCCACCTGGAGTATTGTGTCCAGTTCTGGAATCCTCAACATAAGAAATATACAGAACTGTTGGAATGGATCTAGAGGAGGACTATGAAGATGATCAAGCGGCTGGAGCACTTTTCATATGACAGGTTTCATATGACAGCCTGGAGAAGAGAAGACTCCCAAGAACTTACAGTGGCCTTACAGTACCTGAAGGGAGCCTACAAGAAAGCTGGAGAGGGACTTTTTACAAAGGCATGGAGTGATACGATGAGGGGGAATGGCTTTAAATTGGAGGGGGGATAATTTAGACCAGAAATTAGGAAGGTATTCTTCACTATGAGGGTGGTGAGACACTGGAACAGGTTGCCCAGGTAAGCTGTGTATTCCCCCTCCCTGAAGGTGTTCAAGGCCAGGTTGGATGGAGCCTTGGGCAGCCTGGTCGGGTGGGAGGTGACCCTACCCATGGCAGTGGGGTTGGAACTAGATGATCTTTAATGTGCTTTCCAACCCAAAGCACTCTGTGATTCTATGATTGCAGCAGATGTGCACCAGTACTTATGGTGGTTTAAGTTCTTTCCACCTGCAGATCTCTGCCTCATCTCCCTGTGTATGTTAGAAGAGAGTGTCTCCCATTGCCTCACCTACCAAAAATAAAAATTAGATTTGTGCTTAAAGTGTGCTGCCAATGAGTTTCCTCTACCAGGTAAAATGCAATGTCTGAGGCTCACTATGTGGCTTTAAAATGTCCGAGTGTTTTTCAGTCCTTTCCAGCTTACCCATCATCTTATCCTCAGCCTTTGAGGGATGTTCAGACGCAGAATATCCTCAAGTGCTGAACTTCAAGAGAACCTGGCCCTCATTTACCCTGCAGTTGCCATGGTGTGTAATGGAAAAAGGATGTTTATAAGGTCACTTTCTTTTGGAAGAATTTTGTTTCTGATCCAACTGGCAATAACTCTGTGTAAACTATTTTATGGATCCATGTAGTCAACAGATCAATTTTATTATACTTGGCCACTGCAGAAAAACTGTAAATTCCTGCTGTTAGCTGGTGTCTGGGAAATATGTTTACAACTTTATTCCTTTCTTTTAGTGGCATCAATGTATTTAGGTTTTTTTATTTAATAATATTGGGCTGGGCTCTCTCCCATGCTGTTCTATCATGCAGAACTTTTCCACATGGCCAGTTTCAGCACAACATATTGTGCTAATGAGAAGACATTTGCAATTCTAAATAATGACAGGTCTCTTGATTTTCCTGGGCTTGTAAAAGTTCAATTCTCCTTTGTCTTTTGAATATTAAGTTTTACTGATTTTAGAAGTATTTCTTGTAGTATGTTTGCACATATCAGTTTCCAGTGGAACTCCCAAAGTGACTGAGAAAGCAAGATTTACTTCAAAACGAGTTAACCCCTCGTTTATGATGTAGAAAGTAATAAAAGGCATAGGAGTGAGTTGCTGGTTCTTACAGCCATGCTGGCTGGTGGGCCAGAGTATCTTCCTTAGGCAGCAGTGCTGCAGTCTGTGATGGAGTTAGGGCATGTAGCTGCCCTGAGCACATCCCTCCTGGTATTTAATTGGTTTTGCGATAGTTTTGGTTTATGCAGGGAACTGGGCTGCAGTAAAGAGCTACCCAGGGACCTGAGTGCTGCTTAGCTGAGAGCAACTTCTGTATGGGACATCAAACTGTTACCTTTTCTCAAGCTGGCACTGCCTTTCTGGGAGGATATATTTGAAGGGAATGTTGGACTGGTAACTTGAAAAGCTTCTTTAAAAATAATCAATGGGAATGTGTTTTCATGTGATCTAAGGTTTGCCTACCCGAATATCCCATCTGTGACAATTATCAGTGCCAAATGTTTCTAAATAAGTTATAAAACTTCCACAGCAATAGACGTGGGATGATTTGCCCTAAACAAAGGTCTCACCCCAAACTTGCATAGAATCATAGAATCATAGAATCACCAGGTTGGAAGAGACCCACCGGATCATTGAGTCCAGCCATTCCTATCAAACACTAGACCATGCCCCTTAGCACTTTGTCCACCTGTGCCTTAAACACCTCCAGGGAAGGTGACTCAACCACCTCCCTAGGCAGCCTGTTTCAGTGTCCAATGACCCTTTCTGTGAAACTTTTTTTCCTGATGTCAAGCCTAAACCTCCCCTGGTGGAGCTTGAGGCCATTTCCTCTTGTCATGTCCCCTGTCACTTGGGAGAAGAGGCCATTACTTTCCTCCCTACAACCTCCTTTCAGGCAGTTGTAGAGAGCAATAAGGTCTCCCCTCAGCCTCCTCCTCTCCAGGCTAAACCACCCCAGTTCCCTCAGCCACTCCTCCTAAGACTTGTTCTCCAGTCCCTTGACCAGCTTCATCGCTCTTCTCTAAATTCGCTCCAGAGCCTCAACATCCTTCTTGTGGTGAGGGGCCCAGAACTGAAGACAGTATTAAAGGAGCAGTCTCACCAGTGCTGAGTACAGGGGTAGAATAACTTCCCTGCACCTGCTGGTCACACCATTTCTGACACGAGCCAAGATGATGCACTTTATTTACCAAATCATACAAAAAAAATTCATCTTCCTGACCATTCTCAGACATGCCACCTTTTCAGGTGCACTAAATTGACATTTTCCTTGTCAAAAGAACTGACTGTAGAGTCAAAAGGCAGACAAAGTAGAAAAAGACTGCTAGAGTGAACTTCAGTCATAGGCTGCATTTGGAACTCTTCAAATTAGCAACAGGGAAAACAAATTACAAGTCTCTTATTCAAATGGGAATCAGTGAAAAACACTCTGCTAGGCCTTGCATTTGCAAAATCAGTTTTTGGAGTGGTTTCACACCTCAGCTATTGCTATGATATCTTGGTGACTCTATTATTTAATATTTTCTCTTAGTTCTTATGCAATTTTCAGTTTCAGGGTCAAGTCTTTTTTAAAGACAGCTCCTTGCATTTCAAGGTTGCCGAATCAGCAGGACGTATGGCATGTATCCATAGCACTTTAAAAATATCTCTCTACATGACATACGCTGTTTGTCCCTGAACACCAGATAGGTTAATTGTTAAAGAAACATTAATAATAATAACTGATGATACGGCTTCCCACTGTCTCTGCCCTGGCAATCTCACACTGGCAAATGGATTAATAATCCTATCGGAAATGAATGTCGTTACTACACAAGTAACTCAAAACTAGATAATTTAAGAATAGTTTGGATGATTACTAATTAGATCTACCAACACAGGGGAATTTGAATTATTCATGACTGGCTGAAAACAGCAGGTAATTCATTTGTGCACTTCTCTGCAAGTAATGCGAAATTTGTTTATTTTTCCTCACTCACACTCCCAGATGATCTGCTAAAAATGATCCCTTATTTCAGTGCTGATCATTTCACTGTGGAGGAACATCAAGGCTGCAAGGTTAGGATAAAAAAACTTTGATAATTTAGTTGGAGAAATATATGGACAGGCTCCACTGAGACACGGGCTTTATTTTTCATTCACTGAGTTTTCATAGGCCAAGCCAACATATGAACTTCTATATAAATATCCAAATGAAGATACTTTTCCCCTCCTGTGGTAAGGGGAGGAGATGCCACATGTTAGTGCTTGCATCCCTGCACGAACACTTGTTTGGGTGCTGGGGTGCATGCAACTAGTTGGGAAGATGTCAGGGCACCCTTTGCAGTCCCTGCTGCTCCTTCTGCTCCCCCTGGGCTCATCCAGGACCTTCTGCCTCCCCACAGCAGAGACACTGAACACATCCAGAGCCCCCTTCTCACCGAGGGGAACACCCTGAGGATCCTGTATGTATACAGATACATGTGCTGTTCAAAT
This sequence comes from Piaya cayana, assembly GCA_013389865.1. Lineage (NCBI taxonomy): Eukaryota > Metazoa > Chordata > Aves > Cuculiformes > Coccyzidae > Piaya > Piaya cayana. The sequence goes on from WAAB01013192.1 coordinate 6,937, forward strand.
CTGACACCATAAAACTGGAAGCACACCACTTTTCACAAAATAAAAGGCATCCTTAACAGCTCTGCAAAGACATACTACTGGACATAGAATTTGCTAAGCTGAGCTAGATATATCAAGTGGGGGACACATAGGAGGTGGTGAAAGTTGTTCTCCAGCTGTGCTTTGTTTATCTTTAATGACATGCCAATGACTTCAAAATAGTATGCGAAAGCTTTCTGGAAAGTCTGATAGCTCTTTCTATCCTAGTGCTGAGCTGAGGGACCTAGCCAACAGAGGTGCCTAAGTAAATCAGTTTTAGGATTCCTTCTTGCCTTGATCCTTTCCTGAATTGGCTCTGATTATTTTAAATGGGAAGGGCTAAAAAAAATGAATAATAAAAAGATGATTTGGGACTGGAGGATAAATGGCCTCACATATAAAATTACTCAGCTCATTTAATACCAGGCTCTGCAGATCCTATTGCCCTTATTAATTGAAGAGCTTTATTATCCTGTTTTTTCATTAAAATACAATAAGCTGATCTAACTCATAAAAGAGATAAAGTGAAGCATAGTTTGTCTACCATGGATCCATATTTGTAACTTAAAGAAGACAACAACTGTGACTGCCATATCCAATTCAGAAGTGCTACACAACTATTGCTAAAGTATAGTTGAAGCAGAGAACAGCCCTTGACTTTCCTCCCTGGCTCACCGGTGCACTTCTTGTTCTTGCTTTTACCAGTTTTCAGCACAGGAGCACTATCTCATGTCATTGTCTTAGATGTATCTAACCCTTCACCAAGTGGGTGGCAGAGAAATGTAGCTTGGCTGAGATCATAGGCAGGAATGAATAGTTACTGTACTTGGTCTTGTGGTTTAAGAAAAAAAGGTGTGAAAGTTGCTGTAGACAGGAGTAGTATGCAAAAAAAAGACACGTAAAACACCCCACGTGGCAGTGAACATCTTTTAAGCATGAGAAGCTTGCATAATATTTTGGTGAAATACCAGATTTGGGGTTTTATTTTCTATCTTAAATAAGCCAACACCTGAATATAGTGTGTCTGTTCAGTGACAGGGGACAGGACGAGGGGGAATGCCCTCAAGCTCCACCAGGGGAGATTTAGGCTAGACATTAGGAGGAAGTTTTTTACGGAAAGGGTCATTAGGCATTGGAATATGCTGCCCAGGGAGGTGGTTGATTCGCCTTCCCTGGGGGTGTTTAAGGCACGAGTAGATGAGGTCCTGAGGGACATGGTTTAGTGTTTGATGGGAATGGTTGGACTTGATGATCCGATGGGTCTCTTCCAACCCTGTGATTCTGTGTGATTCTGTGATTCAGTGTTGTTCTCCACATGTGGGTGTGTGCACACCGCATATATCCATTACTGGATAGAAGTGAGAGAAATGCTGAGGGATCGAATGTATTTATACAGTAATTTCCATACATGTGAATTTCTTAGACTTCTCCTCTTGCAAATTCAAAGATGCATTAGAAAGGAGTATTGTTTTGATAGCATATGAGCAATGTTAGTTGTGCGGCAAAGTCATGTCTGAAATGCTGCTGGTTTTACAGCTGTTGTGGTCATAGCCAACTCCCTGCTCCTCAGCAGTCCACAGCAGGTACCAGGGCTCTGCATCCCCCTCCCAGCCTCACCCATGTTGAGCTACAAGTTAAGCTTCGCAGCCACCTCCTCATCTGGATCTTCCTCAATATGGGCAGCTTTGGCACAATGGGACAACAGACAGCATGAAAACACAAGAAAAAAAATCACTATGTGGCTTTTGCTTAATGTGTATTTCTATTTCCTCCTCCTGGCAAACCAGGGAAGCTTAATTGGATATATCATATGGCCGTTTCCTTCTCCTTCACCCCAGACCTTGATTGCTGGCATCTCCAGCATCACTCCATAAATGACAGTAAAAACACCTGATGTGGCAATGGGTACTTTATGAAGAGTAGTATAGCATCAATCATAATTAACCTGTGTGTCCCTGTCACAGGCTGGGGCAGGCCCCATAGCATCTGGTTTCCCGTTTGAAAATACTTCCCTTTATGTAGGTTTAGTTGAAAACAACCAAGAGAGGGATTTCTTGGCAGTAGGAGCTGCTAAAAGATGAATTATCTGTCACTCAGAAAGATGCTCTACTTGTGGAAACAGTCAAGCACATTCATAGAGTTTCATTAGTCTGGCTTCCCCTTGCTTGCCACACTGGCATTGTTTGCTTTTCAGATCAGTTAGCATCCAAGCACCTGCTCTGAGCCCTCTGGAAAACACTTCAGAGAACGCAAAGTACCCAAGTCCTGCAACAGCATGATTTTACAGCCACTTGTAAAAGTAGGGTCATTCCTTTTGCTTCTTGGATTAAATGCTGCACCACGAGCATTTCAGAACTGGTACCTGTTTATGCACAAATACATATTAGCCAAACTAGTGCAAAGCGTCTCGACACTCTGCATTAGCACAAGAGATGCTGTGGGTTTTGAATCACTGGGCTGTAAAGTGCTGGAGACATTTTGTGCTTATTTTTGGCCCTTAAGGCAGAAAGTGCCTTGCAGAGCCACTGGGTAAGTGGAATTGAGGCTCTGCTTCGTGCTGCCTAACCAGTGCTTGCTCAGTGCTTTTGGTTTCCCTTTGCTTCCACTTGCCCAGTGCTACAGCAGCACCTCTTAGTAAAAGGCAGCCGAATTTGTCATTATTGACTTGCACAAGCCACACCATCAAGCACAACTCTTCTCAGTAACTTTGTTGGTGACTAGCTGATGGCTGGTGGCAGCCAGGGAAACGTGACCCTGCCAGTGTTTTATTTTCTTCCTTTTGCTCCCTTGAACATTAAATTGCTCCTACCACTTCCTAATCTTCAGCTACACCCTTTTGTTTAATTATATTTTTAACCAGCCTTACAGTATCTCAATGTTACTATGGCAATGCAAGGATCTGCCACAGCACTCACCATTGCTATCATATCAGGGATATGGGAAGTGTATTACAGGACCATAAATGTGCCAATCAGTGAGATATTATAGAAAACTTTTTACTTCCTTCCTTGCTCTTCAGATTGATGAGGAAACAAGCTGTGGTGGCGAGCAGTGTATACTTTTGTGTATTAGATATTACTACACGAATGATTACAGTGAAATTCATAGAAATAGTGGAGTAAGGTGCTGCATAGCAGGAGTTACGGGTATTGGAGTCTGCACTTGAAGCATTTAAAACACAACCGATTCTAGCACAGCTGAGGAAATGCAGCGCACTTAAAAACTTAAATCCTATTAAGTTTGGAGCCCTAGCAACATTTGAAAACACTGTGTGCAACTCCACATCACCAAAGGCCTCAAATGGTTTTGCTTGCTTTTTGGTAAGAAGTGGGAGCTGTTGAAGTATTCTCTTATCTGTAATATTAATCTTCCTATACTTAACTATATGCAAGTTTCTAAACCGGAATGATTTTTTCTACTTTCTCAAAACTATTAAGAAGATTGTGTTTTTGTAGTGTGCCTTAATGATTCAGCTCTGTCAGAGTGGTTAACATTTTTTAAAAAAATTCTAGCTTGTTTCAGATTCTAGCTTGTCCCTCTAGATACTGCTTTGAACGTACTGAGAGTTAAACTGGTAGCTCTCTTTGACTTGACAGGGTAATAAGTCTAATAATGTCCTGCTAACAGAACTAAATACCTCATTTGAGGAAAAATGAAGCAGCATTTTGCCCTGAGCTGTAAAATATGTTGAGTTATTTCATTTCCTTCGCATGGAGCATTAGGGCTTGGCAAAATCCTTGCTCAGTCTGAAAGAGCATGAACGTTGTCTCCCATGTGATAGCTTCTATCTCCTCATTGCCAGGTGCCTGCTGCATACTCTGTGCTGCCTGGCCTGATTCTAACAATAGCGTGTGTGATTTTACCTCTTATCAAAGATAAAAGAAAGCAGGTTTGTTCTGGAATTCAGTTATAGGCTGTAAAATTGAAATTAGCAGTCAAGACACAGCTGTCTCTACCTACAAGGGCCACCTGCACCACTGATGCCTCACTTTCAGGCATGCCTCTCAGTCTAAATGTGAGACGCAGTATCTGGCCAAGTCCTAAAATGAATGATGAATGAAATTTGAGTAGGGACATTGAGCTGCCAAAAGATTAGTTTTTAAAAATCTAAATGGCTTTCCTCATGTATCTGTCTGGGAGTCTTCACTTTTGGTGTAGTTAGCTTTAACTGGGGAAGTGTTGGAAAAATAGACTTTATTTGGGTAGATTCTGAGTTATGTCGTGACTGATGCTGAAGTGCTATAAAATGAAAGGGTTTTTTTCAGAATCTAAAGGGGAAGGATGCAAGAAGACTTTTGTGTGCCTCTACATTTTTTTTTGTCATTTCTGCTGGTTGATTTGTCTTCTTTTAAAAAAAGAGTAGTTAGGAATCTTAGAATCCAGCATTTTGGGATTCACTCCTTGCAATACCCTATATAAAGTTTTACTTTTGTTTCTGCTCCATGCAACTGCTTTAGCTACATTGAGCAAACAGCTGACTGTGAATTTTCTACATTGTTTACTAACGGTTATTGATAACAGATATATACTATGCTATACTATACATTAAACTACAGATAAAAGATCTGTATTATTTCACCCTTTTTATGATTTAATGATTTAAATGTTAATGATTTGCAGTCTTTTGTGTCTTGTATGATGTCTTCTTCATCTGTTGGTTGTTTTGCAGTCTTAAATGGGCATCTATTTATGGTTTTTTAGTCCCTAGATTGGTAGCTTTTCATCTCTAATTCCTTTAAAATAAGTTCCAGTTTGCTGGACTGGACTACATTCTTTTACTTCCATTAAAGGCAACAACTGCAAATAAATCCAAACACAAATATATTCAACCCCTCACATCTGTGTATACATATGCATCTGTCAGGTTCTCCTAATTTGACTTTTACAGTTCATCCTTCGTAGTTCAAATACAACTAAATCTTTGAGTCAAACGACTTTCTTCCTGGATGTAATTTACTTGGTCATTTCCTATATCCCATGAGCTTTCTTTTCATATCGTCAAGATTAAATCAAATGCACAAGTCTTTGTGTATCCCTAAGACTTTTACATTGATTACATTGGGTCACTTCAATGTTAGTTGTGAAGAGACTTAAATTAACCATGTTTTAAGCACTGGTTGGCTTTAGTGCAGAGTACTTGTTACACGTCCATGAGCAGATCAGCTTTAAGATGTGCCAGAAGCAATAACAGATGGCATTTGTTGTTGTGTTACTGCATGAAGTGCTGTGTATTGCATGTTTCCTTAGCAAAGTTGTGGCTGAGTGGCAGGAAGGAAGGCTTCTGATTTGTGTTGATTGTAGCAGTTGATAATAATAATAAATTGATTCTAATTATCATGGATGCAATCATTTCCCATCTGTAATGACACAAAATGTTTAGATACTTGGAAAAAAACCCCAAACTCTTAGAAGCCAAGTGGAAGAGCTATTTGATTTGATCTTGTTGCCTGAAGCAAGAAGAGCAGGAAGGTGCCAGCTAGTGACCATGTATGTTGGGAGTAACTTGCACTCATTCTTTACTCAAATTTCTATAGAAAAATATGTCCCTTTAAAATATACGGTGTTTGAAATACATGGCTCCCTCAGAAAGAAAAATTAAGAACATTTTGCTGGTTTTTATTTTAAAAGCTTCAATAACTGAAAAAGAAATCTACTGTTTTTCCTTATCTCTTAGTATTATTTACACCTCTGTGATACCATTTTGATCACCTTACAATGATCAAACCATTATTTTATTTTTAGTAAGTTCCACAGAACATACTGTAGGTAGTATAAGAACACAGAAATTTTTACAACATGTTTTTAAGGAAAAGGGTGTGCAACTCAATCAGCTTTGTAGACATTTTAGTTCCTCCAAGCATAAGAAAAATAAATACACTGTTGACAGGTTTTTTTTCAGAAGATCAATTGCAGTAATAATCCATCCCCTTGACTTTTCAACCCTTGCAAGAGCAATTGATACATATAAGAAATGCATACATTGATACAATTATTCCAAATATTCTACATGTCTCATTTTCAACAGAGATTAAAGTAAGATAAATATATATATTGATATTGTAGAACTTATACAAGGGTTTTCTCTGTAACAACTCTCCAAATTTCTATTCCCCTTCATGATCCACTTTAGAGAACAGGTCCTATCCTGTCCCATTGAGGACACTATATTAACAGAATCACA
>WAAB01013195.1:0-15519 GCA_013389865.1 Piaya cayana
GACAAATGTAGAAAGATATGGCATGGTCTGAAAAATTGTACAACAATTGTACAACAAAGCCTTCGTGAAAGGTATAACAAACAATAGATGGTTTATATAGTTTATAATGTTTATAAATAAAAGAAGGGGGAAATATGGGCATACAGATTCCAGTATTGTGTGTATGGTGGGGCAAACGGCTGATGCCTTCATGTACCTGCAATATTAGTAGCAAGCACAGAACAAACGGTCAATGTTCTCATGCTTGCTAGCTTGTTGAGACCTTGGAAGCTTTATTGAGGCCCATGGGTTAACAGGAAAGGAATGCACTAAGCAGAAAACATGAAGATAAGGAGCACATCTGTGGAAAACAGGGGGTTCCACTCTCTTGCTGCACTGCGGGATTCTCTCGGGTGGAAATTCACTGGGATAGCTGTTACTGGATACAGAGGCACTACGTAAGGTTTGCATTCTCTAAAGTTGATCTTGATTGTCGCTCCCATCAACGAGGTCCATGCCTTAATCGCTACAGAGATCAGCTGGAATCTCACTAGCATGTGCGAGGCTGGCAACAAAGGCAGAAGGTCCAGGTCAACATTTCCCGAAAACTGCCTAAGAAAGCACGTCTGAAAGAGATCAGAAGAAAAAAAATAACTAGCAATAGCTGGTAATTGTGGTTTTTTTACTATTTACCCATCAAAATGGCTGCATATATTCTACTGTTTATTTACAATACAATAAACAATTGGTTTATTTGGGTGAAGACAAAGAAATTACTATTTCAAACCCTCCAGTTTGATTAAATGTTCCCTAATTTCATAGCCAAGGAATAAATTTTTTAAATCTTTCTGTTTATTTGTGATTTACATTATCACTTGTAAAATATATTACAACATGCTATTTGCTTTATTTTGAAATTTGAAGACCTTTCTGTGGCTTTTCCATGCCCTAGAAATGTCACATACACATCATAAGAACAAAAGATCAATCTTCTCTTTTCCTGTTCAGTATTCCAAAGAAAACAAGTTGAAAGTTGCTGATCACAAACGTAAACTTCTAAGCCAGCTCTCCCAATTACCTCAGCTGGTAAACCTGTACCTACAAATGGCAAATACTTGCCAATTGAAAACACAATTTGACTAAAATGTTCTAAATTGTGTAGATTAATGTTCGGTGCCAAGGAAAAGTGTATAAATCTAAAGATGAACATATTAACTTATTTAAATTCCATTAAAGCCCCTATGTTCAGTTTGTCCTATTGCTTAGATCTTTGTGGTTTTCAACTTTGACTCTGAATTGATCATTGAAAGCCTTCAAAATGGGTAAGCAGATGTATTTTCTGTCTTCATTCCTTCATTGGGTCTTATGACATGACACACATAAGATCAGACAGCTATAGTTTGGAATAAGAATGGGAAACCCCATATCTCAGACAAAAATGTGGAGTGATATCGCACTTCATAAGAACACAGTTGCTGCATTGATATTCATGACTCCGTAAACCACCTGGGATGTGGGATCACCCTACTCTAGAGGAACCTTGCTCCAACCATTGACTGAGTGCAGGACTTGAGAGCACCTCTGCATTCAAATATGACCCACAATTAAACTTTTTACAAGCCTTTAGATTTGGACAGTCCACTGGAAAAATTCACAGTTGGATCATTATCCATCCCCAGACAGAGCTCCATACACGCCAGCTGCGTTCCAGCTGCTTGCTCTCTCACATGAAGGGAAGCTCTGATCTTCCTGGCCTAAAGCCCTTGTAGCCCTCCACTGCAACACTAGTCATTGGAGCCATCCCACCACATCTCTGAGATCCCAAAAAGATTATAGTCCTGCAACTGCACACAGACTAATATTTCATGATGTTTATTCCCCATGCTGTATGCATGAGTGTTTTGGATAGGCACCCTGGCACACCGATTTCCCAGAGAGAGTTCTGGGCACTTCCATATAATGGTGCCTTATAGGCATTTCCCTGCTTACATGCAAGGCCTGGAGGTTGCCCTCCTTCAGCCTTATTTTCTTAATTTTGTGATGCCTTTCCGTCACAACACTCCAGATCCTTTGTTCACCAGACTTGTCCATCAGTCCCTTACGGGGCTGCTGGTAGCACACTTCCACCTCATTTTTGCTAATTTGAAGCCCTCCTTATGAATTCAGCCATCTTGCTCACAAGAACACACAGAAAGACTCATAGATAACAGCCTGAGAATTGGTTGATGGTCAGTTTTGTGAAGCTTTGGAAACATTCTTTCGCTGAAGAGAAAGTATTTTGTTCACATGAAAGGAATGTACATGGACTTCAAAACCATAATATCCACAAATACTGGAAAAGCTGTTACTTAAACACATGCATATATTTCCATGTAAAAATATGACATAGGGAGTAAATATTTGTAAACTACTATCTATTAAAGTATACAATAGATCTAACTTGTGATAGGTAAATATGAATATTTTTGTGTGTTTCCAGTCCTTGACATATTTTGGTTTTGTCTATCAATAGACTACTGTTATAAAAGTTACTTGTTATTTTTTTGATCTTGTTAAATTTCTTTCCCCATAAAGTAGCACATTGTAATGCCTATGGTTAAATTTTATTGATGCTAGTTTGTCATCAGCAGAAGCAGCATGTAAACAGTTTTAGAAGAGGAAGGCCTCCTGCGTCCTCGTCAGGGAGAAGTATAGTCAGTCAGGGAGGTAGGGACAGAAAAAAAATTATGTGGTTGGGGACATTTTGCTAATCAAATAATGACAGAAGTGCACCACTCATCTATGTAAAGGAGAAATCAGGTTCCATCTCAGCGTCTCAGCAGCAGTTCAGAAACTCTAGTTGATACTATTTATTTAACAAAATTTATCATTTACCTTGCACACATTGCTTTCGTAGCTAATGGCAAAAAGTGCTCTATGCAGCATTCCTCACCCATCTGTGTTAATGTCTTTGTATTAAGACCTGATACCATTATGAAATTTCTAACCCTTACCTTCAGAGCTTTTTTCCAAAGGCAGAAATTCAATAACGACACTGTATGGACCACTATGTTACTGGGTGCTGCAATAATGCTGTTCTTTGAAACATGATTAGTAACTCCAGATAGGTGTTCAAAACCCACTGTACAGAATGTAATTGATCTCTTAGAAGTACTTTGTTACTAGTAGTTTTATTACTCCCATGCCCAAGGAGGAATGTTTTTGTGGGATACATTTCAAGCTAGAAATAGGATGACTCACTGGACACACAGGATCCAGGCTGTGTAACAGACCTTCAGCTTTCTGTGGTCAACTGAGTGTCCACTATGCACTTCATTCCGTGTCCAGGTAAGCATCAACATATAAAGAACAGGTACTGATACATCTTCTAGGATTGCTCACCAATATTTACTTTGTATCAAGACTAGTGGTACCTTGAAGAACAAATCTGTCTTCAAATTTGTTCAAAATAACTCAGCTTTTTTTTTTTTTAATCACCATTCATAACCAGTTTAATGGTCATAGTTAAGATAAATAAAAATGCATTTTTTGCGGGTGAACACATACCGTATCTGCAGGACACAGTGGCCATGGGGATGTTCGCTGAATGGCAGCTTGCAGCCTTGCTCCTTCTAGTCCAAGGGCATGTTATAAATCAAGAGTGGCTTCCGATGGTGCAAAGGACCTTTAAGGCTAAAAAATATCCTGAAAAATCATGTGGTTTGGCATGAACATTGCACCACAGCTTGAAATCCAACAAGACGCAGCAACAATTTCAGGAAGAAAGTCATTCCTTTCTGTATTGGAACTGCAAAGTGGAGTAAAATAATACTTGAATATTGTGTTCAAGTTTGGGCCTCTCCTTACAAGAAAAATACTGAGATCCTGTAGCATGCCCAGAGATGAGTGACAAAACTAGTGAAGGGGCTGGAGAACAAGTCTTACAAGGATCGAATGAGGGGGCTGGGGTTGTTTAGCCTTGAGAAGAAGAGGCTGAGGGGAGACCTTATTGCTATCTACAATTACCTAAAATGAGGCTGTAGAGAGGTGGGTGTTGGTTTCTTCTCCCAAGTGAGAGGTGACAGGACAAGAGTTGTGCCAGGGGAGGTTTAGACTCGACCTATGGAAAAATTTCTTCACTGTACAATTATCAGGCACTGGCAGAACCTAGAGTCTCTACGATTCTAAATTGTGCATGCAGCAAGTTATGTGTTGGCTGCTCACTGCTATCCGATTAATGATTCACCACCTCAGTGGAGGGGACACCGGACTGATGGGCAAACGAGCTGTGCAGACAGGTAGGGCTGAACCAAGAAGGACAGCAGCAAGCAGGGTAGCAGTCCCAGGCAGCCCCACTGCCCTCTGTGCCTGCGATGGCTGCAGTGGTCCCGGCCGGGAGGTCACTGTCCCCTGGGCTGACCTGATAGTGGGACAAGGGGACACAGGGGCTGGGCAGAGCAGGGCTGGGCATGTTGGGCTTTCAGGAGGTGTAACATTCAGGCTTAAAATTGCAGGTTACTACAAGAGCTGTATCTGTACTACTGCTTCGTTAGCATTTAATCTGTGTAGCTGATGGCAAACTGAGCTGTAGTTTAAAGTTCTGTGAGGATTACACTGACAGCTTTCTGGGTTTGATAGTATATGAATAACCTTCTCAAACTAATACTAATGCACTTTGTATGGTTTCAGCTGTAAATTATTTTCTGAGCCACTTAGTATCGCTCTTGGCCAATTGTGCACATAGCAAAAAGCTGATCATTTGCAAAAGACAAAGAAAAGGATACCTCTGTGATTTCCAGTAAAAATTAAGAAAATAATGAAATCTTCCTTTGTGAATGAATCTACTTCATTTGTGATGCTGATCTGCTCTGAGAGTGAAGGCAGGCGCTGCCTCTTGTATACAGCACTGCTGTGGCCTCCCCAAAGACCCTCTGCCTAGCACTGGTGCTTTGCAGACAGAAAGCACCAGGAGCCTCACAGTATTGCTGCTATTCTTTTCCCTAGGATTCACTTTCCCTCTTCAGGGTGAAAGGATGTCTGAAAATTGCAGTACCAAAGTGGGAAAGATGCCCAAATAAGGTGTTGTTATATGGCCAGTTACTGGATTTTTCTTTACTGATTGAATGGAAAAATAGAATTTTGACATGAATAAATTAAATCAAACTGCTAAAACCTTAAATATCTCAAGTGGATAATCTTTCTTCCACTCTTTCCACTTTTATATTCTGTTTCTCAGTTTCATCAAAGCATCTAATCCCCTGTCTTTTCTTAATTTGAAGTTATTTTATCAGGCAACTTGCAAAGGAAAGCTTTTATTGCATACAAGTATAACAGCCTGATGCACTCTACCTATTTACTGCGTAGGGAACTCGGTTAGGCTCCACTTTTGGAAAACTGGCTGCAGGAGGTTCCCTGCAGCAGATAAGTTCTCTGCTCTTGTCATCTCATTCTGAGACCCTTGCTAGAACTGCAGTGACAACATGTCTTCCCTGTCATTACATGGTATCCTCAGCGAGGAGGCAGAGGTATTTTAAAAAATAAAAAAAGAATAAAAGAAAAAGATGGAAAATGCATGTGCATTTATCTACATATATATATAAAGACAAAGTCTCAGGTAACTGAGTTCAGTGCTGCACTCACAGCTTCTGTGACTCCTTAGAGCATGAGAATATCTTTAATGGTGTGGACTGAAGGTCCATCTCTATTTAGTTTAAGGTCTATTGTTGAGTTGATTTCCTGGAAAGAGTGAGAATACGCAATCATATATGACACCTCCTGACTGTTCACTTAATCTCTGGCTCATTTTAACTCAGAGGATTTTCTGTTGCTGATGTGGTTTGGCTATTTAGCAGCTCACTGGGCAAAACTTCCAAGTACTTTTCCAATCTGCCCTTGAACCCATGCAACCCTTCTGCATGCAGAAGACACTAAGTCTGTGTGTATACTATTAAACTAAACAGAGCCAGTTCACAAGTACAAGCCTTGTTCTGCAGTGCTTGATACTGTTGAATTGTTAATAAGGGCTGTAGCACAAGCTGATCATCATTCCCCTCAAAGAAAGCCTGGGCAATCTGAAGCACCAGCATACAAAACACTTACTCGTCTCCCTTCTGTTTGTGGCACTAAGGCAGTTGTTCACAGGTTCCATTCCTGAAACTGTAATCCCAGCAAGGGACTGAGGTTGTATGTTGGCCTGAAGGAGATGTATTGAGCAGTCTGGATGTGGCTGCTCTGTTTTAGGGGATGCAACAGCTCAGCAATGCAGATGCAACTCTTGTCATACTAATTAGTCTGAAGGCCGGATAATGTTTCCTGGTCTGTTCTACTCAGTAGCATACTACAGCTAACAGACAGACATAATCTCTAGTGCCACAAGGGTACTGGAAAACTCTGTTGCCCTAAGGACAGGAGCAGAATATTCATTTTGGAAGAAAACAAATATTGCAAGCACCCTGAGAGTTTTCTCTTCATGCCAGAGGCCAGTTCTCCCGATTCCTTAAGACAGGTAAGTTTTTTTTCTTGTTCATAAAAAGTGCAGGCCTACTTCCTGCCTTGTGGTGGTTGAGACTGTTAGTGGAGACTCTTGTCTTTACAAAAGAGAGGAACCACCACAGCACCTGTGCCTGGGTGATAAAGGAAGGATCCTGCAGGAAGTTGGTATCCTTGTGGCACAGGGCAAGTACAACATATGGCAGCAGCTCTGCTCTGCTCTACTGAACAGCCTTGTCTTTAACATGAGATCACATCAAGAGTGAGAAAAAATCTCACTGTATGCATGCAGTGTTTGTTTGGTGTTATGATACGCCAACAAAGATGCCAGTCAGCTTTATGCTACATAGCTGTTTCTTCAGTAAAAGCTGAACCTTGTTGACTAGCAACTCGTTCCCTGTATGTCTCCGTGCTGCCATCAAATAATATAGCTTTATGCCTGTCAAAGCAAGACTCTGCAAACAGAAGTTAGCCTAATGACACTGTGCTAGTGTAAGAAGACAGTATATTTGTTCAATAGAAAAACGTAACACATCATGGCTGCCACAGTTTTGTTAAGAACCTCTCCTCTGGTCTGGTCACAGACATGCCAAAAGAAGGCAACTTTTGTCAATTCAGGTTAAGTCTTTGAAAGAGCTAAGAGTAATTACACCAGCAGACAAATAAAGTTTCATGTGAGGTTTTTTTTTTAAATACATACATACATGCATGCATGCATACATACATCTGTATTTTATCTAAATATAAATGGAAGGTGAAGTTTAATGCAGCAGTTCATATAGCAGCAAAGCCTCTTTATTAATTTCCTTACACCAGCACCCCAGCACCAAAGTTTTCTTTCCCCCATAGCTGTGCTGCCAAAAGATAGGGATAGCTGCTTTGCCTGAAGTTGAGTGACTAACAGTCTAATATGCCCTATCTAATTGAGCAAGATCATTTCACTGGTCCATTTTGCAGTGTGAACAAACAGGTGCATTTGTGCTTCAAAAAGCTGACAAACTGCTATGCAGGCATAGAAATGAAGCTTTGCTAAGGGAGAATTGAATATTTTAAATAGGGAAGAAAACCCTTGTACAACTGTATGCAAAAGTCTACTTTTGGGGAACTCTAAATCAGAATGCAGTGTACCATGGGTGACCTCTTTCATTCTTTACCTCCTGTTATTTGTGGGATGCCTGCAGCAAGGGCTGTGTCTCCTCTTATGTTTGTACATGTACCCTCACAACCAGGCTGCCTGGTTCTAGCTCAGAACTTTCTGTTATTGTTATGTTGTGGGGTAGTAGTTTCAAACACAATGTAGGCAATGAGTGTTACTAGCCAATTTCATCTGCACATACAGTTATAAGTCCGAAGTTTCTTTCTTAACAAAATGTTATCATTCTCTCCAGAAATGCTGCTAGCTGCCACATCCAAAGTCTAACAGCCATTATCAGATCCACAATGTATGAAACAAGTGACAATAATATTTAAGAATTTCTAAATAGTTTGGTATTTTGCTAGTGCGTTTAGGCAGCAGACAGATTGTTTAAAACTGGATCTTACTTGGCCAACCCAAAGTGAAAGTTCCTCATGTAACCTGGCTATAAAATTGTCCAGGCACCTCAATTTATTTTTATTCATCTGTCAGTATCTACTTTAAAACCACTAACTTGCGTGAATTTTGGAGTTGTGTAGGTTTGATCTGAAATATTTTCTAAATATTATTCTATATTTAGAAACCTTAATGTGTAGCCATGGGCTTAAAATTATCCACTTTAATTGGCTAAGTAGAAAAGGGAAAGGCACAGCTTAGCCCTAACCTAGCCATGTTTAAGCAGTGATAGTTTGTGGGCTGATCACATCAAATTTTAACATTAATGGATAAATTATAAAAAATTAGAATTAATTATTACCAATTGATAAAAGGTGAATTCCTACAAAGATACATTAAAAATAGCCTGACTCTAGGATAAAGAAGCTATACTTGTCTTTAGGTTTCAGTGTCTAAAGGCTTAATATCTTTAAGACATTAAAAAGAATCGCTCGTAAGTAGCTGTTTATTTGGTAGAAGACTGAAAGGATTTGTGTCAGGGTAACTTTTGGCTGGCTGATGAATCTTACTTCCAAGGCCCATGGAACTATGTGTTTTACTATTTTGAATTTTTGCATTCACTCCTGAAAAGCAGAAAAGACCATTTTGAAAGAGTTCAGTCTTCCATTGATCTAAGTGCCCTTTATTCACTGTACCAAGAGCACTTCTCCTAGCTATCTCTGGTACTCTGCTGTTGTTCCTGTGGTGTTCAGACTGCTTATCTCTCTTCTGAATGCATGTACAACTCTACTCCAACAATGCCCAGCCCCTGTGTTTGAGTTCATCTCCCAAAGAAATCCCTCCAACCACACAGATAAGCATCTGACTAGCCATGCATGTGCCCTGTGTTTTGGGTGTTGGCTCTCTGTTGCTTCAACACTTTTGTTGAATAAGGAAATTTAAGTACTCCTAATATGTACCCCCATGAACAGTAACTTCTACACTCAGCAGCTTCAACTACATTTCATAGAGTGTTAACAGTATTTTCCATTGTGAGTAATGCAAAGATTATTTGCTTTCTTATGCTACTGTTGGTCTTTTATAGCAATGGAATTAAATGATATGCAAAGTGTAAACCACCTCTCATTTGGTTGGACTACTATAAACCTCTCTCTATTCTGTTCTAAACTATGTCCATGTATGAACAGTATTTATGGGATGTGATCTTTACTATTTAAAGGTCTATGCTATTCAAATGCCTGTAATACAATAAACTAAAGTAGGCATAGTAATCTGTGTGACAGTATATCGTAACAGTGTGAGAGGTATTTCACCATATGGAAATAATAATGTCTCCAGAAGACATGAAATATTGCCTTGTTACTGCTACTAGCATATTTTTAATGCACACTTGAAAATCTTTTGTGCTATTGCTTTTGAAAGTGCAAAATTCACAGTTTAATAAATTAATTCCAAATGCAGATTTCTTCTAAGAACTTCGTGTTTTTATATCGTCTGCTATTGCCACATCTTGCAGATTCCACAACATAGGACAGCAGATGACTTAGTTCAAATAATTCTCTATTGGTTTAAATATTTTTAACATCTCAAGGAGTGTGGAGTTATTTATATGTTTAATAATTTCCAGATTTTTTAGCTGCTAGTCTGTTCAGTTGTTTGGGAAAAAATCTGATGGCTATTATTCATCTTTTTCAGTCAAAGAAGGGTTTGGACCTCTGGTTGGATTATTAAAGCAAAACAGTTCCATTTTATTTAGGCCTATTTTCACTTTTCGTTTATATCTAATTGAGAATAATGAAAAAGATAGTTTTTAAAAGCATTCCATTGAGTTCTTTCTCTTGGTCACACATACAGATGTGTGACAGACCGTATGACACACATTGTCTGATGACAAATTTAATATATATATATGTCTGTATCTGCATATATTTATCCATATAGCTACTTTATTATATAAAATTATTATTTTACTATATATAACAACATGTTATTCCTATAATAACAAAAATCTGGGGTGTCAGGTCTTTAGTTTAACATAGAAGTCGCCTAGCTTGGAAAAAATGAACTAGTTTCTCTCTAAAGTAGCTTAAATTAACACAGTCTAATCTGGGCAAATTCTCAGTGTAGACTGTTGTAAGGCAATTCAGTTTTAAGCAGATTTAAACATTAAAGCCCAGACACTTCAGTAGTAAACAAGAAAAATAGTTTATAGCCATGAATTGCATTCAGATAAGCTGGGTTTTTTTCAGTGCTAAGTATATAAAGTAGCTGACGATTTTACTGGACAGTGTATATCAAATGAAACTGGCACTATTAGTCAAATTCTTACACTATGTTGATATGTGTTATCAATAGTATGGGTGCAGTACGCTTTTTATTGAACTTATTATCCTCATAATTTGGCATTTAAGAAGTTCTGATGCAGCTTTGTCTGTCAGTAGACCAATTACCATTTGTATTAATTATAGAATGCTTATAAAACTTACTCCTTTCAAAACCACACTGGGCATTTATTTTTTATTCAAATGAATAGAAACACAGTTATATCTGCAGTCCACGGAAGAAAGTGGTCATAATTGTCATGATGGTGTTTTCGTTAAAAAGGCATTTATGAACTGTAAGGCTATTAATTGGGTTGGTTAAAATGCAGAGTAAAATTTAATGGGAACATGAAAAGGGACATCTCATATATTTGGCTTCTGACTGGAAAATAAAAAGTATTGCTAGCAAGTTTAATTGTGGATAGGCCTAGAAAGCTCAGGAAGCAACGGTTTGAAAGCATTTTCTAGTAGACTGGAACAGCTGTACATTGTACAAAACATACATAGGAGTGACACAGCTACAGAAATAGGGCTATCTTTGGCAGTACAACGCTTCATCTCCTCCTGTGATAGAAAAGCTACACGCCTCAGTAAAAATTGCTATTATACTTCTTACCAATTTGTCTGAACTGAAGAGACTAAGATGTAGAAGCCAATAATGACAGGAGTAGACTGATCTTTCTGCAAGTGTGAGAAAATGTTGTTTGTTGGGGAGGAACTGCTGGGCAACATGAGATGCTTCCAGTTTTCACTCATCACTTAGTAGTCTTCTAAGGGAGAGTTCTAGAACAGCTTCCTTCAGAGCTGAATCTGGATTCAAACCCACCCCCCCTTTCATATCAAGTTCTTGCACATGCCGTACTTTGAATACCAACATTTTTTTTATTATTATTATTACTAATAATAATGCTTAGCACCCTTTACATTTTCTAGCTAGAGATTTTCTAGCTAGAGATTTCCCCAAATTTACTGCCATAAGAGCTCTAATATGCAGAGCTTCATTCTTTTTCCCCTCTTGTCAATCTTTCTCCATTCTACCTCCATTAATTTCAGTGGAGTTGTATCTAATTCTTGGCAATACTATGAAAGGACAGTTAAACCAATGACAGCTGTCACAACCTAGACCCACGAGCCACACACTTATGTCCAGCCCTGACTGGAGGAGGGGGGGGAAATGGATTTGTTTGTCTATGTGGCGATCCGGAGGCCAATAAGGTCACTCCCAGGGTGAATATCAAAAGCAGTATTTATTTCTGGCTCCAGCAAGCATAAACACACCAATATACTGGGGCATGCAACAAAGACACGGGTGGGTGCAACCACCCAAAGTTACAGAAATGGGAGAAATACAGAGAGGGGGAGAGAGAGAAGGAAAGGAATCACCACATTGAAGGCAGCAGATGAGCTCAGGAGCACGTGGTCCAGGCCATGTGGTCCAGGCTGGTCCGATCGAAGTGTGTGAGTGACAGCAAGCATGGAAGTGAGAGTGAGAACTAACACACGCCCCCCCCCCCCCCCTCTTTNCCGCTTCTTTGAGAGTCCTTTATAAGGCCAACCTGACCCCCATCAGCCTGTGCCTTTTTGGCGGCCCCAGAAGCGAGCAGGTAGGGGGTAGCGGGGGCAGCATCCCCTCCCCCCACCGAAGCCCGCTCTGGGGCCCGACTTCACCCCAGTGAGGGAGAGCTGTGCCTGCTCCTGCACTGCCCCCCGCTGAACCTCAGCACTACAGACAAGCTGGTGCCACAAACGGGTAGTCCTCAGACAAAAAGTTTAAGACGGAGATAAACACAGTCTGACTTTACAACAACTTTCTCCAGCCCCTTCACCAGCTTTGTTGCTCTTCTCTGGACTTGCTCCAGAGCCTCAACATCCTTGTTGTGGTGAGGGGCCCAGAACTGAACACAGGATCATAGAATTGAGGTTAGAAAAGACATTTAAGGGGTCTTAAGCCCCCCTTAAGGGGCTGGAGAACACATCTTATGAGGAGCAACTGAGAGAGCTGAAGTTGTTTAGCCTGGAGAAGAGGAGGCTGAGGGGAGACCTCATTGCTCTCTACAAATACCTGAAGGGAGGTTGTGGATTAGAGAGAGCTGGCCTCTTCTCCCAAGTGACAGGGGACAGGACAAGAGGGAATGGCTTCAAACTCTGCCAGGGGAGGTTCAGGCTTGATATAAGGAAAAAATTCTTCACAGAAAGGGTTGTTAGGCACTGGAACAGGTTGCCCAGGGAGGTGGTTGACTTGCCTTCCCTGGAGGTGTTTAAGGTGCGGGTGGATGAGGTACTGAGGAGCATGGTTCAGAGATTGGGAGGAATGGTTGGACTCAGTGATCCAGTAGGTCTCTTCCAACCTAGTGATTCTGTGATTCTGTGATCATCAAGTCCAACCATAAACTAACACCGCCAAGTCTATCACTGAACCATGTCCCTAAGCATCACATCTACACATCTCTCAACTACTTCCCTGGGAAGCCTCTTTCAAAGCTTTCAATACAGATTTTTTTCCCAATATCCAATCTAACCTCACCTGGTGCAACTTGAGGCCATTTCCTCTTGTCCCAAATGTCAGTAGATGAGCCTCGAGTCCCCACATTTTCAAGTTACTTTAAACTTCAGTAACATACAGATCACAATCCTTTTCCCCTTGTAAACTAAAATTTTCCAAAGGATCATGCTGTAATTCAGGAGCCTATGAAAATCTACATAGTTTTTTGCAGTGCTATCAGATCAGTAAACTGAAGCAGTGAGTACACAAGCTCTTATTTCTGCACTTGGTACACTTTAGGGCTGTATTTTGGACTAGTCTGCTAGACCTAACATCTCTTTATGCACATGGATTGAAGAACCGCTTGTTAGTTCAGACCCAAATGTTCCCAGGTCATCAGGATTATTGCCAATGATTTCAGCCGCAGGAACAGGATGTGATTTAGCCCACTTGTTTTCTGGTCACACCCATGTATAAAACAAGGAGATGTACATATCTTTCCAGCCTCATTTGTGACATCATTCCGAGAAACTACTGTACACAGAGAAGCAGAATGTTTGTTTCTATGCTGAGATCTGACTTTCCAGATTCTCCCAAGAGCTGACAGATTTTGTGGCTCCAAGCCAAACCCAAGATATACAACACTCTTGCGCATTGCAGAGATAGGCTTGTGCAAGGATAAATATGCTGAAATCAGGAAACAGCCTATTTACAATTATTTTAAAAAACATGATAATTTTCTGACTATCCCTCAGGGGGAATGAATTTTGGAAAAGTGAGCGACAAGAAGCATCAGACAGCATGAGATACTAAGCATGCATCATCAATACGCCATTTGTAGTTTTGTTCTCTTTCTAGGTATGGCTTCCCACACTTGAGAATGCAATTATACTTTTTTTAAAAAAAAAGTGGCTTTCTATTGTGTTCCTGGGAAATTCTTCCTTTCTGTCTGTAGCAGATCTGAAGATTCCCTTCTGCAGTTTCGACATCCAGTGGCCAAACTCATGCATGAAGCTAACTAATGGCTCCTAAAAAGACAGAGAATCCAAATAAATTTAACAGATTTAGGATCAGATCACTCACAATGATACTGCTGCACTGTGCCAGTCTTCTATTGTCAAGAGATACTTCACTGTTGCAAAACCATTCAAATTTGACAGCAACTATTAAGCTCATGCTTTAATTTTGTAATTCCTGTTCTTCTTTGGGAAAAGGCTGAAATGACCACTGATGGCACATTTACAATCAACAAAGTATTGATCAAATAAAACTTATTTGTGGGAAAAAAGCAATTAAGCATCTCTTATCTGTAAGACCTTTTCTTATGTTTTGAGGTGTCCATGCTAATAACAAGTACAGAAAACTTATTTTCCCTACAGCAAGGTATAATTTTTGTACCCCTATTTTGCTCCTTTATAATTTTGTGCATGGTCTTGCACCACTTTTGTGGCATGCCATCATAAAGAAAATAGGTTCCAGACTGAAAACCTAACAGGCCTGTTAGATGGATATTGTGGACTATGAAGTGCTTAAAGCTTCAGAATCCACAAACTAGTACCTTTTATTGAAAGTATGCCCTCAATGCCTAAGACAACAATATTATTTCTGAAGCATTCTTAAAAATATGGCCTCACACTGAAAAAAAAGACCACTGATTTGGAATTTATATTTGAGATATTTTAAAGAGGCCTGCTGATCAGAAATTACTTATTACTTAGTCTTTCACCATTCTTATGGTGGACATCAAAAATATTGAATTATTTAGCAGAGGTACTCAAAATTTTGAGTTGCTTATAAAATGGAAAGTATAAACAGTGCTGTCTTCCAAGAGATTAAAATCCTAGACAAAGAAATGTAATAGGTGAGTAAGCCGGACTTGGAAATGATAGTAACTAATGAGTGTTTTTCCTGATATTATTTGCAAACATGAGTTACTTGTAAAAAAATTATATGTATAATAATTAAAGGATTGTAGCCTATTATCTTCTTAGGCATTAGCACCCAAAATGCTGAGATACATAACAGTAGACATTCATGCAGACCTGAGACATGCCCAGTGTGATCAACAGAAGAAAGGACCATAACTCCTGTGAGGGCAAAGAGGCTTTGGGATCCCATGCTGACCAATGCTGGACTAAGATGCACAGTCTGAGATCCAAGATAAAGTGAAACAAAAAAAGCAGAGTTGCCAAGAGAGAATGCATGACAAATATTGCCATTTTACAATCAATATCTTAATGGCTAGGGCAAGATATAGGATGTTCTTGCCTGGAAATGGTTGAGCTTTTTGTGATTTTAACTTGGGTAATTAAACCAATGGACTTTAAATGATCTATCTTCTTTTGCACACAGATTGCCCCAGAAAACTTAATGCTTTTGGTAAGAAGAAACTTCTTAACAGAACTCACAGCATATGCTTTTAGCTCTAACACCAGCCTATGACAGACGATTTTACAACTTGCTGTTTTTCTTGCTCGACTTATATACTGGGAAGGTTTTAAGTGTCTCTCTTTGTGACTTATTATGAAGACCGTAACAAGGGATCTAGATTTGCAGGCATTGAAATTACTGTCTTTGTTTTCTATGACATATGTAACATAAACTTTATCAATACAGTGAAATATTATTGTACTGCAATATTGTGTAATGAAGGGATAAGATTGGTGAACAGAGAAAAGAATCATCTCATGTTGAATTACTTCTCACGTATTTTCTTATACTTTTCACAGAATCACAGA
>WAAB01013196.1:0-22542 GCA_013389865.1 Piaya cayana
AATTAGTGGCAATCATATAGCTAATGACCAACAGCCTCATTCAGCAACCTAAGCATACAGACTAATGGAAATATAGTAGGAACTAGCATCAGTGTTGAATCTGAGCTTCTGGTTAGAAAACGGTAATTGCTACCATGATATTCCATTCTGGCAGTGAAACCAAATGAGTTAAACTGACATAGAACTTGTGGTGCTTTCTGGTCAAAGCAACCGAGTTGTTTTCAGCAGGTTATAAATAATTTTGGAAACTTACTGCAACATTTGCTGCAGTTCTCTTTCCATAGCATATCAACCTTTTAAACATTTCCTACAAATCAATATTAACAGCTGTATAAGTGGCACACATATTGAGAAGGCATTACCTGCTGATAGATTTGTACTTGGTTTTGCCCCAGGAAATGCTTATGAAGTCTTTAAAAATTATGAATGAGTTATTTTTACAATTGAAATTGCTCTATATCAGTAAATTATGTATTACTTTTTTTTCAGTGCTGTAGACTTTGAGACAATAACATTTTTTATACATGAAGTGAGGTTTCCTAGGAAGTTTATGAAATATTTCTTACGTAAAATGTTTGGTGTGGAGTCGTTATTGGTCTAAATTATGTTGTGATCTTTGCAAATTGTTAGAGATTCTTGGAGTAGTTTATGTTGTTTCAGACTGTGTTGGAGTCACGTAGTCTCTGGATTTACTCCCAGACTCTACTCCTGTATGTGTTACTAGAAACCTCCTCCTTTATCCTTGGAGAAATGACATTGACCTCAACTGGTACAGGGGAAGGATATGAAGTTTTTTTGCTTAGTATACATGCTTGACTGCATCTGTTCAGTGTCCTCTTCAGAGGGATCCTGCTCTTGCCAAAGTGGCTACAGGATCAGAGTTACAGCAGGTGATTTCAACAGGCAAGGTTATAGTGGTGATTCAGACTAAATGGGTGAGGGTTGTGACAATGATGAGCAATTGATGTAGAAGAAGAATCAAGTCTTCCCCTTTTCAAAATATTCCCATTCTCATTATTCTTGTTGCTTCTTAATTGCATCCTTGCTAACTTCTAATTAGAGATGTTTTTTCTTAGGAATATGTAAATCAGGTAACTCTTGAGATATTTATGGAAGTGTGTTGCTCTTGGGGGTATCTGCTGGGATTTTGTCTCCTTTTTGTGTTGAAGTTTGTGACAGAGTTTACCTGGCAGCCTCAACTTGCACTTAATTCTATTGTATAAGTCTCAGCCCACAAGTTATTTTGACAGCACTGGCCTCTGAGCAGCACTGTCTAGTCTGTTTGATGTGCTGCCTTTTGTAAGAAGGCTAGAAGAAATAAGACTTTTACCTCCGTGTTGGTTTTCCATGTGACGAGGAAGTCAGCTGCTAAATTTATTGCCACCAGTCATCCAAAAGCTGCTATAGTTACCGCTGCCATGTGACATTTCAGCCTTGTTTCTGGTGGTCTTTGGCCCTCCTATTTACCTAGGGTTTGGACTGCAGCCTTGTTAACATTGCCGGACCAGCTGTATGCGTGTACTGATCTGTGACACATTTAGTGTAAAGGTCAGTCTCTTAGAGAACGAAGAGGAATTTATCATTAGAAAAAAATGCTGGACACCCAACTACTAAGTCTTATATACAGAAGTAATAGAATTTTTGAAGGATGTGTGTCCATCTCTGCCTCTTGAAACTTGAACCCTAGCAGATATGTTGAGGTGGTAGTATGCTGTTCGTAAATCTGGGACCCCACCTGTGGAGCATTTGGTGAGGTTTGTCATGCTCTGAACTTCTGAGCTGGTGCAAATGAGTGTTGACAGGCTTCAACTTTAGAGGTGGCTCAGGTTGCAGCATAGTCATTGCTGAGTTCCTCTTAATCCCACAAAGTCATTAAGAACTGCAGGTATTTAGCACATTCAAGCATTGGTAGTGGCTCTGGAGAAAACAGTTTGCTCTTTGCAAAGAGGTAAGGCAGTGAGAGGGATCTGCTCTTGGGAGACCCCACCTAGTGTATTGTGTCCAGCCTGGAATTCCCAACCTAAGAAGGATATGGAACTGTTGGAACAGGTCCAGAGGAGCACTAAGATGATGATCAAATTGTTGGAGCACGTCTGCTACAAGGATAGCCCGAGAGAATTTGGGTTGTTCAGCCTGGAGAAGAGTAGGCTCTGGGGAGACCTTTGGGTGGCCTTCCAGTTCCTGAAAAGAAAGATGGGGAGGGACTTTTTACAAGGGCATGTAGTGATACAACGAAGGGGAATGGTTTTAAATTGGAAAAGGGCAGATTTAGATTAGACATTAGCAATAATTTCTTTACGATGAGGGTGGTGAGGCACAGGTTGCCCAGGGAAATTATGGATGCCCCTTCTCTGGAAGTGTTCAAGGCCAGGCTGGATGGGTATTTTACTGAAAGGAAAAGATCAATAAAAGCATCTTTCCTAAGCATCTTGAGAAACTAGATATTTCTTTAATTCACTGCAGTATGTTCTGGGGTCCGTTAGTTGCTTAGAGTCTGAAGAATGCTTGTCTTTTGTCTTTTAGGTCTCCAGCGTCGTAGATTGATTCCTGCTCCACTGCCAGATGCTGCCACTCTAGGAAGAAAACCCAGCGTCACTGGCCAATGGGTTGATCTACCGCCTTTGCCAGGCACTTTAAAAGAGCCATTTGAAATTAAAGTTTATGAGATTGATGATGTGGAACGATTACAGCGACACAGACAAGAGGAAACTGAGGTCAGCACATATTTTACAACAACTGTAGACAACTTAAATTACAGTATACAGGCAGAATCCTTGCTTGAATGCTGGAATGGTGTTCAGGAAATTGATTGCAATTAAAGCGCTGTAATTATTAATTTTACAATTCATATGTTGGGGTACCCTTAACACAGAAAATGAAAATGATTACTGTCTAAAATTAATTGTGTCTAACATGACTGATGGTGTGAATGGAAGTTACCAATGAATACTATATGAGAAGACTTTATAATCTTAGTCTTGCTGATGAAACCTTACAGCTTCCCTCAACTATAGGGTCATTAACTCTTTATGTAAATGGCAGGGTTCTATTAAATCAGGGATGCACTTAGTGTAATATACATGTAACTGGAAAACACTTCAGCTAATTCTACTTTGGAGACCAGAATTCTATATTCTTCTGATGCCTTTTCCCCATTTCTTTCATAATAGCCTTTCCAGGATGTTGAGAAGGTAGGAAATGCTTTTAAGAAAATAAGAATTCATGTGTTTTAGGATTAAATATAACTCTTACAGTATTATAAGTCTGTGTTTATCATTTGCACTGCTGGAAAAAAAATTGTCTACAAACAGTAGTAATTTCAGAATGTGTTAGAGATTTTTTGTTACTCCAGAGATGCTTGAGTGATGTAGTGTGCTATTCCCCTAGATTAGAATCAATTAATGTAAACTTCAAATGCCCCTCACCCCAAACACAAAACCCCACCAACTCCACAACTAAAGAAAACAAACCACCTGTTAATTCTTATAAGTAATGAGCTGGGAGCAATTTGTGCCAAATTGTTGGAGGTCAGTTCCTAACAGGGAAATAAATGAAATGGCCTTTCTGTCTCTTAAAAGGGTCTAATGTATTTCCATACCAAGCTGAAGATACTAGAAAGGCGCCAGCAGCGAATCAGAGAAGTAAAGGCAAAGCATGAATTTTTGAAGGAAGAGTTGGAAGAGACAAAGTGCAGATTGATGATAGATCCAAATAAGTGGAAAGAAGACTGTAAGTATTTTGCAAAAACAGTAGTATACTCATCTTGTAACAAATTTTCAGCCTGTGAGCAGCCCCACTTAGCACTTGCTAAGATAGTTTGCTGAATACAGCCCTAAAATTCTCTGTGATTCCATTTATATTTCTGTGATACTACTCGCCATGGAACATATCCTGTATTGGAAATGAACAAAACCTATCTCCAAATCAACCAGAAGAGAATGCCAAAAATGATGCAGAGACTTACTGTGATAGTTGTCAATATTAGTATTGATATAACCTTTTATTATCCTTTTTTTTTTAAAGTATAAAAGAAATTGTTTTCCTATCCATGTTATAGCTGAGAAACTATAGCTGAGACTGAGTGCTGTGCTGAACTGGAGCCTCAGGGCAGAGTTTTGCATTTGCTGAACAAAGTGAAGATGATTTCTTAGTTCAAGAAAAATAAAATTGTACCCTACATTATTGGCTCCCTTGCAAAAGAATAATGTTTTGCTATGAACTGGTTCCCTCACTCACTATTTTTTTTGTCTGACAGTTGAAGTGGATCCTGATCTCGATAAGGAGTCACAGGAATACCTGGAAGCACTGGAACAAGTGACAGAGGAACTGGAGCAGTGTGTTAATCTGTGCAAGTCACATATCATGATAGTGACGTGCTTTGATATTGGAATAACAGATGCACAAGATGGAGTAAGAGAAGTGGAGGTTTAAAGAGAAGTTTTCAAGGGACTGAAGGAAGTGAAGCTGGACTGTCCGACATGAAGAAGTAAAGAGGTTGAGTAGCTGGGAAGTGAAGGAGCAAAGATGAAGACTAAAAGCAAGAATGAATGTTGTATGGGAAAGAAACAGCTGAGTGATGGGAATGTTCATAAATCATGTGGTGCCTCAACACGACCTGAACTGTACAAAGAAAAAAGTGGAATCAAGTGTTGCTTCTACCAGAGGATACGAAGAAATTTACTACAAACAAAGATGTTAATATCAAACAAAAAACATACAATGGAAGTGCCTTTAAAGTTAATTTGATTTTCATTTTTGTATTGGGTGCTACAAATAAAGCCAGCAAACCTAAGCAGACCACAAAATGTATTCCTACAAAATATTTTATACTGTATAGTGTATTTATAACTATGTAAAAAAAAACAAACGACATTGTAGCAAAAGCAATAAGTAAATTATGTTTTCATACCTGAACTTGCCTTCTTGTTTCATAGAAAAGCTGTTTTATGTAGCAGAATTAAATTTGTATTATAATTGTTTTCTTGGTTAGGGTTCAAGATATTTTTATGAACATTTATCTATTGAAAAGGTTATTACAGCATTTTGAGATGATTGTTTTACCTTCAGGTTTTGTATTATTACTTTTTTCAGATCAAAATAAATGTTTGTTTTCCATTTTATATATGCCTATATAGATGTATATTAACTGCTTACCTACTTCATTGGTTACTAACCTCACTTATCACAGACCCGGTCTTTTTGGAGTTGTAAACTTAATGTGAGGAATTCTACAAAGGGCACTGTGTTTTGGTTTTCTTTTTTCCTCTCTGACTGCAGGAATTGAGAATTACATTTATTACCAAAACCATAAAACAAAAGAACAAAAAAAAAAAGGAACAAAAAGTTTTTGTAAATGTTAAGTTAGGTCCATATTTTTATATAGTTTTGACTATAAATATAGCATTTGCATTTTAAACTTTTAAGACAAATAGTATATCTTTTTACAGTTTTTCTAAGGAAGGCAAACCCTCAGGATCAAGTTTATACATGCTGCATGAGATTTGTGCTTTTTTGAAGGAGGCCACTTAATTGTGGAAACTATTGATAAACTGTTGCCAAACAAATACTTTTGAAAAGGTTTAATAGTGTATGTAATACCACATTTCATAATGAATCATATTTTTTAATCATCTTCCTTTTTATGGTTTTTCCAAATCCTTTGTACAAATATGTATTATAACAGCTTGCTTCAGTTTTTATCTGTGAATAAAAAGATACATCTATTGTTATGATTGCTTCTTGCTATGTATGCGATTCTAATGTTCAGAAGAGAGAGGATAGCCCATGGTACAGTGTATTAAATGTCATATTATATTATCTCTTTGCCCAAGAGATATTGTGCCCAAGAATTGTGAACTGGAATTTTGACATTAGTCATCATAAACCAATCTGTAAAGAGAGACAAAACTCCAAAGGGCAAATTAAATAGCAATGATAATACTTATCTTCTCTTAGCACTTCATAGTTCGCAGAACAAAGACCTCTGGCTCACATATTTGTTTTCCCTGATGAGACAAAGCAATTAAAAATGGCTCTAAAAACACAAGAGAACTTTAGGAACTGGAATCAAGCCCTGTGCCTCATAGGTCCGTCATGGAGAATGACTGCATTAATTTCTCTCTGACAGTGCTACATTTGCAGTCTGATTAGACATTAGCTATGCCTGGTCCTTATATCCCACTGATGCTGACTGGAGTAACTCCCAGCAGATTTAATATGAGCTTGTGCTTCTCATGCCACCATCTTGAGTGTTTTCCAGCTGTTTGGCTAACCTGCCTCTAATGTGTGAAATTTATCCCTCCTTCTTTATCTCTTGTTACATAGTCCTAACAGCATGATATCCAAGCACCAAGTTCTGTTACCCTCACAAGAGGCCTGTGAGAGGACAGTAAATGCTTTCCTTGTTCCATGGCAGGAGAAGGGGGAGAGTAAGAGTTTGATGCTTAAATATCTTTGTGACTTCACACAGGTTACAAAGGATGCCTTGCTCCTATCTCTCTCTCTGGAACTGATCTCAGGGAAAGGGTGCAATGTATTTGCTTACTGACATTTGGCACTGGCTTGGATTGTACGCAGGGGAATGTTACATCTAGAATTTCTGGAGGATCCTTGAATACTGGGTATGTTTATTAGGTTGTGAATTCCTGCTACATTTATTTTCTGTGTCTCTGCAGAAAGTCAGTTTTTCCAAAGCCACATGGTGATTCAATACACTGTGTTTGGGTTTTTTTCTGAGCAAAGATCAGTTGAATAAATACAATGAAAATAAAACAGGCAGCAGCATTCTGAGGGATGAGCATTTCTTAGCAAACGGGAAAACCTCCAAGCAAGAGCGTCAAGGGAAAATATGTTCATGGGGACTCTGGACTAGGGTGTTAGGTTTTGCGCTGGTACCATTAGACTGTCCTCTAGCGATGCACATCTTAATGGTGCTGCTGCAAGGCGGGTCGACCTGTTTCAGTCTCTGAGCCCTGGACACTGCAGGAACTGGCCTCACATTAGCCTGTAACATTGTCTTAAATGAACAAAAGAGGTTTTGCTTCCTTTATTTGCCAGCCATTTCATCCGCTCCTCAGAGGTCTTCATTATTTCTCCCCTACTCTGACAATATTATAATCCTCTCAAATAAAAATCAAGCCACTAGTCACCCAGCCCTAATTTTGTAAGTGTGACAATTTGTTA
Source organism: Piaya cayana (assembly GCA_013389865.1). Lineage (NCBI taxonomy): Eukaryota > Metazoa > Chordata > Aves > Cuculiformes > Coccyzidae > Piaya > Piaya cayana. Next base: position 7,183 of record WAAB01013196.1, read on the forward strand.
AAATATTCTGCTATATCATGTTTGCTGAACAGGCCTGAATTCTTTGCTACTTTCTCCTTTGTTTCTAATTACGGCTATGTTTGCCATGAAGTACCAAAAGAGATGTTTCAGGGCTGCTTAGTTCCATATCAACATGGCAATAGCATGAATATTAAATGCATTTAGCCTCTGGCTTGGTGACACAAAACGAGCCTGAGATGCAAAATAAGGTGAGGCACTGATGGATGAAATAGCAGAAGTTTCCCTATGCAAATTCTGTTCTTTACTATTAGTTGTGGATAGTGAATTATCTTTCGCCTTTAAAGAACTTGGAGCCTGTAATATTCTTTTTTGGTTACTTTTGCAGTTCTGTCCAGTAAAAAAAAACAACAACAAACATTATTAGGTTATGATTCAAGCCTGGTTTGTCAAAGGCTTAGTTATATAAAGTTATAAATCATAATTTAAAAAATGAAGCGGAATGCTTTATTTCATTATTTTTCTATTGAGATTTAATGATTTAGGAGAGCTATTAAATTGCACACTTGAAGAAGTGATCTTGTTGGTTTTATCGTGGTATCAAATAAAACCTTGGAAACCCACTGGTGCTGAGAACTGCCTGAGTTACTTTGGCAGAACTGAATCGTGCTAGAATTTTTTTCTCCCTTGGTTACAGATCTTCCCATGAAATCCTACACCTCTTCCTTGCTGGAGCAAACCCTTCTAGATCCCTTCATGGCCCAGTCTACTGAGCGGTTCACATCATGCTTATTTCCTGGCAGCAGGATAAAATGTATTGACAACAGCTTTTTTTCTTAAACCATTAAATAAATGCAGTGGTGACTCTAACCAAAGCCTAAAGATTATAGTTGAGGAAGTGGGCCATGAATTCTCTTTTCCTCAAACCCCACCTCTCACCAGCTTTCATTAACCAGGAGGCCAAAGATGAGTTTGCCTGTGTGTGAGGGGCAGGAAGAGTAGAGGTCTCCACCACCGCAGTGACAAGGTCAGGCATGTTTCAGGAAGAGATGAAAATGAGAAAGTGGGACCCTTAGCTGGTGACCAGTGACTCAGGAAAGTGAGGACAACCTTCCATTCTGGACATGACCTCCAAGACTTTGCATTTTCCATCCAATGGTCATGTACCAATATAGAAAATTACTCCTAGGATATGAGATTTCATCTCACTGATCGGAATTTGCAAATTGGATGGATGAGTTGGAGGAGTCAGTAGCCACTCCTGTTAGGTGTGCTGTTGCTAACCGTTTAAGCAGCGCACAGCTGCAGGGACACTTCTAAATGCAGTTGTTACAAACATAGATTCCCTACAGTGAAATCAGATGGTATGTACGCAGAAACTCATTTATGTGTGAAACCTTTTTCCTTACAATGCTTCTGGTCTAACTAGTTCCAGCTAAGGCATTTTTAGGACACTAACTGCGGTATTGAAACATCAGTACTAAAAGAGAAAGCAATAGAAATAGATTATTAGTTCTTTTCTCAGCGTGCAGAAAGTGTTTCATTTATTTCTATTTCAAGGTACCCATATATTTTGTTTCTAGTTATAAACCCACATTTTCCAGTCACTTGCATTTTATTTTTAAAGTTGTATGTGGAACATAACTCCACAAGCAGCTGTTCTATGTTGTGGCTATACAGGCAGGGTTTAAGGCAAAAATGTTTGCTAGAAGATGACCTCCATATCAGATGTCCAAGCTGGCAGAAGTGGACACAAATAATTAATGGCGCTGTATGTGGGACCCAGTTCGCTCAAGCACTTAGGCACCTGTTTAAGCAAGCAAGTCATTCTGGTTTGTATCCAGTAAAACACTTCAATTTTGGCATATGTCCCACTGACTTGGATTTTTTTTTGCTCCAGGTCTTCATATAATGTAAACTGCTTTATTGGTGGTTCAGTGGAGCTACACTGGCTTTCACCAGATGAAGGTCCTGCTGAAAATTTTTTACTTATCCATGGTATTTGTGAGAAAGGAAAGAATAATTCCATCAATGTGCAATGATATTATGAGTGCAAATTAGAAAGGAGAAACTGCCTCTTGACATTGTAGATATTCAAAAAGATTTATTACCAGACCTGCAGGCAAACTGCCTGATGATTGGGTGTGTTTAGCTAACAGTAACCTTGCAGCTTATGTAGGAGTTCATTACTTAACTCATCATTTCCCTCCACAAGACTTCCCACAATCTCGGGTGGGGAGCAGGAGCATAGTAGCAAAAGGACAGGAATCTTTCACAGCAACCCACAAAAGGACTCAGGGTGATGCACACTTCCTCAATGGCCTGGTTTTACCTTTTTTATATGTCTCTTGCTTCTGATCATTACGTTCAGCTTGAGACAGTATTCCTGGGCATATTCCTGTGGCTACTGAATGGGAGGGAAGCAGAGATGTCATGGGGTTACCTCTTACTGGGGGATGGACAGCAAAGAGATGCTCATACAGGAAATACAAGCAACGTTTCTGCCTTTTATCCATTGAATCAACACTTATTCAGTAGCATAATTTATTTACTGTACTTTTATATTAATTCATTCTCTAGTGATTAGGACCACCTTCAAATCCTGGTGGTAAGGAGGTCCCTCTGTGACAGCTTTTATTTGGTGGATTGGTCTTCTAAGTGCACAGCCTAGGTCCTGGCATAAGCCAGTACCACTTCATTCTGCTAAGGTTTTGCTTAATTTACTTCTTCAGTGTAATCACTTCTATGGGAGCATCCTATTGGGTCTGGCAAAAGAAGACAGCAGGCACTGTGCTGCCTGGACATAATATGATGGCTAAAAGAGCTTGTCTTGGCTTTTGGAAGACTTTCTTTAGAGCTTTGCTGTTGATTTCAGTAGGAGAAGAACCAGGTCATTTGTTGAATCCTAGCATCACTGGTGTTAAAGCAATATTACATGTCCAGAAGGAGCAAAGCCTTCAGTAAAAGAATAGTGAAAAAGCAGGCTTGTGTCTCCTTGTTATTTGGCTTTTGTACCCAGGGTCAATGGGTTGCCTTAGATTCTGCCCTTCAGAGTGTCAGGGACCTCATCAGGGCTGCAGAGCTCCTGACACAGCTCATGTGACAGTATTTAAAGCACATTTTAATTGATCTGACCTTGTATGGGACATACCCTTAGAGTTCTAACGTGCTGCTCTCTGTGAGGCAGGCACAGTGCTCCAGGGCACAGGGAGTAGAGAAATAAGCAGACTTTTTAGAGTCTGGCCTTTGACTGGAAAACCTGACTTTTAAATATTGGCTCTCTGAGACCTTTCCCTGTCTCTGTAACAATGACACTCAATTTGTCAGCACCTGGCACAGATATACTTACAAATGCCCCTTGTTTTGATGGGTGCCACTCATTTTGTGGCACATTACCATTTAAATGAGTTACATTTGTACCTAAAGGCTGCAGTCTCATGGGTTGAAGTGCTGTACTAACACAATTTTTTAGCCATATAGACAGAGTATGAGGGGGAAGGACAAAGTGGACTACTGTGTTTCCCTCCAAATTGAGTATGTCAGAGTTCTTTAAAATATGTCTCACTCCATGTCCTTTGCTGAGTACAGAGCAAAACCTTCAGACACAGAAGCTGAAACATTGCTGACAGACTCTGATAGGATGCCATTTTCAAAATCCTCAGTTTTCAGTGAAGACATTATTTGCTTTCATGATAGGAAATGAGGAAAAACAAGGCTCTCCATTCAGCTTTTGGAGAGAGCAACAGAAGGAGGAAAATGTAATTTGATCTTTGTTATCTAAAGTATCTCCACCTTTTATTCCAGCTCTTCTTTGCAATGTTGCAGTTGTAAATACAAGTTGCCATTGGGCGTTGTCCAATGTGAGCAGGACCCTGCCAGAAGTTAAAGCCTAAGAAGAGAAAAGTTGGGAAAAGGAAAACTGCTTGGTAGAACAACTAGGACTGGACACCTCTAGGACTTTAACACTGCTGCGTTGGGGCCAGTGAAGTTATGTTTAGAATTAGACCAGCAATGACGATAGCTCCACTGAGCTATATTTGTATTTAAACTGCATTTTATAACTGTTCAGTTCTGTATCATACTTTCATTACATGGTTGGTTATAGTCAATAAGCTGTAATTATTACTAAACCCAAACTCAAAAGATAGAATTTCACACTGCTAGGATTTTTGGCAGCTACTGAAACAATGAATATGCACCACATATCCACACTCCAAGGAGATCCAGCAACGATAGCTTCTCATTTGTATGGGATTTCTCCATCTGGTATCCAGTAGGATCCTGAGGGAAGTGCTGAATGTAGAAACTAGCTATTTTAATTTGTTTACATGTTCAGAACTTATTATGTTGACTTATTAATCTACTGTTTGGAAAAAATAAAATGCAGTGGATTAACAAACCATGTACATTCTTGGGTTGCTCTGGAGCCTCCAAAAGTCCTGTGACTCTGGAAAACTTCCCTTCTCCAGTCTAGATGTTGAAGTTACTTGATAGCATTGTACTTGATCGACAGCTGACCCAAAAGAAGCCAATATTTGAAATAGCGCGGGAGCATTAAACTTCAAAGACACATCTAGTTTACTTATTCTTTAAAATCAGAAACTAGAAATCTATTGGGATTGACTCTGTCAGTAGGTACTTCCAGATGAACCGACAACACACTGACTGGTTTGCTTTAGCAGTTTAAAGATCTGTTTTCAGGTGTGTAAATTATAAATGCAGGTTTGAAAGCTTCATAAAATTTACCCTTCCATGGTGCTCATGATATAGATGTGATATCTGAGTCACCGATGTTATAAGAACATTTAATATGACCGATAGATCTGTATATTTTGGGAATATGGCCAGGAGTTTCAGCTCTGTGGGCACCAGGCATGCAGCTGTGCAGTCCTTGTCCTCCAAGGCCTTTCTGCATTAGTAGTGTTGATATTCAGGTTGGAAATGAGCACAGCAGTCTGAAAGCAGCAGATACAAACTAACTGGGAATCTTTGGAAATGCCAATGCCCTGTGTTCCTCTCTCTGGGAGAAAACATCTCTCTGCCTCTTCTGTATACAAGGATAGTTAATAATTTTCTGAGAAGAAAATTGAGAGATGTAGGGATGCTCCCTCCCCTCTAAGACCCATGCAAGATGGTTCGTGCATTTCAAGTGGCTTCCACTGTGTTGCCATTTACGGAGATCCAGATACTTTGCAGGGGGTTGTTTAACCGCAATCTCCCACAGCAACGAGCTGCACAGGCAGTAGTTCTGCAATTTGTGTGTAAGTTTCAAATGTGGCACTGCTTCAACAAAGCCAGCGTGGCTTTGTGTTTACAAGTGTGTTGCATCAGCCTTGCCTTTGTTGCGTTATCTTCTAATCAGAGTGAACGACTGATGTGTTTTGCCAGCCTGCAGCGTGTTGGCACATACGCTTCTAAGGGACCTGTTGCTGCTTTTCATTTCTGGAGTGCACATGTGCGGGCTGAGGAGAGGGTCGGTGCATGACTGAGCAACTACACTGGTTGACAGAAGTATTTGAGTCAACCAGAATTTGACTCAAATTCTCCTGCTAGTTCCTAGTCTTTGAAAAGTCTCAGGTCTAGTTTTACCAATGTCACAGACGTCAGTGCCAGCATGGCAGGGCCCTGTCGGCCACCTGGAACCTGTCCAGTTTTTGTCCTTTTTGCATTGCAGTTGCTGTTTCTTGTACCTTAAGTTTTAAACTACTTAATGTCGAGATGGGAGTTTTGTTAGCATTTACATACATCAGATTACAATCAGTCCCATTGCCCAGAGGGATGTGATGAAGAAATAACAGTTTTCACTGTGCATTTGGAATGAGGAATGAAGTCTGTAGCCCTTTTTTTTTTTTGCAGCTCCACTGCACACAGTGAGGTGAGCAGTGACCATGTGGAAGGGCTCAGTTTTGTACTATAGCCAGCTTAAATGATGACTTGACAGTCCTGACAGTGTGCTGGTGACTCACCACACCTAGTGATCCAACAAGAACTGGAGATTTGGTCTGTATAAATATATATTGCTCTTCTTATTTGTTTTTCATTTATTTTTGTCTTTTCCAAGATGTGTGATGAACTAAGGACAATATTAAGGTATTTCATATCTTAGCAAGCAGGATTTTTTCCCCCATTTTGTCCAAACTTGAACTTGTACACAGGCCTTTCAATTGAAGCAGTTTGCTTTTTATATTAGGTATTTCAGACATGTTCTGACTGCATCATAAAACAACAATAGAAAAAGTGCTGAGAAACTATAACAGAAGAGAACCTGCGGCTGTTAGTAACTGTCTTAGAGTTTATTTTTCTCCCTTACATCAGTAACATTCCTACACACAGCAGTGAGAGAATATATTAATGCAAGAGAGCTTTGCTCCACTGCTCACACTTCAAGGTGTACATGGTATCTGGCGGGGGGAAGCAGTGAAGCATGATTTCTTATGTACTTATGAACACCTGCCCTCCACCCCCTCTCACCAAAATTGAGCTTCTGACATGTTCCCAGCAACAACCCCAGCAGACAAAAGGCAGCATGTGTTGCAGCTAGCGCAGAGCAGTTTGAGTACTGGCTGCCTGGCCAATTGCTGCCACGGGGACTGCGTGATTCCCGACTTGTGTCTGCCCTTCCTTTGGTGAAGGAGTTAATTTCCTCCTCTATCTCACTGCCAGTTTTAATGAAATCCTGTGGGAATGTAATTATTAGTCAGATTTCTGTCCTTGGTCAGATTTGTTTGATGTTGGCCAACCCTCCTCCCAGTTACTGGGGGTAAGGGAGAGAGTGATCAGATACACAGTGCTATTGAATAAAAATGGCTCAGCAGTCAGAGGAGTTCCTATGTGCAGGGTGAATCTAAATAATTTGCTTTCAAAGCTGAGCATGGTATTAAAACAGAAAAACATGCAATGAAGCTGCACTTCCCTGAGTGATTCAGTGGCTTCCAGTCCTAAACCTGAGGTCATCTGCTGTAATGAGATACATCTGAAATACAGCTTTGCTTCCCTCAGTAAATAACTGTGTCTGCTTCTGGGAATGAATTGTAAGTAGTTGAGAGGATATCACTGCAACCAGTTCATCTGCTTTCTGTGGTGTTAGAAAAGCTGAAAATAACTCCATCCTGGAATTTGCTTATGAGGGTTTCTCACAGCTCCAGATTCTGGTTACAGACTACATCAATGCAGCTTTACCTGAGATCCACTCAGATAAACTTAATTTGTCTGAACTTCCATCAGTATTGATAAAAAGAGGATTTGGTCCCTAGGCCTTCACTGAGGAAACCACCTGTGTTTAGAAAGGATGCTTACATACTGGCTTAACTCGCTGCCATGGTTCAGAAAGCTGTTTTCTCATTTACTGGCTTTGTGTACATTATTGAATGGTAGTGAATTAACTGGAGGTAAAAACAATTCTAGCACATTTCTTCAGCTGCTGGCAATACATGTAACTCCATTGCCTTTAATAACAAGTGCTAATTTTACACCTGTTAAGGACTTGATAAAGAGCAGTGTTGGCAGTGCTGTGCCTTGTGGGGTAGTTAATGAGCTATTTTGTGTCTTTGAGCCTTGGCTTTCTCACTTGCTTGTGCTGGCTGGAGCATTATGAGGGTGGTATGTGAATTTTATTTGCTGCTGAGCATCCTATATTGCTGTTTTGCTTCTCCCATGTTGCTAGTAGCCATACGGGTGACTCTTGGGAACCTGAAGGCACTGTATTTTGATTTGTGCCCATATGTAAATGGGTTGAATGGCTTTCTTGACCTGTGCGATCAGTCCTAATATGAGGAGAACATTTGATAATAGTCTTGGCTTGCACAGATCTTTGCCTCTACAAGTGAGGACAGCCATGTCTTTGCTTTGGAGGAGTTCTGGTGAGAATTTTTTGGAGTTGCTAATTGTATGGGCCATCTGCTACATGTGGAGAGGGCTGAAAAATCGTAGGTATTGTCTTAAGTGTGTGTAATACAATTTTTTTTGGTGAATGCTGCCTTTAATCACTAGTCTTGCAAAGTGAGGCATCTGCTTCTGAATTGAAGAAGCTGAGAATAATTAAACTAGTTCAAGTATTTCTGGAGCAGGCCTAATTGATCAACCCAATATTTTATAAAATTGTTTATGTTACTCTTTGCTATAAGGAAGCTAGTGAGTCTTTTAATCACTTTGCACGGTGATCTTGCAAGTTGATGCAGAAATCTGTTTACAAAATACACCTGTTCTCATTTGTTGTTACTTCAAAGGCTGCGCAATGCTTAGAGGGAGAAGAAAGTGCTGATGTGTGTGTTTGCTGCCAGAGTTCTCTTATTCTTGTGGTAGTGCAAAAAGTTACTTGGAAATACGACTTAGCCTGAAGTGGTTGTGAATGCTTCCAATGTAAATTGTCAGTCTGAATGGAAGCATTTAGTCTGGGAAGAGAATTCTGGTTAAATCTTTTCTCATGTCTGTACGGCATGCCAAAAATACTTTCTTTCAGAACTGTGAAGAGAAATCATTACTATATATATTATATTCAGGTGTATGATGCCTAGGACTCAGTGTATTTTGCAAACATTGAAGCAAGCTATTATTAGAAGAGTGATATTGAGGGTAAACTGGTGAAAAGCAAAGGCACAAAAGTTTATGATACTAGTGGGTAGTAGACTTGGCTCCTTTTTATTTACTCTGGCTATTGGAAGATATGCCATATCCCAGAGCTATTGGTCTAATATTGCTTGGACCTGCACAAACATCTTGAGTCAATTACGGAAATATTATTTACAGGGCAAAAAATATGCTTCTGAGAAAAGGATACTCATCTTGTCACAGTTAAACAACAAAATCTGAGTACTGCTAAACTTGCCTCAGGTAGGAATTCACTGGTATTTTTACAATTGGATATTTTCACATTCCTGGGGGAAGCTGATGTAACAAAATGATTCATTTTGTTATACAGGTAGACACACATTCAGGCAGAAAGTGTCAGTAGCAAAAAAAAATTGCTTTGCTTTGTGAACTTGTTAAAATAAGGTGTTTTATTTGGTGGTGTTGAAAGCTAGAACAAGCCTTCCTTACAGCTTCAGATGAACTTAGACATTTCACATAGGCCTCAACTCCAGGCAGATCATTAACTCCTGAGTGAAGTTACCTTTGACTTAAATCTAACATATCTAGTCAAAGTTATTCATATACCTAAGTTTTTATCTTGATTATCATTTGCCTGCTATGTTAGGGAGCAGTTAATGTGCCAAAGGCAAAGAACCCTCTATGTTTCTATTCAGCAAGTACTTATGGGGCCAGACTTTTTTCTTAAATGCTATAGGGTATAGCCCTCTTTCTGCTGTTCTTGTAAAATTAATGTAAAAAGAGGGGAAGTTTAGTGTGAACATAGTAATGAAATAATGCCTGCTATTTCATAAAGCTGTAGTGGAAAATAACCAAGGACAATGGCAAGAGTTAAAGCAGCGAGAGCTGACTTGCAAAAATCTGGCATCACACAGAACCAGAAACACATGGCAACTTCCAACTCACTTTATTTCACTTAGTTAATATTTTGCAGAGTGTTTGCATATGTATGTTGATCAGTACCAAGATCTAGTCCACCTAAGTTTTTTACCAGTTAAATAAACCAACATACTCCAAATAACACTTAAGTATAGATAGTAATCTTGACTTCATCTCTTGTGAACATTTGTTACAAGTGTTCTCATCCTTTCCCTGTCTATTTTTACAAAGACCACATGATAAGGTTTATAGGGTGTATTTGGGATGTTTCTCAACTCCCAGAAGACATAACATAAACAATTTTACTTAATGATTGTATCTTAACAATCCCTTTGTACTTGTTCTTTCTTATCATGTAACCAGGGTAGCACCTTGCTATAATTGCAGTGGTGTAAAGAGATATCTTGGTGTTACAGCCACAGCCCAAGGTAATTTTTGTCACTTAGAGTTATTAATTACTGGGACAGTCTTGGACATAGCCATGGTATTTTCATGTGATTTGCTGTAGTTCTGTTGATGATATTGTTGGAAGTCTGTTATCATGTAATACTGTGAGGAATTGTTACTATTAAGTGTCTGATCTATAAGCAAGTAGTGATCTAGTGAAGTTCATTAAATGAAATATCGGTAGCATTCTGTTTCCAGAGCTGAAATAATAGGAGACTGCTTTGTCACTGGGTTGGGCACAGGACTGTTTGATAAATTTAAGCAAGGGGCTCCTTATGAACTGAGAAACTCAGAGGGGTTTTTCTGAAAAACACAGAGCCTGGGCATCTAGTTAGTTGTTGGCTTACTTTTGCATCTGCAGTGGCAGAAAGGTAAGAAATCTGTTATGAAGATGAAGGAAAAGGACGGAATGTTTGGAGAGTGAGAAAAGTTGACTTGTATTTTGTAGCAAATTAATTGTCCACTGCTGTTCTGTTCCTCTGATGCTTTGGTGGCAGGACTTGGCGCATGTTTTCTGTACCTCAGCAGGACTGTACCAAAGATGTTCCTGATGAGCAGTGGGCTCACACTGATAGCAGCTAATGAGAACACTGTCTTGTTGTTTGGTTGCAGTATCTACCCTGATTGACTCTTACTGGAGTGTGGATGTGAACAGGACTTCTAGATATGTATGAAGATGCTTTCCACCTTCAAACTGACACTACCATCCTTCCATCAGAGGAGGTGAGATCACTGTATTCTCCTCAATTTTGCAGCCTGTGAGGCCATGGGGTAAGAAACATTTTGGGTGGGTTTTTTTTTTTACTCTGAATAAATTATGATCCGTGCTTTGAAATCAGCTCGAAGTAATTTGCCATTTTCTATGTATCTTCTGGTGTGCAGCCACTTGCTGAATACTAACAGCTGTTCTGACATGGTAAGTATGAGGCTGTCCAGCAAGAACATGCAATATAGTCCATATCCTGCTGTAATACTTGTTTAATAATCTCTCAAGGTCCATTTGTGACTTCTGACCCAGAACTGCCAAGATTGGAAGTCTTGGTGTTTGAGACTAGGAGCAGCTTTATACTGGAAATTCTTGTCCTGATGGGATTTTTGCAGTCTCTCCTTAAGTGACTTAAGGTTGCTATATGTGATAGAAAAAATGAGCTTAAATTTTAAATAGTTAAGCTTCTGTTTTGGTAACAAGTAAAGCCTTTGTTTAAAAACCATGCCTGCATAGTTGATTCAGCTTTATTCATCTAACACCTGAAGCCATATAATTTAACTTACAGTAAGGATTTTGTTTGCTCTGTATCTTGTATTGTGGAAGGGTGTGATTTACTTAAGGGACTTCCTCTCTTTGTGTTCCCTGCTCCAAGTTCGGGTCTTCTACCTGTATTGGGCATAACAAATTTGAAAGTAGTATTTCAAATCCTGGTCTACTAAATTCCTTTGAGGAAGCTCTGATCCGGATATTGCTCCATATATTTAAATCCTGGCCTTTATTTAGAATGTTGCAAAACCTACATGGTTGTTTACAATATGCTTCATAATGCATGTGCTTTTCCCCACCTCTTACTATTTCTCTTGGTACTTATAGCTGTCCTCTGCACTACAAGTTCAAGCGTATAAAGATTAGAGCAATGCCTATGTGCTTAAAGCCAGCGTGACTACTTTTGAATTCTATCCAGATTAATCCATTTCAGCCAAAATTTTTAGCCCGGGCATTTGGGAGCCTTCCTGTATACAGCCTTGATAAATTGTGCAAGCAGCTTTTCATAGGCATACTGAGAGACTAGTATCTGCTTAAGGGCTAAATAGAAATGAAGTTGTCATTAGGTCAGTTTTAGGCACTTATTATGTTGGAATAGTTCTGACGTTGAAAAGCTTTGAGGGCACTTGGGCCAACTAGGGAAGAATTTGGATTAGGGAACATCCAATTATGTCTTTTTCTTTGAATATAGCCACTTCTTCAGATTTTTCTTCATGGGAGAAATGTAGATTCTTAGCCTGTATCCTTAGATGAGGCAAAGCATCACGGCTTTACTGAAGTCAGACTGACACTGCCTCTATAGGATCTGTCTTTAAGCTTTAAGTGTTTTTCATCACTCTGTAGAACAAAACAGGTGTGCTTTCCTCTAAAAGGCATTCTGGTCTCCGTGGAGCATCAGTGATAAGCAAAGAGAAAGCTTTCCATTTAAATAACTGTAACTTATATTGATGATAATACGCTGGATTCTATAACCACTTGCATCTCTCAGACAAATCTTAATACATCCTTGAGTTTTGGGACACTGTTTCATCTGGATGTAGTAGATGTCATGGGGTCTTTAATTTTCACTCCTTGGATTCATTCTCCTTCTTTCTGATTAATTTCTCTATGGGGTGTCTGACTTTTACATCATAGCAAATGGAGTGCCAGGGGGAGGGAGATATAATGTTTTATTAGCAGCCTCTGTTTAATGTAACTGTGCTAGTCCTGTGAACTAAATATGCTATCAAATGCAATTCCCTTGAGATGAGCAGAGTCACTGATACTGGGAGAGCTGTAGAAGAAGATATTACAGGCTGTAGACGAAAGCTTGAAAAGCCTGATCTTTTCTGTACCTTTTTTCTAAGGCTGACCCAGGGGTCTTTTCTGTTAATGTTAAATTTTGCTTTCTTGTAGAGAAGGAAAGATGTTTCAATGTACAATGAGTATTTGACAGCTGATTAAATGAGGAGGTTGAAGCTAATGTGTGATACGAGTTGTACTGTAGTGGCCCTGGGAATGTATCAAAGAGAGGCTAAAATCAACACAGTGTGTCAGGAGCTCATATGCACAAGGTGCATTCTCTTACTGAGCAGGTTTTTGAATAAATCTGTTGAAGCACAGAACTTGAAGAGATGATGAAGTCAAAGCCAACACCATTCCATTATTTCCCTACTTTCACATCTTTACTTCCATATGACTAAGATCCATATTTCTTCTTCTGTAAATTCCAGGTCATTGTTTCCCCCCATTTGTGCGAGATGGGGTGGTGGCACCGATGCTGAAGCACAAAGGAATGGATATTCATCTTGTAGCTTCTCCTCTCTTTACTGGTAGAGCTTAGTTGAGTCCCATGAGCATTGAGGAGTTTTCCCCCAAAGTCTTGTGCTTTATTGTTTGTATGTCTGGATGCCTCAACCGCCAGGAAACAGAAGCTGCGCAATCACAAAGGATCATAGGGTAGTCTGTATGGCACTGATGGGCACGAACAGTAAGTTGATGTGAAGTTACAGTGCACTAGCATGAACTTGCCCACATTCTTGTGGCTCTAAGACTACCTCATTCTATACTTTGAAAGGAAAGGCTGAATAGGCTGCCTTGTGTAAGGTGTATCTGCACTGGGGGCGGTGCACGACCTCCTTGGATTAACCTGTGTTTTAGTTTCTGTTGCCTAAGATTAAGGAGTTGGCATTTAGAGAGGAGTTATTTTTCCATTTTCTCCTATGGAAAACAACATGACTGCACAAGAAGTACTTGCTCATGCTATATGTGGCTGGGTTACTTTGGCACTTTCTGTCCTTATCTAAGCAGTCCTAGATCTCACTCCACAAAAACAAAAGGTGTGTGAGAAAGAAGTGATTTTTAGATCTCCCAAGTTTTAATTAGGTACTTAGCTATTAAGCAGCCTTCTTGTTCATTACTAAAAAGAATCTGCCACAGACTATTCAAGGGACACAAGGTGAGGTGCTTCACAATCTGTTTACTTCTGCAGTGTTTGGTACAGTTAATACATCTAACTGGAATATTGCGAAGCTTATGGTGATTAGTAAGCCTCCTTGAGAAACCTGGATGCAATATACCATAAAATGATGTAATAATGTTGTCTTTACTGATCAAACCATGATTACTTTTAGAGGAATCTAATTGTATATGAAAATTCTGTAGACAGTACAGGCAGAGATCACTGTCAAGACACCTGACAGCTTCAAAAATATTTGAATTGAAAAATAAAATTTTTATTAACGAGATGTTGAGGACAGCACATCATTAGTCATGTGTAAATAAGTGCCTTTAAAAGAAAGGTGGTGTTCTAAAAAGAGCTAGGGATCTTATAAGCATCCCTTTTATAGTTAGAAGGAAGGGAAAGGTAATGCATACTGCTTCAACTTCCAACTGAAATGTTGAAACTGAAATTTAGGTCCTGCATGTGATATTGGACATGAGCCAGTGGCCTCTCCATGCATGACTACCTCCCATGTCATATGCTCCGCTTGAGAAAACCTCAACCTGCTTCGCACATTAATTTCTTTAACACTATGGTTTCCATTGATCTATGCTTTCCATGAATGACCTGCTGTGATGGTATTGTGGCCTTTCAGGGAAGCATATCACCAATTGGTACAGTTTTATTACAAAAAGGACTGATTCTTGAATGGTATTTTGCTGGGGGTGTTCTAGGCACTCATCAGAACAACTGCCATGCAGTGGTAGAGGCATCTGTGGTCACGGACACCTTCACTTCTTGCTTTTTGCTATGTATCTGTTTTTCATCCTTAGAATGTCTGTCTGAGTTCAGTGTCTCAGCCTTTAAAGCAAAAAGCTAGGAAAAGCAGCTCGGGAAGACCTGCTCCTGCTTCTTGCATGTTGAGATTTCTTTCTCAGTGGATTCTTAGTACTTCTTAGCCCCTTATATGTTCATACAAATCTTCACAGAACCCACATCCGATTTACTGATGTCCCTCCTGGAAAAGCTGAATCTTCTGTCCTCTTGATGTTTGACTTCTAGTACTCTTAGAGTTAAGTATAAGGAACAAATGTACCCCGTCTTGCAATAAAACTGCTGTGCTCTTGTCCTGGAGGAGGAGTTAATTGATCTTTACCAACATATTTTCCTGTATGTCATGATTTAGCCCCAGCCTAGCTTGACTGGCAGCTAAATGCAAGCACTCTATCCTCCTTCCTCTTCCCCTCCTCCAAGGGGAAAAGGAAATAGGAGACTAGGGGGTTGGAAATTAAAACTAAAACAGCTTTAATGAGACAATGATAATAATAAGGAAAATATTGCTACTAATAAAATATGTACAAATATACAAAATTGGCCCCTCCTCAATGAATACATCACCACAGGTGGTGCAGAGCAGGCATGGGAAAAATGTCACAGGCTGGACTCAGTAGCAGGTGGGAGCTGGGTTCAGGAACACATAGACCTGGGATCAGGGGCAAAAATACAGATGAGGTTCTCACTGGAGGGTGGCCATTGAAGAAGAGAACTTGACCCTCGTGGTCTCTGCTTTATATGGAGTGTGACAGATAAGGAATGCAATACTCTGTTGGTCAGTTTGGTCACCTGTCCTGTTCACTACTTCCTGCATGCGGCCCTCTTTTGCCCTTTTCACTTACAATATTCCATCAGCTTGAGGATGGCCTTGGTGTTTCTGTAGGAATAAGTATAAACACTGGCCTTTCTGCATACCAGTACCCTGTGTTATCATTTCTAGATAGAAACTATCTGAGAATATGAAGTTAACTTTCAGAAA
>WAAB01013197.1:0-16251 GCA_013389865.1 Piaya cayana
TGATTCTATGATCCTATGAAATGAACTATTTCAGACTGAGCTCGATAAAGATTTATCTGTTCTGTTCCAGCATAAGTTTAGTGTGGAGAGGCTCTTCTTGGCCCATCTGTTGTTATGAATTCAGATATAACGCAAACTTAGTGTGGACAAGAACAGATGCGTGTTTCAATGTATGATGGGAGTAGATACAAACAGAGCTTACAGCTGTAATGTTAACATCATTCTAGTGGCGGGCAGTTCAAATTGTTTGAAAATGCAATGGCATCATAGCAAATAGTGAAATAATATTACAGGGACAATAAAACCAAGTATTTCTTTTTAGAACCTTGATAGGTTATGCTACAACTACTTTGTGGTCTCATGAAAACTGAATGCATGATTTTGATTCTTGTCAGGTTCTTTATGGGTAAAGAAAGACGGTTCTCACCTTCTATGGCCTGAGCGCTTGAAGACTTAGCATCTTCTGGAGTTGCTTCAGCTGCAGACTGCCAGGTTGTGAACCTCTAGGCTATGAAAAAATGCTCTCATCCTGATAGGTGCTGAGTCTCAAATAAGGTATCTTGAGATAAGTCCTTGCTAAGCACCTAACTGTATGTGTCTCCAAATGACCACAAAGCATTTCTGTGCTTGGCTGAGACTTGAAAGCCATATAATATTGATAATGGAAATGAAAAGTCCTTTCCTAGTGGCTGTGCAGTTACTGCTGTGCTGCTGTGCTAGCTGAGTACTCTGTGCTCAGGTGCAGGAACCTTTTCCAGTCAGCAAAGCCTGTGAGTCTACAGTCATGTTGCTTCCTGCATCCAAAAATCATTCAAGTGAAAAAACCTGAAAAAAAATATGGATTGATTTCATTCTGCTTGGTGAAATGAATTTGTTGGAGGAAGAGATTTGGAATAGATTAATTTATATAAACTGTTTGTTTACTAAAAAGATATTTAGATGAAATTTTGAAAACCTGAGTTTGCTTGAGTTACAGGTCCTTACATAAAGTGCAGTCACTGTTGGATGAGTGGGTGGGAATGTGAAAAGTTTAAATGCTCTGCATAGTAATGACCTGGGAAGGATTAATAATGGCTCAGAATAGTCTCAGAGAGACTCTAGACATGCTCATGTAGAGTTTCCACAGAAAGGGTCTGCCAGTTTGAGCAAGTGAAGAGAGCCTTTTGATCTTGACTTACTTGATGGGACATGGGATGAAGCAGACATTAATCACAAGTGATTAATAAATCACTCCCAAATCATAATTTGTCTTTCCTAGAGAAAGTCTTTTCTTTTTCAAACTCCATTGAGAAAACAGATTTTTTTAATACTTTGTATAAATCTGTTGGCGAGTTTTAGCATTATCAGTTTTCAGCAGCATTCTGTTCCAAGGCTGTCAATTTGACTATGTTGAAATGTAAGTTATTCTCAAACAACTCTTGTCACCTGCTTGCTTTGTGAAATAGTGCAAAGGGAGGGATTAGTAAAAAGGTAGGGCAGGAAATGGAGTAGGAAGCATCCAAGAATGGAGTTGAAGGCAAAATAGACAAATGTCTAAAACTGAGTTTGAGAAACGTACATGTTAGAAATACATTTGAAGAAGCAAATGTGGATTTGTAAAGATTTGGTTCCTTTAGGAAGAGTAAAACAGGCTTTGTTTTCACTGTGAAAAATGTGCAGTTTGGAAGCCCAGCACACAGAGTATATTTTCTGTGGGGTTCAAGGAAATGAAATAGCCACTTCTAGGCAATTCACAGAAAACCAGAGCTAATGGAGGAAAACCTCTGTTTCAGATCAAATTTGTATGGAACCAGCTCAAGGTTGTTTATAAACAGCAGCTGGAATTGGCCAAAGACAGGGTGGTTTTATTAAATCCTGTCCCTCATGAACTGATGAAGGTTCTTCTGTAGAGATTTTAATATTCTTCCTAGAATTTATGTCTTCTTTCAAGTATCTGGTGACAGTCATGCTTGTAATCAGGATCTCAGTTGCAACAGATCAGTAATTTGCACATTACATTTTTTTTACTCTTAGGAATCCTACAGAAACTACAAATGAAGAGACTCCTATTTTATTTTTTTTTCTGCTGAAGTTAGAGTGGAACCCGTATCAAAAGAAGTCATTGTTATTGCTTGTACTCAACTTATTGCTATTCCTTTAGATGGAGACTGTTCATTGTTCTATACTCTGGAGACATTAAACAGGGGGAAAAGAGTAAGCATTCTTTATAGAAGTTTATGAAAACTGGTACATAGCTGGCATGTGAAAAGCTGTCATGATAATCAGATCTTTGATAGATTTGACAATGATGCACTTGCACAGATAAATCCACACAATCCCAAAAGACATCAGATGGGTACTTAAATATTCTCAAATACAGACCATTTTATTTAGTTACTGAACATAAGGCATAGAAGAATTAGATAATTTTAGCCTAATTAGTCTATATAGAGCAATTACAAGTTGACTTGTTTTGTTTTCTTCTAATCTTCTTCAAAGTTTCTAGGCCAACCTTTCACTGAAGAATATACAGTATTTTAGTTGGTTGATAAGTTTTGCAAGAAGAAAAAGTGGCAGAGTACAGCTGGTGTTTTTAAAGTAAGTAGTTGTTTGACAACCATGGAGGTATTATAATTGTAAATCATGGAGCAGGGCTCTATGAGGAAACAGGAGTCCTGGTTGGAATTGCTCTACGGTTTCCCAGCTGTTATCTGTTTTCTTCACACAAGGAGGACTTGAGTCGCATCTTAAGCCTTCAAGAATGTATAGTGTGCTGGCTAAAGTGTGTATCTAATTCTGGACTGTGAAATGCAGCCAATGTAAACTCCAGTTATTGCTGGACCTTTTCATTTCTCTGACATCAGACACAAAAGACCATGGCTGCTTATGTCCCATTTAAAACAGCAGTAAAGATTCAGAAAGCTAAAAAATGGCAGTGTCTTAATTAAACACTTCCAGAGAACCAGTCTGTTTACAAGTGCAATGCATAGCTCTATTTATATTCAGATGCCATTTCATATATACATATATATATCCTATATATTTGTTCTATATTCAGCTGCCAGTAATGAGATTTAAAGATATAGGAAAGAAAATGACCCTCATCTCCAAAACTGAAGGGCGTTTGAATAGTATTCATACCACACTTAGTGGGTAGTGCTTTTTCACAGTGTCTTGTCAACCTCTTGTTTGTTAGATGGGGGTGAAACCACAGGAACATGTTTTGCTTTCCTGGAACTGAAACTTAGGCAAAAGGGTGGAGTGAAATGCCCAAACTCATGATGGAGTTGTGATGCAGTCTGCACTGTTCATGCTGTTGAGCCTGCTATGCTTTCTTACAGAACAGAAAGGTTAGATTAGCATCACTCGGCCTACAAAAGAGCTGTGGAGTGAAGGATTAGCTCAGCTGGTATTTGTTCTTTCAGTTTATATTAAAGAAAGAAGATTGTCATTTGTATTACAGTCTCAAAGAGTGTGTAAGATTGAAACAAAGTGGGTTTAAATGAGAAAAAGACAATAATTTACAACACAGAAATAACTTCACATATTTTTTTCCCCTCACTTAAAATAGAGAAAAAACAGAAACTGGCCCCAGCAGGACTTCTAATTGATTTGGAAAAGAAAATCACTAAGTGCCTATGCATATGCCTATAAGAGAGCAGTTTTAATCAGTATAGAATAAGTAAAGTATTTGTTCAGCCTGATGAATAGTAGAAAAACCCCACCTAGATTTAGAAAATGGCAGTGAAATGTGTCCTGAGAATTATTCACTGGTGGTGCTGAACATTGTCATCTCTTATCATGAATTTGTAATATAAATGTTCATATCTAATTCAGACATTAGCACTGCTAAAGAAATTTTCATTGACAGCTTCTTCTTTAAATTAGTATTATTATGAAAGAGCTGTTAAAGAAAGATGTATAATGGAAACATATTCATTTATGTTAGATCTTTTTAAAAATTACTTGATATTTTCTATTGAATGTTTGACAATATCTTACATGACTGTTATTGACTTTAGTCTTATTAAACAATAAGACTAAAGGAGGAACAAGACAAGAGGAATTGCCATTGTTAACGTAATGAATATTTAGCTCAGATGTTATTTGTTTGCTTGTATTGGGGGTAAAAAAGCAAAAATTTGTTTCTTTAGGAAGGCACATACAACATGCCTTGAAGTTACCTTTTAATTAACATTCTTGCATCTGCCTCAGAATCAGACAAGAGTCCTGTATTACTGCTAAAAGATAGATTTTCTGTTCTTTCTCTTTCTTTTCTTTCTGCTCTTTCCACAAAGGACAAGGAAAAGCAATGAGTGCTAAGTTGGAAAAGCCAAGTGCCTAACAGGTGACTAAACTTTGTAAAACCTCCAAGGACAAGCTTTAGTATGTTGTCACCTTGTACTGCAGAATATTGATACTTGTTTAATACAGAAAGCTGGACGTGTTCTTTGAAGTACAGCATATGTGACCAGCTCTGCATGGTCAAAGGGCTTGTTCAAGAACTAGTATTTTGGAGTCTGTATGAGCTGGAAGCATTCTAAAGTTTTGTTTCAAAATGCTGGACTGGATTAGTGCATGTTGTTGTTAGACATATTAAGTACATCAGATAAGTGTAAGACTAAATTTGAAAGTACTCTCTTTTGTTTGGAATTAAATTCTGACTGTCCCAAATCATAGAATTGTGGAATGGTTTGGGCTGGAAGGAACCTGAATACCCATCCAGGTCCAAACCTCAAAAGTCATCCAGTTCCAAACCCCTGCCCTCCTACTGGATGAGGTTGCTCTAACCTGGCCTTGAACACCTCCAGGGATGGGGCAGCCATAACTACGTAGGCAAGCTGTGCCAGTGCCTCCCACCCAAACAAGAGAACATTTCTGCCTAAGAATTCATCTAAATCTCCCCTCTTTCAGCTGAAAACCATTCCCTTCCATCCTATCCCTGCACTCCCTGATCAAGAGCCCCTCCTCAGCTTTCCTGTAGCCTTTTTCAGTACTGGGAGGCTGCTCTAGAGTTCTCACCAAAGCCTTCTGTTCTCTAGACTGAACAACCCCACCTCACCTTATCCTTGTGTGTGAGGTGCTGCAGTGCTCAGATCATCTCTATGGCCTCTTTGGGACTCCCTCCAACATCTCCCTGTCCTTCCTGTGCTGAGGACTCCAGAACTGAACACAAGCCTCCAGATGAGGCCTCATGAGAGTGGAGAAGAAAGTCTGGTTATTGTCCATGTCCTTCCTGTGCTGATAGAAGTTAAAGCAAGGGATTCCAGAAGAGGCTGAGTGAATAACCTGTCCACTTTGTCCTCATTTTTGGTGAAATTTGACTGTTCATCTCCCCTGTGCTCTTTAAAAATTCTAGTCAAGTGTATGCATCAAGGAAGGAAAAAGGCTAGCAACTTTCTGATGAAGACAGTGACGTTTGGTTGAAGGAGGTCATGTAGCAGGGAAGTCGCAGGACTCGGCCTTGTATATATAAAATGTGTTTTCCTTGTTTTCTGAGTGCTTAGCCAGTGATGGATGATTCAGTCCAAATGTTAGCTGTGTGTACTGACGGTCTGTCTCTCTGATATACTTTGAACTTGGGATGAATTTTTATGTTTTACATGAGTACTCGTGAAAACAGGAACAAGCTTTTTCACTGCCAAATCTCAGGTGACCAACCTGGTGCAACTGCTATAATTTTTTGTAGGTGACTTGAGAAATACAGTTATTATTCAGCAGTGGCGAACAATGAATGCATTAATGGCTAGACTGGCAGGGCTGTGCTTGAGGTATTCAGAGCAAACACCTTAGTCAGCAGTCACAGGTGGGAAAAAATACCTTTGGCTGTGAAAAATACCACAAATACTTGATTTGGTTTTTTACAGTGCTTCATCATGTAACTTTACCTGAGCTTTAGTCCTCAGCAGCTACAGGAAGATTTGTTCAGAGAAGGCTGAACTGGTATAGAGGGAAGAAGAAAAGTGTCTTTTGCATCTTTGAGCATGGTTTCCACATTCTAACCTTTAGCTTTCTCATCTTATGGGGTTGTTCAAGATCAGAGATACTTTCCCTGCATTCTTAATGCCTGATGTTTGCAGCATCAGGTTCATGGTCTGTCTTAAGGAAAGGTATTTGTAGAAAGTCTTTATGAAGGATTTATTCCTCGGAGGGGGGCTGAAACTACTACATTTTTAGCTGCTTCTGTGGAAAGACCATGAAGTACAAGATCTTGTTTCTTTAGTCTATTAAATGACTGGCTACTTTATTGAGGGAGTGGTTGGTTCTCTGAGTCCATTTCCCAAATGAAAATAACTATGTGATAGTGAACATCTGAGAGCCTTGTTGCACAGAGCAAGACCTAATAAATGGTATCTTAATGCTGGCATACAGCTGCGTGTTGAATGGGCCACATAAAGGAGAGAGGTGACGGAAGGCATCGCGACCACATGGTTTCTAGCAAAATAACCATTGAGGCAGAAGCCTTCTAAATAATGGAGATTTTGTTGATGTTTAGTCCTAGAATCTCTACAAAGCTCTGTTTTTCCCCCTCCAATCAAAGATAAATAGTGAATTGGAAATACTTTTTTTTTACGTCTGAAGCGTGAGGTTGTGCAGTGACGGAGGGACATTTCACTTTAAAAAACAAAGGGTGAGTTGGAAGTGCAGGTGGAAAGACTACAAGGCAGGGGCCAAGGGAGTAAATCGCACATGAAAAGCATAGTACTGGAAAACCCTAGGGTCTTGCTGTCAACCGCACAGATGTAAGGTCTGATGATTGGTGCAAAGATGTTAATTACTCTTTCCCACATCTCATGTCATAATGAAACTTTTTTAAAATTTTAGATCCCATCAACTCTGGGTTTAATTAGAATTTTTTAAATTAGACAGTTTTATTCAGATCATGGTGGTTACAACCAGAAGAAAAGTCTTAAATATTATAAAAGAGGAAATACCCCAAATCAGTGCTTCTTTAATTATCTGGGATGAAGAGATGAAAGAAAAGTGAAAGAAAAGTAGATTACTTTCAAGATAAAATGTTTCATTTTATTAATGTTTAACCCAGTCTGACACATGCATTTTCAAATTTTTAAGACATGTAAACAAGACCTGATGCTATGAAACACAAGATTTCTTAAGGTTTTAGGCAGTGTGGTGTGCCATGCGATCCTGTGAAATATCATTCCTGATTTTCAAGACATTGAGTTTAACCAGTGTTTGTACATTGCACAGATTAGTGGAGTCAGAAGTGTCTCGAACTGTTTAAAATCTACTGTAAACTACACTTGTCAATAGAAAGCTGGATCAATGTTTGATAAAACAACGATAGAACTGTGTGTGTAAAGACTAAGTGATGTTAGATTTTCGCAAGACATGTTTTCTATACTATAACAGCCTCTGGAAGTGGATTTAAGGATGAAGACAGTACTGTTTTTGAATGCTTTTATTTTACATTTGCTATTGATTACAAAGACTATCAAAGCACACTTCTATGAGGTTTAATACTAAATCTTCTCTGAAATAGTTTGGCAAAGAGTGTACAGATATTTAATGTCTGTAGCATACATCTTTGATTTCACTGCATTGGGGTTGCGGGACATGCTTATCTGGTTTCGACTCTTTGAAGATGGCCCATAGACTTCTTTCAGATCAAATCACACCTCACAAAACCACTTAATTGAGTCCAAGTTCCTCTTTTGTTGGCCTTAAAAAGCATTAGAAGTAGTCACTGAAAATAAGCTGTTCCTTTCAGGGGAGATACAGTGTGAATTGGACCTCTGTGAAGCTCTTTAGAAAACACGCTTCCTATTTAAGGTTATCTTCACTCATTTCTTTCAGTATCATGTGAACATGTAACAAAAAAGCTGACATTCCTATCATAGTGCTGTGTGTATTCTTCTCCTGTCCTACGCGGCTATTTCCCACATTTGTCAAGGCAAAGGTTGAAGGGGGTATGGACAAGGGAAATAGGTCTCCCATTCATTCCTGTCTGTCAGGAGTTCACTTTGTCATGATAACATTCAAGGAGTATATTTATCTATCCTGCTACTGGAGGTTAAAGCAAGGGTAAAAAAAAGGAGAAGGGAAGAAATCATGTTTTAAAAGTTTACAAATTCTGCTGCAGAGACTGTAAACAGAGAGAGGCTTGCAGTGGAATGTGTAAAATACTGCAGCATTGATAGCAACGGGGCGGCTAGCTGCTACAAATCCACTCCTATAAACAGAGGAACTCTTGCTGCAGATTGGGTCTGTGTTGGCTTAAAGTCTGAGGAACACATTGCTTTCAAAGTGAATTCTTAGGTGTCACTTCCCATAACTTATAGCAGAAGATTACAAAGCTACTGATATAACATATTAGTTTGATGGACAGAATTATACCCCCAACGCTTCCTGCTCTCCCCAATGACGCACACTAACTTAGTGTGCTGTGACAGCTGCCTTGATTTACCACCAGGCTGGGAGGCCAAGTGGGAGAGGGAACATTCACATGAACACAGGGGCTGATACTGGCCCACAGCCTAGTTTATAAAGCTGCCCTGTAATTCACCACAAATGTGTCACCATTAAAAGGGAAAAAAGGATTGCAGATAATAAATACTCTTTAATTTATTAGCTAACAACAAAGAGATCAGAGCCAGTTGTGATGTGATTGTTTGACATAATATTGTCAAGGAAAAAAGCTAAGTTGACCAAAGATGTATATTACACATTCAAGCAGATGCATCAACTCTTGGCTTGTCACAAGCGGAGCTAAACAAAACGCCAAACAGAGGAGAGAACTGGCAAACAGCACAGTCATTTATCTCTGAAAGAGACATATTCAAGAGCAAGTGAAATAAGACATAGTTCTTTGGGCTTGGTCAAGGGCCAAGTTCTAACTATTATAAATTAAATGTTTTGTGTATCGTATTTGGCAGCCGCAGCCGTTCTTACCATCTTGGTCATGGTAGGAGAGTGTTAGATTTTCCTGTCTCCTTTTGCCAAAAAGATGGCTTTTGTTGTGGGGGACAATATTAGAATGTGTCTCCGCATACCAATAGCCTCAATGCATGCTATAGAAAAAGGCATATAGGTTTTGCAAATACAAATAAGAGCTGTTAGGTGAGACAGCCTGCACAATCTGAATTCTCCAAAGAAAAATTTAAAGTCATGACTCCTAAGCTCCTTCTCCCTGGATTGTTTGAGTTCACAGAATGTACTCATCAATAACATTATTTCAGGTTCATATGCGTTTAATCTGAGTTTGGAGATTGTTTTTATTTTGAGGAACCTTTGCTTTTTGTTTTGTATTAGCGTTGTTCATGCCACTACAGTTAGCCTGGTGTCAGCATTTCCATTATAAATTATGTTTGAGTGATTTGGATGTCAACTATGAAAATTTTTGTCCTGGTTTGAAAACTGATGCACAGAATTGGAGCATGCAGATTGTGTGTTTATGCAAGAACATGCACACAGTAAAGATATATACATTTAAAATCAGATTCATTAGTGTTATCCCAGAACATGGATATCACGTTATACAGTCCCAAATGTCTCTGCATATTTGGAGGCAAATAAATAACATGCGCAGCCCCAGCCCTTGGTTGTTCAGTGCAAAACTGGAGTTTTGCAGTGGAGTGACTCCAGATGTGCTGTACTCTTAGTGCCAACATTTCTGAGCACTGTAATGCAATGTACAGTCTGTGCGATACTCTTACACACACACTTAAGATGTGTTAAAAATGTAAATCTGTTGCTGAAAAATAAGTCAGTTGAGCCAAAGCAAGTTTTTTTCATATTATTAGAACAAAGAACTGGAGAAGCAGGTATTATTTGGGGTGCCTCTATGGGTCTGTTGTAAAAAGAAGGTTCTGTTCCCTCACCTCTTCACCTTTATGAGATAAAAAGATTTGGAAATATGATGTTACTTGTGTTGAATAGAAAATGCTAATTTTTGTGAAGATCGTGGCCACACAAGACCGGAGGATTATTTAAACTCTTATGCAAAACCCCAGTTCTCTGTAGTATTTGGTCCTCGTGCTGAGGTCCTGATTGTTGTAGAAGCCTGAAAAACCTGAACTTCTGGATTTTTTTCTGCTTTTTGTACACTGATGTTGTCTTGCAAATTTTCAGTGATTGAATTTAGAATGGAAATTGAAACTCAGTAGATATTCTTTAAGGACTTGCCCTTTCTCCATTTCTCTCGACAGCTAGATCATACAATAATTCTCTGAAATAGGAGAGGAAAGATATCATACAAAGTGAGGAAAGGAAAGATGCTCAAGTTATCCCTTCTCTGTTGGGAAGCTGACAATTTTCTGGATGATTCAGGTCAATGGCTCTGGAAGTGAACGTGCTTTTGGCACGGTAGCGTGTGGAAGAGTGTGGGTCTGTACTGTAATGTGGCTTCTTGAATGTTGAGCAGCCTGGGAATAGGAGCCTCTGTGGAGGTATAGATGGAGCAAGGGCCTTCCTACAGTGGTTCCTAGTACATGTAATGATCTCTGTCCTCAGGGCAACATGATAGAGGTAACAGCAGCAAGGGTTTCCTATTTATTCAAAGAGACAGGGAAGAGTCTTATGATCTTGCAGTCCATCTATTCATTCCCAACTCCAGGAACATAGCTGCAGATAAGGCCAAAGTTCACCTTCTACTTATACAGAAAATTGATTTTGATTTTATGCTGATTTTCATGATTAACATCATTTTTAAAAATTTTATATTTGATAGCTAATAATTTCTTGTACCAGTCTTCTAAGTCAAATTATTGCTAGAATCTTTTACTATGAAGAGGCAGAGATTTAAAATTTCTTTTCAAGTGTTCAAAATATCTCTCAAATATGGCACACACACCCCCAAATGAATACAGAAAAATAGAAGGAATCCACATTTCACTACTATTAAGAATCTAAAAGTTAAAAACCAGAACTGTTTGAAGATAATACATTTTGATTAGCTGATTATGTTCTTTAAATGAAGAGCTACATTCTTTAAATGGTTGGAGTTTGCTGTTTTATTCCCTTAGGAAATGGCATTCCACTTCTTCCTTAAATTCATTAAAAAGCATAGAAAATATGAAGATGAAATATAATATATGGGAGACTATCTTAGTCTCATGTAGTTTTCAAAAGAAACATTGTAGTCTTAACTCCCACTGAATATTACATTTAGAAATTCAGAAACAAGTCAAATTAATTCAAAAGCACGCTGTGGTGTCTTCTAGGAATCACTGAATTGTACGTGTTCTTTCTTATTAACAGTAAACACATTATATTTTACCTCACTGCTCGTTAAATATGAGGTAGCTTACAGAAAATGAATGCAGGAGCAGATGAAAAACAAATCATGTTAATCCACACAAACACTCTAAAAAAAATTAGAAACAGGATGTAAAATCATACCAAAGCAGCTATGAACACGTGACAATATGAATGCAACACGCTGAGAGCTTAATGCAACATACAGCTAAATTGATACATCTCATACTGAAATAAATAAAACCTAGCATAATATATAGAGTGTAATGAATTGAATAAAGCAGATAAAATAATTGATTAGAAAGGGTACTGAACTGAATAAAACATAACAATATTATGAATTTAATCAAATAGAAATATAATGGATTAAACTTCATTCAAATTACAAAAAACATGATGGATCTAAACTGTACTGAGTTGAGATAAAGCAACTACACAGTGTGTAAAGCTTGGTAAAATGCTGGGTACTGATGGTCTGGGTCACAAGACTCAGTTCATTGTTTTGGCTGCATGCCGCAAGCAAAGATCATCAAGGTACTAGGGTTTGGATAAAGCAGGTGTATGATTTGTATCTGGCTCTATCAGCCAAACTTAATTTAATTTAATTTTTAATTTAATTTTATCAAAATAACTTATTCTCTCTCAAATGTGTTTTATCCTGCCTTTTCTTGCCATTCCACTCTATCCCCGCAACACATTGATTTACCCACTTTGGCCCCTTTCCTCTTGCCTCCTCTCTCCCTTTCAGCATCTTGTGCATGCTCATTCTCGTGTGCTCCCTCACTTGCCTGCATGCTTTTTCTCTTTCTCTTTAGCTTGTCCTCCCTTTCCTCTCTCACACCTTCTTGCTCTTTCACATGTTCTCTCTTTCTTGTACTTGTTTGTGCTTCTTACTATGCACTTTCTCTTTCTCCCTGTAAGAAAATAAATGTTTTCCTGTAAGTGCGGTGAGGCCCTGGTGGAGGTTGTCTAGAGCAGTCATGGCTGCCCTATCCCTGAAGATGTTCAAGGCCAGGCTGGTTGAGGCTTTGAACGACCTGATCCAGTAGGAGGTGGGTGGAACTCAGTGGGCTTTAAGGTCCCTCCCAACCCAAACCATTGCAGGATTTTATGTTGTCTGCATAACAGTGATTCCCCTGTATCCCGATTTTCAGTGTATTTTGAATATATAAGCCATTGAGATGACCAATGAGTAGTAGGTTAGATATAGACTCGATTTGAAGTCAGATGTGAAAATCTCAATGTTTTTTGTGGTGATGATGTACAGAAATGGAAATTTCACAACCCCAGCACTCTCTAGGCTGCCTTATTTGCAACTGAGCAGTCATACTCCTTGCTCCATTTTTGTCAGAACTGGAGTTTAGGTTTCAGATGTGGAGCCTAGTTTGATTGCAGCACTTCTCTTCCAAAATTCAAGCAATAAAAATGAAACCTAAGATTTAGAGTTTACTTGTCCCATATTGTGAATCTTTGATTCATTTTTCGGTTGTGTTATTGAGTACAGAGATTCGTTGATCTCATTGCTTCTCTTTGGTTCGATTATGTTGCAAGCTTTTAAAAAAACCCCTATACTCCAAGCTTTGCCAAGACAGAGGTTAAAATTTAGATTTTCCTCTTCTTTCTTTTTACAATTCACCATTAAAAGCTCTAAAAGTTGGAAGGGCAACAAGTTCCACTCTTTGTCATTCTACTTCTTGGCTATCCGTCTCAGGCTGTAGATGAAAACTCTTTTCCTGACAAGGCTGTCTTCAAATAGGTGGTTGATAGGAATGGTTGGACTCAATGATCCTGGAGGTCTTTTCCAACCTGGTGATTCTGTGAAATGTTTGCCCTGTTAAGTTCGTTTTATTGTAATCATTATTCTAAATGACCTAAGTGTTCATTTGGGTTTAACCACAATTGATGATGACTTTATAGTTTCTAGTGTAGTAATATTTGATGTAAGAAGCCTTCAGTTAAAGAAAGAAGGACAAGAGATAGTTGGTTTTTATTTGTTTCATATTGGTATCTGTGTGGAAGGAATTGGACTTCTGTAGCTATTTGGTCCTGAAGTATTAAAAGGGAAGCAATGGTTAATGGTTTTCTATCCTCAAAGTAAGAACATCTAAGGATGCATCACAGCAGAATACTTAGATTTCTTTTCCAGTAATGAAGCTGGCATGCTGTGTCGGTGTCGATAAGAGAATTGGTGCATCAGGATGCGTAGAACAAAACAATTGGTGCTGAAATGTCAATGTCCCTCCATAGAAGTTTGCATAACTAAGAGGTGCAGGACTTTGTTTTATTCTCTGTATCTGTATAATCCACACACAGAGTAGACTCTGGATAAAGGGTGCACCATGTTGAATGGCTGTTAGAGTTTGCAGAACATTTCTTTGCTCTGTATGCAGTTTAAACTTCAATTTATTAGAGAACACAAGTAGTTCTTTTGATTCAGCCAGAATTCTTGAATATGTTTTCTGATAAATACACTCTTAAATAAATAAATGAACACTGATTTCAACAGAAATGTGGTGTTATGAAATGCTGCCCTGTCTTCCCAGGAACATTGTGAAGTATTTGAAAGCTATAGTGGGTAAATCATGTAGAAGTGCAAGTGTTGAAGTGGAAAAAAATAACCACTGGGGGTAGGAAAGCAATCTGTGTGCTTTTTTCATTTGATATTGAATAAAATCCTCCTGTATTTAGTATTTCACATAACTAAATAGCTGTTTTCTAGCTCTGCTTTGTTTTAGGTTTGCACTGCAGTGGTTTATTTGGAAGTCAGTGCAGGATATTAGTCAAGAGAAGTACCTTCAGCTTGTGTTTTCTTGTGAATTCATGAAGCTTGACCATAGCTGCATAAGGAAGCTTAAAGATAGCCTTATATGCAGTAATTTTTACCAGCTTAGATTTTGCTTTACTCCCTAACATTTAAAAAAAAAAAATATCTTATGAGCCCAGGTGGGCTGTTATACAAATGAAACAGCAAGAACTGTGGAGCTGTGAACTCCTGCTGCAATAGGATGCCCTGTGAGTTTTCTGATTTTGCATGGTATTTTACTTCATTGTTATTTTCTGCAGATTGTGTATTTAAAAGTTCTCATCTTGTTGCCCTTCACCCTTCTTTCTTGAGGGTAATTGGCAGTATGTCAGCTGAAAAGGGAATAAATACCCTGCTCCTAAATTAACCTTTCATGCTCCTATCTCTGACACTTGTTGACCATTCCAATCCATTAAACAAGCCTTAGTCAACTGTATACTGAAGCAGCCACAACTCTTCATCAGCTGGAGAGACGTTAAGCTTTCACAGCAGGAAGCAGACAGCCTTCGAAGTGGAAAGGAATCTGTTGTAGTTTTGAAACGTTCAAACTGTATTAATTCCAGTGACAGTTATCCCTTAAGTCATTTCAGGCAGTTGCACACTTCTCAACTTCCACAGCTTTCATGTGGATCATGATTTTTCCCTGACTGAAATGTTCCCTCAATCTCTTAGACTTGTATTCATACTGGGAATGTTTTGAATCTGAAAATGATACTGAAGTTCACAGGTAATGGATTAAACAACTACTAGTTCCTGTTAACGATATTTAACTGTGACTTGTGTGATATTCTAATCCTCTTGGTTTAAATGGATTCACTGGCTGATACTGAGTAACTTTCAAAGACGGCTCCAATGTAAGTTTATTGGATATTTTTTAGTAAATTCCTGAGGAAAAACAAGTGAACTAACCACAAATATTTATGTCAGACTTACTTGATCTCTTCCATGACCCTTTAATGAACTCTGATTCAAAAGCCATTAATTTACATAGTGAAATCTTAAGAAGTTGCCTGCTCTGAATTTGTGAGCCTAATCTGTGTCCTGATCTGACTGTTCCTTTCTGGAGAGGCTGAGGGAGCATATGAAAACTAAATGTGGTTAACGAAAACAAGCAAACAGAAGGCATGTATGTAACTTCAATGTAATGCCTCTACTGTAATAATTGTGAGCCAGTCATACAGTGGCTTTGACTGCTGACCTCCAAAAACTTAGCCATTATGTATTATCAGTCTTGAATTTACTTCTCCAAAGAACATAATCTTTGCTTGCACTACGAATCATCTTTTCCCCTTGCCCTTTCTCCCACTGGGCTAAATTATCGAAGTGTATTTAATCATTTTCATTTTGTTCCTAGTTTTCATTTTTGACACTAGGTCTGCATCAAGGACATCACTTAACTTCATTTTCAACTATGGCCACAATGACTATGTCCATTTCCAACTACCATAAAACCAGCCATAAATCAGGAAAAAGTGCCGTGCTGCTTAAAACTGCTGAAATGAGCTTTTGAGCATTATGCTTACAAGAGTGTCAGCCTGTCAGAGAGTAAATCAACAAAGTGTCCTTAAACCTTTGTTGCATTGTGGAACTCTCTGGCTTCGTGGTTTGAAGCCTGGTAATTCATTTTACTGCCCTATTTCCTCCCATCGCAATGCACGCATGTGATTATTATTTTGTTTGGACACTGCATCGTGCTTATTTCTACTTTATTTATGGCTCATAATTATAGGTTTTATTGCTTAGTTCTCTTTAGATGTTGTCTGAAAATATTAAATGAAACTTCTGGTGACTTCTAGGCTCTGAAAGGCCACAGATTTACACTAAGGGTCTTGGAACTGTGAGTTTGTTTTATGGTATTACTAGATGCTAATTCTACAGATTTTTTAGAATTCTCATTCCTGCCCTTCTTGTAATGTTTTATCTCTGCTATTTGAGGTCAAAGTTAATGTGTTGAAAGCAATCATCGCTGAAGACTGTCACTTACTACTGATGCTGAGGAGCAGTGCAACATACGCATCAGATCTAGTGGCTATTTTGTGTACAGTTTTAGTCTGGCCTGCTGTTATTCAGAGTGTCATTAATTTCTGAATTGTTCTGTGCCCTATGAAAATTTGCATGGACCCAGTGTAGCTCCTATTATTCCCTATTCACTGTCACTGAAGACCCTTCCGGTACCCAAAGAGGGCCTACAGGAAAGCTGGAGAGGGGCTCTTGATCAGAGATCAGGATAGGACAAGGAGAAACAGTTTTAA
>WAAB01013199.1:17814-38923 GCA_013389865.1 Piaya cayana
TTTTTTCATTCTCAATAACATGAAACAAGTCTTGCTGTTCCTGCCTGGAACCCTACCTGCACCTCTTACCACGATCCCCCTGACTGCAGGAGAGGTTTAGGAGAGTATTATTTGTGGCCTAAGGATGTTAAAGGTGTGTAATTTCAGTTAAAAGAGGCATCATGTTAATTAACTGTAGTTCCTGCACATTCTTGCTCCTTAATAAGATGATCAGGTCAAAGAAGACGCTATAAAGCGGATGGGGCTGAAGGGGTTTACTCTAGCGGGCTGGCTGGGAGCTGCTTCACAGCATCAGAAGGATATGATCTATTTCAGTCAGTGCGTTCTGGTGCCTTGCTCAGAGTTGCACCTACTTTGTCTCATAAAGCACCTTTGGCAGAGGTGTGTGATGCCAGTTTTCTTAAGCTAAGGGTGAAGGTGTCAGTATTAAGTGTGGGCACTTAATACCAAGGTTGGTAGCTTCTCTCAGCAGCGCTTCTCCAGCGGAAGGTAACCTGGCGTATCAAACACAGTTTACGAGAGTTAAGGCACCTGGAAGCACCACAACAAACTTTTATGATGTCCAATCCCCCGAAAGGAAACAAAAGCAACGGGACATTCAAATTCCACCAGCAAAATCCCAGCAAAGATTTAGCTGGGGAATTATCTGAAAGGTCAATACAAAAGTGAGCCCTGAAGGGACAAGGCACCTTTAACAGCCATTCAAAGTACGAAAAAACAGGACTTCAAGAAGATCAGGGAATAAATAACCGAAAGAGAAAACCGACTTTCGAGCGGTCAGGTCTGTGGTGACAGAGGAGTGACAAAACGCCAGCTGGTTTTGGTAGCAGACGGCTGCGGCGCTGCTCTGTCCTGCAAGCCCATTCCAAACTTCCTTTCAGTGGAAATAGGAACCTTACACAGAGCTAAATGCTAAACACAGCCTTTGCACGGCCTTTCGATACATACTGCATCACGATTCAACTCTTTTCCATTCACAAACAGCCCCGCATATATCTTATTTTACTCTAGATAGGCTGAACTTTAAGAAAAGAAGGTGGCTGTTGGGATCTTCTATTTTCTGATGACATCTACAATTCTCAAAGAATGGTTTTTCTCTAACAGGCCAATGCACCCATTTGCTTTGCATTCTGACTGCCAAATCTCCCTCCGACCTTCCCCTTAAGGAGACCACTCACTGTATTTTAATTGAAGGACCTTTCTTTTTGCACCTCCCCTCAGGTAGCTAAGAAGAGGAACCACGACACAAAAAGCTCTCGTGCAGTATTTTTAGAATATATTTGGACATCTATCATTTGAAGTTGCCACAGCTAATTACACGGCAGGCACAAGCCATCCCCCTGGAAAAGCCTATTACTTGTGCAGCAGAACGACCTCTCCAATCCTACACAATGCCCAGGACTCAAGTCAACATTTCCAACAGAGAAAAACAGCAAAACTCTACAAAGGAGGAGAGAAAAGCCTATCAAAATACTTCCTTTCTGTTTAAATATTTTTATTTTCCTAACTGTAATTTTTTAACAAGGACTTTTCTTTGATTAACAATGAACAATCTGCTAAAAAAACCCCTTCTCTTACTTACTTTGGCCACACAATTCTCAGTCTTCATGGCAGTGCTTCCCAGACACACAGTTTCCTGGTTTAAGCACAGTCTGGCACAGCTGTTGTAGGTCTGCAGAAAGATTAAAATGGTTATGAACAGACAAACTCTCTTTCCTTTCAGGCACCACATTTCTGGCACAGGAACCCACAACAACTCTACTACATTTCCCTTTTTTCCTAAGGTGCAAACGTTTCTAACCAAAATAAACTAGTTTACAGCAAAAGCCTACGTGGAGAGCATGCGCGTCTTCTGAGAAGCTACATACGATTTTATAGTTTTGAGATGCAAAGAAAAGAATATTTCTCTCCTCTTTCCCTTCTAAAAAGGAAAAAAATAATCGGATCTCAGTTGTCCTCTCTCTCGCAAAATGCTGCATAACCAAACAACTACAGCAAGGTGATTTCTACACGTTAATTATCACGGCACATGTCAAACGTTAATAAACATCCCCTGTTTTTAACAGGTAAAAATACTTGGAAAACATATGAAGGTTCTAATCAGAAGAGAGTAAATGCAGATCGCATCTCACTTGTATTTAATCTTCGCATTTTTTTAAAGCTTTTCCTTTTAAAGTAGAATATCTTTTTTCTTTAATTCATACACTGCCCTGCCCAGGGGACCCTGAGGCTGCAGACTTTGAGGCTGCTGAGGCTGCAGACTTTGGAGTTTCTGTGGAACATGCTACTCCCAGTCTCTCTCTTTTTTTTAAGTATATGAACACAACTCACGAAGTGTGCTTGAAACTACACTTTGGTTGATTCAGCTATTTCAACTAAGACGCCTGAAGAACTCAGGAGTTTCTAACAGAGGCTCCCCTTCCCCCTACTTTCAACACCTTTTTAATTACTACTTGATTAAGCTCACATTTTTTAGTAGCAGTAGGAGTACAGCAGCACCTAAGAGCTCCAGAACCGCATTAAAACCCCAGCGCCCGTCGCCACTTACAGAAAACTGCTCCCAAGCAAAAGTGGGAGCCCAGAAGCAAGAACAAACTTGCTTGGTTACAGGAGCACTAAGTGGGCCACAGAGAAGATGCTGCTACCTCAAATAGTTACGTGGGGAAAACCCAAGAAGCGTATTGAAAGACAATGAAATTAAAGTTGCTGCAAAGACATTTCCAAGAGCACTAAGTAAAACATTCTAACATTCTCGGTATTTCTAAGCTTGCCTTAAGGGGAAGACACACAAAGGTTTGTAGCAAACTGCCTGTCAGTTCTCTCCCGGTAATATTCACTGGCAATCTCGGAAGATTCTTCTTGCAGGGTTCGCTACAGATTTCTATTTGTTTGATTCGAAACTAATTCAACCCCAAACCTGCGGGCAGGTGCTAAGTGTGCTCCCCATCTGCTCCAAAGCTGCAGCACCACAGTCAGACTCCCTCAGAACCAATGATCTCCCCTCCCTGCCCCAGCCCTGACTCTGCGCAATACACACAAAGCAGCAGAGGAACTCATTGCAAAGGATGAAAG
Organism: Piaya cayana; assembly: GCA_013389865.1. Classification (NCBI taxonomy): domain Eukaryota; kingdom Metazoa; phylum Chordata; class Aves; order Cuculiformes; family Coccyzidae; genus Piaya; species Piaya cayana. The sequence continues at coordinate 20,887 of WAAB01013199.1, forward strand.
ATGAAAGAATGCAAAGAGATGAATCACAGAATCACCAGGTTGGAAGAGACCCACNTCGTCCTGTCCCCTGTCCCTTGGCAGAAGAGCCCAGCTCCCTCCTCTCCACAACCTCCTCTCAGGTAGTTGGAGAAAACAAGGGTGTTAAGCTGAGTGAAAGCAGATGCATCCACAAACTCCATGTTCCTAAGTTGGAATTTAACTTAAGCTTCATCATTAAACAGAACCAAAAAGGAGCACAGGAGCCCTATCTTCTCTATCACTTCAGCAGTTCATGTTTTATTTCTCAGTGAGCTCTCTCACCACAAAACCACCAGTGCAACAGGAACACAGAATATTCTGGCACCAGCAGATCCCCTTACAGGTTATAACACTGATACCTGCCGCAACTAGCAGCCCACTAGCAATTTCTGACTTGGGATCCAACAGGAGAAACTGAAAAAGTCAAACACACAAATCCCTTCAAAGTGCCATGCAGAGTGAATCTTTCAGCAGGGGAGNTTTCAAAGTGCCACGCAGACGAAAAGAGTGAATCTTTCAGCAGGGGAGGTTTCAGCAGGATTCAAACTGGGATTAGGCCCTAAGCAAACAGGAGCCTGATGGACTCCACTTAGCCTCTTGCAAATATTTGCAAACGTCATAAAACCATCACTCTGGTATGCAGAGCGCTCTCTGCTCAGAAGAAAGATCAGAATGGCATAAACTATTATAAATCGCGGTCCAACTGGTGGAGGGAAAGTTGACACCATCTGCTTTGCACTGATATTCATACAATCCCATGCAAACCTCATTTTATAGGCATCAATTCATGTGTTAGTTCAATTCAACCAGACCCTAAAGCTGAAAAAGCGTGAAGAGTCGATAAGATTCTTTGTTCATTATTCACACCTGTATAATTTAATCCATTTATCATAGAACTGCGATTTCATTAATTTGCAATTTAATTCCTAAAATTCTAGTAGTGGTATTTCTGCACAACTTACCTGCTACATACTGTAAATTTTATGAGGAGCCCTGACTCAAAGAAAGCCGCTCACTCTGCTTTGCAGATGAAAAGCTCTTCCACAAACACATTTGTTGAAAGCAACAGGGAAGCCGGTGGCTCCATGAAATGAACCATGGACTGAACTCGGATCTTGTCAGTCTTTTTCCTTTCAAGACAAGTATGTGCAAACCTTGGTAGCAAGCCAGCTTCTTAAAAGCTGGGGCTGCAGAGAACCAGAACAGGCTTTCTCTCACATTTACAAATCAGAAAGAGCAGACAATGCATACACACGAGACACAACGTGAAAAACTAAATTTAAAAATCCCTAGAACTTTCTGAGAAGGAAGCAAGCTCAACTGTAATTCCAGCATAACTAATCAAATCCCACAATAGCACGACTAGTGACACTTGATGGAACTAGTACAGTACAAATTTAAAGCAGATAAAATAAAACACTCCTTCACACAGCAGGCAGTGAACTTCTGGAACTGGCTGCTCCAGGACACTGTGGAGAGATGCAAAATCAGCAAATGGAAAAAAGGGATTAAACAAACTCACAGACAGAAGTTTCATAGAGTACTTGGCAGATATGGCCCAGACATCCCTAGTGGGACAGCATCTGATGCTGCAGCAGCAGGAGCAGAGTGGAGCACAGGGAGCAGCCAAACCTGTTTGCTTTCATTCCTCAGCACCTTCCTCTGACAGTGTGGAGCCTGCGCTGGATAAGCAGATGCTGGGTCTGACTGACCTGAGCATTCCTGGGCTCTCAATACCTCTCTGACAACATGCTACAATACTTAAAGTCCTTCCCTCCAACCTCTTCGGCCACTGAAAGGAGACAAGAACCTGTTTTTACTGTGAGAATCAACTTCTACACAGTAATTTTAAGATGTAAAGTTGGACTCACTGATCCGGTGGGTCTCTTCCAACCTGGTTGTTCCATGATTCTATGTAAGTGCAGAATTACCATTCTTCATTTCTCAATAGAAGCGGTGGGGAAACCAAAGAAAACTGGGAGTATGTTTAATGGATTCAACCTATCAGGATGCAGATTTGAGAACAAAACTTACAGTTAATCTTCAGTTCAAGGTCCATTGCTGTGTTTGTGATTAACTAAGTTTTTCTGTTCTTATTTTCACATTCTGACAGAGAAGGCATTATTACACTTGTGGGATGAATAAGAAGGGTAAAGAATCATAGAATCACCAGCTTGGAAAGGACCCACTGGATCATGGAGTCCAACCATTCCCATCAAACACTAACCCATGTCCCTCAGCACCGTGTCCATCTGTCCCTTAAACCCCTCCAGGGGACTCAACCCCCTCCCTGAGCAGCCTCTCCCAGTGCCCAATGACCCTTTCTGCAAAAAACTTTTTCCTCATGTCCAGCCTAAGAAGATTCACGTGCATGTTCTACAACACATTTACAAAGGTTTCAAGGAAAACACACAGCTTAGTTCTCCCCTGAAGTCCAGAAAGAAAAAGAGGTAACGTCACTCTACTCAATAGGTCTCAATGGAAACGTATTGATAACATTGCAAATAATCACAATCACAGAATCGTTTAGGCTGGAAAAGACCTTGAAGACCACTGAGTCCAATCGCTATAGTAACACTGCAAAGATTACATGACATGGAGATTTGATTCAGCTGATATCATGATTAGTTCACACACTAACATTGAACAGACCCAACTGAAAGCAGAAGCAATGTCAAACAATGAAGAAGTAACACAGAGCTCTACCTGTGAGGTGAAACATTTAATGGTCTCTCATGCTACGTTGCAAAATCCCTCTTTTCACTCATTCTGATGAGTCTGAAATGGTGGTTCGATACCACAGGCAGAGCTCTGCGTTGGAGTGCTTGAATATGTTTTTATATCGCATATAAAGCATGCAAACATAAACCAGTTTGTTGAAAACTACCCTCTTCGTGGAAGCTGGCTGTAATTCTGAACAAGTTTTCAATTTTTGCACTGCTGCTAGGGTAAAACATTTTAAAGAGTTTAATTTTTACAGTGGCTCCAACGACACAAGATTATCTAACAAAGTAATGGTTAATCAATAGAGGGTTTAGTTGTCAGGTGAAACATATAACACACTAAAAGGGATTGATTGCAAGGCTCCTCCTTATTTACTGGGAGGTATATATTTAAAATGACACAAACTTGTTACCAAGCTGCATTCCTTTAACCTTGCAAAAGCCGTTTGAGAGCGGCGTTAAGCAGCCCCATAGCAAAACATGCTCTAATGAAAAAAAAACAAACCCACAAATATATGGCAGCACCAAATCATGTCAGAAGCAGGGGAACCACAAAGCTCTCAGCCAAAGGCTTGAAACGCCACAGAGATGCTACACGATGCTTCACTCAAGGCAGAGCTGTACCTGATCTCATTCTGAGAGTGTCTTCAGTTACATTTTTCTTTTTAAAGAAAGCGTGATCCTGCTCTTTGACACAAACACATAAACATTTCTACTCGTGTTGGCTCAGCTCTGGACACACACTGAAGCCAGCCCGAAGCCTCGACACCCAGGCAGAACTTTATGTTTGTGCGTGTGTAGCCCTTTCGCCAACCGAAATCTATTTCTTCAGCCATTTATCCTGAGAATCCCCACTCCCTCAACAAAACTACACTTTCTAATAGAAGCTGCTACCCAGGAGCTCAATAAGATTCACCACCCCCCCAATAGTTAATAATTACATGATTTATCAGAGAAAGAAAACACTAATAAAAACGCAGCGAAAAGACAAAACCCATCCCCTTCCTTCAAGTCATTTTCAGGGAGAGGATTATTAAACTGTTCCTTTTGAACAAGGGCTTTTGCAGCTAAGCACAAATTGCCAAACGGTTAGAAAAAAAAGTTATTAGACTCCGAAGAATTCAGCAGAAGTGGGAAGTTATATAAACAAATCACTCCAGCAGATTTGGAAAGATCGCTTTCATCTTACTTAGAGTCTTCGGAGACCTGCATTAATTACCTTTTAAAGGTCTTTCACACGGACTATTTAAAATAAATGCAATTTATTTATTTATTTCAAATGAGGTGCTTCTTCAGGAAAGAATTAACTAATCTCAACAAATTTAAAAAGGTTTTTATAAACAGGTAATTAAAAAGAAGGCTGGAATTGAGTCAAGCTGTAAAACACTACCCAGGATTCAGCACAATTACTTTCTTAAGATGAAATTTCTGTTATCGCTCGCCCAGCGCTAGGAAGGAAAGTCTCCATGGAAAGTCTCGAGGCAAAATAAAGAGTAGCCGAACAAAAAGTGGATCGTTTAGAGGCTTTTCCCCAAAGCCCAGTCTGTCATATTGCAATTACACCTTGCTGAGTGTGAGAGCCAGAGCCCTTCGTGCAGCCACTAGAGGGAAGACACGGCTCAACACAAGGCGGTGGGAGCTGGGGAGGGGGTTTTCTTGAGCAATTACCATAACAAAGCTCCCTTGGCTGTGTGTACCTTCTAATTACTCAGTACAATTAAAATGACTTACCTAAAACAAACAGAAAAAGAAAAGGCCCCTGGAAGAAAAAAAAAAACCTCCAGACAATCCAAACAAAAAGCCTTACTCTGACCTGCCTGTTATCTGGAATGACATTAAAGCTGAAGATCTTTTTTTCCCTCACCCATCAATGCCCAGGAGGGGAAACAAAACAAACCAAACAACAACAAAAACAAGTGTGTCACAATGGCCAAACACCACGGGGCTGTTCAGAGAGGTAAAAGCATTAAACCAAACAAAAACAAAGAGCCAGGAGGAGCAGAGCTCTCCTATTAGAGAAAAGAAGGAAAAAAAAAGAAAAGAAAGAGAATGGAAATGTCGTGGTATTTAGCCATCTGGTAGCTGCTTGAAAACAAATTGTCCTCAAAAGAGCAGAAATACAGTATGTCTGCTCTCAGTTCACTGGCTTATGAATCAGGCCTCCCCTCCTCCTTTTTTTTTTAAAAAAAAAAATCCAGGCATGGCTGTGTTAAACCCCTGCGCTTTCCATCCCCTCTCGCCCCAGAGATAACCACGCTCATCCCAACCAGCTCTGCTTATCCCAACTCAAACTCATTATTTGCACTGCAGGATACATCATTTTTGCCCCATTTTTCAAAATCCCTCAGGATACTTTTTCCCCCCACCCCCCACCCCAAACAGCCACTTGCTGGTTTTTAAGTCCCTAAACCTTCCCTTTGATAGGGCACATCATTAGGAGAAGATGGCAGCCAGGCAATTTTTCTTCCCATTGACAATTTGTGACATTTTCCAGCCGCGCGCAAGGTGTCGAAAACCTGGCAGCTGTTACCTCCCGGGATGAAGCTCCTTTTTTATCCTCCCTTGACAGTTTAACTCAGTGGGTCAGCACCTTTAAAGGCTGCAAAGTACCACTGAAGTGGATGGAGTCTTGAATTACTGCTCCCTCCCTCATCAATGTAAACCCTCACTGCAGGTGAAACTCTCCATCTATATTGGTGCTTGGGGGAGGGAGACGTAATGCCCTCAGCCAGATGGTTTTCATCTTGTTTTTTAAAGAAGAAAGGAACAAGCTAACAAGGGGACAGCCACTTTGTTAGCTTCTTGGCCTCTCTCATGGCTTTGGATCCCCAGGGTTCCAGCCACACAAGAGAAAGAATACAGAAAAACATAAACACTTAAAGAAATATAACTAGGGGGCTGGCAACACGCTGCTTTCAAAGGAGCTGAGAGCCCTGTTCAGGGCTTTATTTATCACGGCCCACGTTCTTGGGATGGTAAGTGGACATGGACACAAAGGGCAGGGGGGAGCAGACAACATTTGCAATTTACTCAATTACAAAGGAATGCAGCAATGCAGCGGGGTGACAGAGCCCTGTTAGCACTAAGGCTGAGAGAGCCCACTGGCCCTTTTGCCACAAGGCAGCGTTCCCGTTGCAACTGAGAGTCCGGCATGACCCGCTGCAGCCGCTTTCTTAACACGCGTTCAGTGTTGCAGAGGAAAGAAAATTATTTTTTGGTTTGAGAATAAAGAAAAAAATTAAACAGAAAGAATAATCTAAAATGCAAAACTACGGATGTAGCAATTTCAGGAGGCTTTTCAGCCAGTAACTCCTTGCTAGCAAGTGCTATTAGTGTAAAAGAACCAGCAACCAGGGTAACTTTACAGAGCAGGTTTGTCCTGCCTTGGCGAGCTCTAAAACAGAAGCAAGTTCTATGATTCTATAAATCTGAACTGCAGCATCTTCCCAAGGCAGGGTGGGAGGAAAAGAGGGAGAACTGAAGGAGTCTCACTCCCTCCCCACCATAGANGAGCCCAGCTCCCTCCTCTCCACAACCTCCTCTCAGGCAGTTGCAGAGAGCAATGAGGTCTCCCCTCAGGCTCCTCTTCTCCACGATAAACACCCCCAGCTCTCTCAGCCGCTCCTCTTCTTCTCCAGCCCCTTCCCCAGCTTCGTTGCTCTTCTCTGCACTCGCTCCAGAGCCTCAACATCCTTGTGCTGAGTGGCCCACAACTGTAACCTTCCCCACCAGTCTCTCAGAGAGCTTCAGTTTTGCACAGCAGAAATACTTTTGAGGAGAAATACAACTGGAGAGGAGCTCAGAACCACAGGAGTTCAGTACCAGCTGGAACTAAATGTTTGATGGTTGCTACTTTTTGTCTTTCCCTTGCTCTACCTTCTTTAACTGCTTTCTGCTTCTTACAGTTTGCTTGTGTATTGGCTTTAAACTCTGAAGATCAGACTGTGCCTATTTTAACTTTGATATAGCGCCTGGAGCATGTTTTAGGTGCTACGTGTAATTTTACAAAATAATGTCAAATCCATGAGTGAACTGAGGGAACATTCTGTGCCAAAGCAGTAAGAGGAAAAAATTCTTGAAAATGCTAAAGAGCCAGTCTGAATGGGGTAACAGGCAGGGATTTTCTCCCCCAGACTTCCATCTGGAAGCTCACAGAAAGCCAGCGGAGTCCAACGTGAGGCTCGCAGGAGGCACCGTGCGGCAGCCTCGCTGCTGCCAGCTTTTCCCCACAAGGCACCTTCACCCACAGACAAACCCCAGCAGCAAAAGGCACTTCATTATTGCTCTGCCAAAGAAAAGGGAGGGAGGATTTTAAACAAGCGGCTTTGTGCCCGACTCCTTTAAAAACCAGCGGGGTAATCAAGTTCAGGGCATCCCCGGACAGCTGCCCTGTGACCTATTCATGTTGACCCCCCCTATTCATCACTTTCCTTAGGACGACGAGGGCAAGCTCCCGGGGAGTGACCACCACAATAGACAGATACGAACCGACAATAATACGGTTCCTGCAAAAAAACCAGATGGCACCGCAATAAATTTACAAATCTGCATTCATGGCTCTGTTAGAAACACCCAGAAGCTAAAAGGCTGAAGGGGCCCCCAGAGAGCTTCCCCTTCCCAGTTTCTAAAGGCCAGCTCTCTCCCGAAGACTATTGAGCTCATGTTCTTCATAAATGAAGAATGGAGACATAGCCCTTAAAATAACAAATGCCTGACCTAATCAATCTTGTGTTTGGGTCTAACGCTAAATGATAGGCACTGAAAACTAATTATGTTTTTTGGCAAGGAAGTTGAATTAAAATGGAAACACACAGGTTAAAAAGGCACTGAAGCATTTGCGAGTCCCTTTGAAAGGGCGGCACACACACACACGCACAAGCTCACACACAGGGCTTGAAACAGGAACCTGATTCAATAACTCATGCATTTATTTTTAAAATGAATCAGATTAGTCCCATGTGTGACCTGCCGGTCCATCTGTATGAGCTGGACTTAATGGGCACTCTTCTCACGCTTACTTCAGTTTGAAGTATGAGAGAGATAAATTTAGTTTAATTTTCAACAGATCAAGCTATCCATTTTCCAAATGGACCATCTGGATCAGCCTATTAAAATTAATTTATAACTTTGCAGTGTGAAAATTCGTTTGTTAGCTTAAATAAAGTTGCCAAAAACTTTTGCCACTCGTCACTGGCTTTTTTTTTCCTAAACTCTGTTTGCAGACCATGATTTCCAGTTTACCCCTCCAGAATTTAATTTTGTGAGATCAAGCGCTGAACAGGAACTGGATGTTTGCATCCTTGCTCTCACAGCTTAGATCTTGTCAGTGTTCCAGCCAACAGTGTCAAGTTCACTGCCTTTTTCTGTTGCCTTCCCGAGTGCTGATCTTCATGTCTCTCCTGCCTTCTTGCCCCTCACACACCTAGGAGTGGCCTTGCCTCCTACCTCCAGCTCCTGTTGAGACCTGGGGAGACACCCTTCTCCAAACCCCAGTTTAATCAACAGACGTGTGCTACTTCCCCTAGTAAGGGGTCCACAGCCCTATTTACAGCTTCAGATGCTCAAGTAAGAATTATCCCCTCTTATTATCTCCATCTTCTGGCACACCCCTTCCACAAACCCACCTGAGAAAGCATTTCTAGCTAACCAAGGCTGCACACCAGCACAGCAAACAAGACAGGAACAGATAATGCACCTTTACTTAAACGTTTCAGCAGCTGAACACGTCGAGACATCATACCTCCCCTGGAAGCGGTGTGATGCATCTCATTAATTTTCTAAAACTAATCAAAAAGTAATAAATATGTGGACACGTTCACTGGAAAGGCCACTTAAGGAAACAGGCTTCTCCTCTCCCTACACAGGCACATTCATTTCTTCTGTGCATGTAGGTCCACGTTCCCCAATAATGAAAGTTTAACTGTAAGGAAGAGGCAGAATCTGTGGAATTGTACACTCAGTATTTACCAAGTTAGTATCTTTCTGCTGAGGTACCAGTGCAGAATTCAGCACTTTCTGTGCTTTGGCAGCATTTGCCAGTCAGATCTTCTTGGTTTTGCAAAGTATGGATAAATGTAAGTCAGGGTAGCTACTCTACACACCTTCCTCGAGGAGACGCAGATCTTTCCAATAAGACTCGCTTTATCCACTGATTAGGACAGCAGAAAGCACAGGGCTGCAGATGAGTGTTTCCTGAACCTAGAAATCCCCTCTGCTTGTCATCCATCACTCATACAGAGGAGCAATGTGAGTATCCAAAAGGCACTGATACCTTCTATTAATGTCAATGTAAAGAACCAGAATTCCTTCTGCTAGAGTCTAAAAAATTGTTGCCAACCACGTCCTATGATCTTGACAAGAGGGCAGTTGCGTTAAGACTACAGTCTGAACGTGTCCATAAACACCGTTCTCAACACAAATGGCTCCAGACAGCAGAGGACCAAATGACTTTGTCCTGCATCTGTCACTGTAGAGACACAAAGATGAAGCCTGATACATCTCAACAATATCCTGAAACACAGCTAACCATCTTTGTCATAAACAATGTCACCGCAAATTACTTCCAGTATGAAATATCCGGACAGTACAAGTGGTTTTTTAGGTGTGTATCTATGTTACAATGACTTGTGGACCTGTGGGAAAGACAGTTTTCCCTGGACACTAAAATTACTCCTGCAGATTGAAATATTAAGGGGAATAAACTCATCTCAAAAGGCCTTCTTGATCTGTATAATACTATTCATGAATATGTGCCTCCTCAACCAGTAATCATGAGGAGGGACTCAGTGCGATAAGAAGGCACACAAGAGAGGTAATTTGAGCTCCTTTTGACTCAACATCTCTCATTATTAACTTTCTCTTGAAGAAGCATATGCCTTTGCTTGTTGAACTTGAAGGCTGGACAGCAGTAACAACCCAAAGATGAAAAAACCCAGTCTTCTGGTGTGCTGGGCATCTCGTTGGTTATCTTGGGGATACACAGCAGGAATCGGGCAGCTTTGCCTTCTTCCTCTAGCTCTTGCTGTTTGTTGCTGAACGCCAGAAACATTTTCAGTTTGTTGTTACGTATTTCATCAATTCTACAAGGTAATTTTCTCAGTAATGTCTGGGACCTTACTCATTATCACAGGATATTGCTGTCATCTAAAGAACTTACATGGGTTACGTCTTGGCCTGTCTTGGCCACTGCAGACAAGAAAGAGCAAGGTGCTATGTAAAGCAGGATCTGAAATCACTAAATCCATCTTAAATCCTCCAGAAATCATAAGCCAGGCCCCCTTTTGCTGACCATGAGGATTAAGAATTGGTAAGAAGTTTGCTTTACTATACATTAACAGCAAAAAAAAATAAATCTTTTATCTCCCTTCTACCCATTAGTAATTCATATAAGCGCTGAGGAAACAAAAGCAGGTCGTTTTTCACTTTATTAACCTGGACAGCAACTCCAAGAAAATTTACCTTCAAGGGTAATGAAAAGCTTAATTGTTCTAGAACACTGAGATTCTTGAGCAGATCACCTGGAGCAAGGCAACATGTACTCCAGACCAGATAGGAACATTTACAGAAGAAAGGGCTGAAGAGATCTTCACGAAGAGCAAATGGAGAAAGGTGAAGCTCAAGTCACAGCCGACTGCGCTAGGTTTCTTTAGAAAAATCATCAGGCTCTCCTGAAGGTTAAATTTATCTATCTATTTTTCCTGCGTACAATGTGGCTTGTTCAGACTTCAAAGGAGAAAAGAAAGGATTTCCATAAGCACAAGTCAGACTCCAGCTTCCAGAAGCAGTTAAGCATTCAAATAGCTAGAAAGTTTTATTGCATTTTTAAAGAGACTGATCACATACCTGTCTAAGTGAATTCTTCTCAGGAATGATCTTCCTAGGGGGCTCATCGTTATTACAGTCTTCTCTCTCAGAAGAATTCTGTGAAAGAAAGTAAGCTTTAATTCAGTTCTTATCCCTAATATTACTCTGCGAGGAGAAAAGAAACAGAATATTTGTACCACACAGGCTGTGGTATTTTACACATACACACACACCAGAGGCTAACTTGTGCTTTTAAGCAAAACAGCTTGTTATGGCAGGGAAGGAGTTTCTCCTTTTCAAGGCAATAACACACCGCTGTGCACGTATCTGCTGGGGAAGCCTGGGCTGGGGTGATTTACTCTGAAGCCACTTTGAAAAGCTGAACTGGTGGTTTGATCATGCGACGCCAGCGCTCCTGAACACCTTAGAATAACTATTTAAGAGTGGAAGCTGTTGAAAAGGTTGCTAAGGGGTGCGACTGTTGTTCTCTGTGCCCCTATACTTTCAATCCGCGTAACGATTATTTATTGTACTGAGTCTGCTGGGCTGCCAGAAATCACAGAGAAATTATGATAAATCTAAACTCTGGTGAAAGAGGTTGTCAGGAGTTCCTTCAAAAAAAGAAAATTGTGTAGGTAGCGTGTGATATCATGGACATGTTTTTGATTCCTGCCCCTTGACACTACATAAACACAATTTCTAGAGAGACTGATGCTCCAAGACTTGAGCTGCCACCTCCAAAAAAAAGAGTATTGGTGAGACAAGAGAAGGTGGACAAGAAGAAACATGAGGGCTTTACCAGCATGAGTAAAAAAGAACAAAACACACACGGAAACTCATGTTAGACTCATGATTAAAACCAAATATTACTTGCTTCAAGCAAAGACAGACTACAGTTTCATTGAATCATAGAATCACCAGGTTGGAAGAGACCCACTGGATCATCGAGTCCAACCATTAATATCAAACACTAACCCATGTCCCTCAGCACCTCAGCCATCCGCACCTTAAACCCCTCCAGGGAAGGGGACTCAACCCCCTCCCTGGGCAGCCTCTGNGACGAATTTGAGACATGTTGAGAAAGTATCATAATTTCATAGGCAAAATATTCTTCTATTCCTTATTTTCCAAATAGCTTCAGTATTTCCTGCATATTTAAAAATTTTATCTCGGGATGTTCACAGTCTGTAGCAAACATTTGGTTAAAAGCTGTGGGGTACCTGGGGGGGAATCCTGCCCTCAGTGCTCTGAACAGCCTCCTTTGCATGGGTTCAGCCACTGGTGACAGGGTAGTAACAACAACCAGCTTTGGGGGAATCCCACACACACACGTAAAATCCGTTTGCTCACCACAGTGTTCATAGCCTTAGGCCACATTCCCACACATCCAGTAGTGAGCAACTAAACAGGTTTTAAAGAGATGCAGAAAAACTGCTCAGGGAGAGCTCTGCCAGGAGGAGGGTTGGTTTCCAGTTCCTTGCAGTCAAGCTCAGGATTGTGTATTTGAAGGCAGAAGCCTGCGTCCCATACCTGTCTCCCAGATAACCCAGTTTGTTGCACAGGCAGCTTCCAGCCCAGCACCTCAGGAGACAGGAGTGGCATCTGCTGGCAGAGGAGGCGCTGGGCCCTGCGAGCAGCCAGCGCAGAGCAGAGCCAGCAGAAAGCCAGCAGGCTGCGGGAAACCATCACACGAGCAGCGTGCTCGGTACCCACTGCAGCGCCGCGTGCTCCGGCCAGGCAGCTCCACTCTGCCAGCCTGGGGAAGGGGAAGAAAAGCTACAGCCAGAAAGCAAGGCAAGGGGGCAAGGGCAGGAGCTGCCTGTTAAGAAGTGTCAGACAAGGAAAAAAACCAACCCAACCAACCAGATGTCATTAATTGGTCTGGAGAATATTCTGTAGGTCAAAGCTTGCAGACCAACTAGTGATTTTTGAGGTTTGTTTTTAAAACAGGATACAGAACTTGCAAAGCACCATGACATCTGGGATGCCATAACCGATTTTATAGTGGAAATCAATCCTAAAGAGGCCGGCCTTTAAAAGTTTTCATATGGCATCTCAGCCAGGACAAGGTTATTACTTTAAATCCAGCTCAGAAAGGACTGTGAGTGTAAAAACATAGAAGCCAGAACCACCTGTCTCCAAAGAGGCAGGCAAGGCATTAACGCTGCTCTTTTCTGCTCAGGAGGGAATTCCAATTTTTGTGCTTCAGAGGAAAAGACAAAGTGTAAGAATCCAAGGTGGGTAACTAAACAATTCTGGGAAATACATTTTGTTGAGGGGCTCTGTGTGTGTGTGTGTGTGTGTGTTTGTTATTCCTGGATGCTTTTTCACTACAATAAGCACCAAAACACTTTGCCCTTCCGAATGAACTTTCTGTGACAGTGAAATCTTGCATTCTTCTCATCTTTCAAAGCCATTCCCTCAAAAAGCAGGAAAATCAGTGCCGCTGATGAACTGTCAACCCTTATTTTGAAATTCCTAGTTACTGCAAAGCACCAAGTTATCTCCTTTTTCTTTGATCAGACTATCTAATTTTAAGAGCGAGCAGAGGACCATTTTGCATTCATTATCTTTATAGGTGGCAAGGCTAAGAGGTTGGCTGAACAAAGACCAGACAAAGACTGCCAAGTGCATATGGTGGTTCACAGCTTGGCGCCTCCCCATTCTCCAGCACCACCACAGCAGCTCCGATCGCAGACGATTAAAGAGGAGCTGCTCCTGCACTTTTGACGGCAAGTAAGTTCCGCTTGGTGAAGACAGAATGACTGGGAAGCATTCCACTTCAGAAAAAGCACAGATGTTTATAACTCCCGCTCAGTTCCCGGGAATAGGAAACCCATCAATCCAGGTGCAGGTACAACTCTCTGTGTTTCAGGACTAACTGTAGCTGCGTGGAAGTGAACTACCTGCGAGGAGGTTGTGGAGAGGAGGGTGATGGCCTCTTCTGCCAAGGGACAGGACGAGAGGGAATGGCCTCAAGCTCCACCAGGGGAGGCTCAGGATGGACATCAGGAAAATAAAAATACACAGAAAGAGTCACTGGGCAGTGTCAGAGGCTGCCCAGGGAGGGGGTTGATTCACCTTCCCTGGAGGGGTTTAAGGGACGGGTGGACGAGGTGCTGAGGGACATGGGTTAGTGACTGATGGGAATGGTTGGACTCGATGACCCAGTGGGTCTCTTCCAACCTGGTTATTCTATGATTCTATGAATTTCACTTGATAGGGCAACACTTGGCTATGGGAAGAGCATAAGAATCAACTGAAATGGTTCATCTATCTATTCCTCCTAGCTGAACACGATGGGAACAGGGATAAACATGTGCGAGGTCAGAATAATGTTTGATTCAACAGGACTTCAGTGATGCTCTGGCCCACCAGAGAGGCAGACAAAGGGAGGGACCGCTCTGAGCACCCTCTCGTGGCTACCGAAACGCACGTGTCGGGCACAGACCTGGAAAGAAGCATTTGGTATCCAGACGGCAAGTTGGGTGTTACTCACTGGGAATATTAAAGATCTGCAGTGACTGTACTTGATACGTAGCAGAGGAATGATGCGATTTGTGAGGCTGAAAGAAGTGAAGAAACAGAGTGCACACTGAAAGCTACAAGTCCCCTACATCAGGGGAAATCTTTAAATCTCACAGGCGAGCTCTCCTGCACTGATTATGGCCAGACTGGCCGAAGTGTTTGTGCTTCCACATGGAGGCCTCTCCTTTTAAACAAGTACGAGCAAAATAAGATGAGAGATGCTCAAGTTTCCAAAGCACAAATTGATCAATTTTGGTGAGATAGATCATAGAATCACCAGGTTGGAAGAGACCCACCGGATCATCCAGTCCAACCATTCCCACCAATCTCTAATGCTGCCCCCCTACCTTTTCCACAGGAAGGTAAATTTTTTAAAATTTGTTCAAGGTCACACAATGCCAGTGGAAGCATGAGAGAGAGAAGCCAGGAACTCCAGGCTCATAGTTCTTGTAACCTTCACATTTTCTCTCTAGCAGGAGGTTCCTGTAAAGGGGCTCTGCCCTTCATAGCTCATTTTTCCTAAAATGGCTACTGCCTGTAATGAGATCCTTTTAAACCTGATTTGCATTTAAAACTTCAGCCTGTAATTAACAGAATATAACTCCATGGCAGGTTGTCTTAAAAACCACTACGAAATTATTACTATTTAACTCTCCCCGTGAAGCCTCCTCCGCCACTAGACACAACACGCTCCGACGCATACAAAATCCCTGGGCTGAAGCACTTGACGGGAGACGACACGCAGTATTTTGTGTGCACGGCCCAGCAAAACACTGCTGGGAACGAGATAGAACACACAGAGAAACACACTCCCAGGGACAGAGCTACCTTTAGCACCGCCTCGCTCAGCGCGGTGGAAACCAGAGCCCTGCCAACCAGGGGAGGCTTTTTCCTTTGGTGCTCGCTCTGCCCTCCGCTAATTATAAAAGAGCACAGCCGTGGCCTTTTTCCAAGTGTGGGGAGGTGGGGGTGGGGAAGAAAAGCCGTTGCCGACGTGAAGAGCACGACTATTTTTTATGCTTTCAAATTCTTAATCCTGTTTGGAGCTGTCAGTGGGGGTTAATGGAAGCCTTGGATAGGAGAATTCCAATCTGGTTGGCAGATGGATAGGTTGGTTATAGCTGCATAACTATGTCTTGCCTGCAGGCACAATTCAGAACACTGTTAAAGCAATATAAAGTCTCTGTCAAGCTGAACCATTTGGATCAGTAGCAAGGAGAAATAATAATAAAAAAAGGAGTTCATTTCTGGGCCTTGCGCGTTTATGCTAGTATGCAGAAACTGATTAATTGTCATCGTGTGCTGGTCTGCTATACCTCAGATTTCTACTTCTGGAGTAGATTTTGCATGCTAATATAATCATTCTCCCTCTTGAGACATTAGCAAATAATCAAATGAAAAACAGGATCATAATTTACTGAGATTCGGGCAATTCTCTATGCAAATTTGACTTGTTATTGCTGCTGCCTCGTTAATCTGAATGCCTTTGACAAACTCCTTTGATTTATGAACTCATGACAACTCCAATGTGTATATATTTTGCTAGATTGACATTATCATTAAGAGTGGGTGGACTGAGCTCACATGAATGGCTGATTTTATTCGCTGGTGTCTGCTGCTCAACAGCTGAGCATCTCCTTCTCACAAAGCCCCTGAGCGCCAGGCTCTTCCCATCTACCCATCCATTCATCATCTCGATGTTAATTGGCCCAGGCTTTAAGCAAATTTTCAACACGATTTAAAGGCACGATGACACTGATTACTGACCCTCTGCCATACGGTGCCTATTGATTAACCTGACAGAGATGATGAGCTTGAGGGGAACTAGGTGCGTGCGGACCTCGGGGGGGGGGGAGGAAAAAAAAACTATATTGTTTATGCAGGCAAAACACTTGTCATTATCCCAAAGGCCAGAATTTGTGCTGCACTGGCCCTTAAAACACACTATTGCTTTAAACACCTGCATCCAATACAGAAAATGCTTACTTGCTGTGGAAAAATGATTACAAATTTGATGTCATGTGCAGTCTGTATTTTAATCGAGTTCCCTGATAAATAGAGCCCCTTAAGCCGATCAAGCCTCGCTTTGCCCTTGCGTGCATATACATCACTCTCAACAGAAGCTGGGGCAGGGTGTGTTTTTAGTGGTATCAGCAGATCCGACCGCACGTAGGAAACCTACTTGGGTATTTCAGGTCTCTAAGCAAATAATACAGTGGGAACACAGCGTCCGAGCAGTTGCAGCACAGTAAATGTTTCAAGGGCAAACTGGATTCCAGACAGAGCTGCCTCAGGATTTCTGTTGCCGCATTAAAACCGAGGCTTTAGCACACGCCGGTGAAATAGTGCGTTTCCCCTCTGCCAGTGCAAATTGGTGATGCGACCTGACCCTCGAGCTCCGAGGTGCACCGAGCGAGTGCAGCATTTTATCAGAGCTTAAAAATAACTGACACCCTCTTGCGTGTTTCGTGAAGTGTCCCCACGCTGCACTTGGTCCTCCTCGGCAAGGACAGAGGGGTAGTGTCTCAGCCAAGAGGGAGACGCTGAATAAATCGGGTCCATCAGCATTCTGCCTGCAGACGGGTGCTACCAAAAGGAGAAGGAAGCAGAAGGCCTGTCTAACCCCTGCCCAGCCCCAGGTTAAGTCTGTCACTCAGAACACACTGTTCTTCTTTCCCAATTCAAGCCAGCAGCCTGTCAGCAGTCAGAACGTTTCTCTTGTTTAGGAGGGGGACGTCGGGGCCAAGCGATTGCCCCAAGATGCTATAAAGTCAGCTGCCTTCTAATTTGCATCAATTGCTCGCAGGAAACAGGACAAAGAATCATGGGGTAAAGGTATGGAAAAATTAGCTGTGAGTGCCTGATGTCCCTGTCAGCCAGACTGGGCTGAGGAAGGGAGGGGGATGAAGGGAGGAGAGAGAAAGAGATGAGTGGAAATAAGTGCCAGTCGAAGACCAGAGGCACATATAAGCCTTACGTTCCCTTTCCAATAACCTTTGTAAGTGATAGATGAGTCCAAGCCCATTGTTATCGTTAAGGGACTGTCAGCATCCTGATTTTATAAATGCTGTCTGTCAGTTTATAAATATCTCAGCCATTTCGAACGGTGCTGGGATGAATCCTGGCATAGCCAATGTCAGCCTGAAAGCGCTATTACTGTTAAAAAAACCACAGGTCTAACATCCACTAGAAACATTTCAGGAGAGCATCTCCTTTTTCTCCTATCAGGAGGCCCAAAGCATTCCAATTACTTGGCCAGTCACAAAAATATATAAAAGCAGCCCTTAAACAAGTACGAAAGCTGCAAGTTTGAAGGCAATTCTCTGCCTATTCGGTAGATAAAACAAAAATGACAGCTGGAACACACAGGGAGATCCACAGCAATGAAAATGGAGAGATAAGTATCACACCCCATTCCTCCCTGGCATTTGCTGCTCTGAACATTCACGGAGATTAGACCCTCTCCGAGAACGCCATAAATTGCAGCGTGTAGGCACAAGGGGGTGACTGCAGCCCAGGATGAAGGCACAGACAAGTTTCCCAGCCCTTACAAGTTTAGAGCTAAGTGGCACTTTCGCAAGGGGTTGTGGCCAACCAGCAGAACGATGGGAGGAGAGGGCAGCAAAGCTGCCACCTGCCTGGCAGCCACCAACATCAGAAAAAGAATAACCTGAACTGCCCTTCCAGCCTGTTTTGCTCACTGGTGCATACACGCACATCATAATTATATATATATATATTGTGTATATATGTATTCCTCATTGCTCTCTGCAACTACCTGAGAGGAGGTTGTGGAGAGGAGGGAGCTGGGCTCTTCTCCCAAGGGACAGGGGACAGGACGAGAGGGACTGGCCTCAAGCTCCACCAGGGGAGGGTCAGGATGGACCTTAGGAAAAAATATTTCACAGAAAGGGTCATTGGGCACTGGAACTGCCCAGGGAGGGGGTTGAGTCCCCTTCCCTGGA
>WAAB01013199.1:39101-58144 GCA_013389865.1 Piaya cayana
TTTTTTTACCTGGTAGCTGCACAGAATCCTGGCTTTTTTTCCCCCTCTGATATGTTTATAAACTCTCTATAACAAGGACTTAGCCCCCACCCTGGTGCCTAAGGGAATGAAGTTCAAATTCATCCCCAAGCAGCTCAGTTACTATAAGTTAAATTCTTAGGATTGGTGCAGTGAAAGTGGCAAAGCACAACTCTGCCCCTCCAGCAAGGCACGTTCACACAGGTCCCGGTTTGGTCCCAATCTCCGCTAACACCATCCACAATTAAAAAAGCTTCAACAGCCTTTTTTGCAGCTGAATACCGGGACAAGATTCTGTTTCCCACATGTGTAGAATGACATTTTTCCTTATTTTTAACTCCAATCAATAACTGGAAACACACATTTTCAAAGCAATAATGGAACTCCATGCCATCGAGAAGAGTTTTTTAATCAAGTTATTTAACTTACTAATTATTGGTTGGTTATAAAGGGTAAGTTAAGGGTGTGGGGAGTCTTAGCACTAGTAGTAGAACAGTAAATTGAGTTTAACATTAAAATACTCTGCACAAACAGCAAAGATCAGATGAACAGACGCATTTTGAGGAGCACAAATTTAGTTAAAAAATAAACAGAAATCCAGGTGCTGGGAACAAGCCATTTAGGGAAATTTTAAAAAGCTACGTTCACTTCATACACATTTCTCAAATGAGAGTAGGAGAGACTGTGAAAAAAAAGAGAAAAAGAGAGAGAGAGAAAATACGGCTAATGAGAACAGTCCTTCCACATTCCCCAGGAAGCAGCCCTGCTTAACATTTCTGTTCTGTGAATTTAAGAGAGTCAGCAGTGGTAAATTTGTTTTTAATATTCCAGCTTTCAAGCCTCGCAAGCTAGTTGGCCAATGGCCCTTTCTATTCCAATGTTTGTTGGTGCCTTATTTACACGAGCATTACATCCGGAGAGCCTTTGAATATAATTTCACGTGGATTAAGGGAAGAACATTTGCTTCTGCTAATCAGGACATCTGGTTATTTTTGTAACTCACAGACATCTGCATTAAGCAGTTCGACTTCCCCATTCCTCATAACAAGGTTAGAGCTGAAGGAGCCTCGAGGATCTCTCACTGAATTTTATTATTTGCCTTTTTTTTTTTTTTTTTTTTTTTTTTATTTTTTTTTTNCCAGGTCTGTTTCAGAATTTCTTTTCCTAAATAGCGCAAATCGATCAGCGCCTTCGCAGGGACACGTTTGCTTTTAGAGCCTGCGCTTTCTATGCAGGATTTTACAGCGTACATCTTGTACTCTGAGATTTTACAGTAATTTAAAGCCATCTACATCATTTTAAGAAACGGAAAGCTCACATTCCCCAGAAGTATGATGAAAGCATCTAATTAACCTTACGATACACCTAACACAGGTAAACTTCCAAATACTCCACCAGGCCACTGATGTACGGCTGGTCTCAGAACTTGTTCTGAATCCTGTTATCACCGTGCTGGGGTTTGTCTCTCACAAGTGGCTCCTCCTGCCTATCTGCTCCCCGCGCTGAACAAACCAACATCCTTCCCTTTCCATCCTTCAGGACAACCTTGAAGATCTCTCCAGCCTTTCAAACGCTTGCTCAAATTTTTCTTTCAACAGTTGAGGTGGATTTCTCTGCCAGACTGCAGAACCGTGCCCCACACACACCTCAGAAAGAGGGATTTCCCACGCAAAGGAAGCTTTTTAAAGAAGAGAATCAACCAGGGCTCGGCTCTTGCTTCTCTGCTGCTTTCACTCTGCATTCCTTGGACAAAAATTAATTTTCAACACTCATCCCAGCGTGTTAAAAGTATCTCCTCAGCTGGCAGGATCCTTCCCTGCCCCCTTCCAGCTTTTATCAGTGCTTTTGTATGCAGGAGTCAGATTTTTTAATTTTTTTTATTTTTATTCTCCCCCTACATTTAAGGGTGGAAAAAAGCTCACTCAGCTTTTACAGGCTTTGAACATAAGCCAACATCCAAAAAAGATGTCAA
This sequence comes from Piaya cayana, assembly GCA_013389865.1. Classification (NCBI taxonomy): domain Eukaryota; kingdom Metazoa; phylum Chordata; class Aves; order Cuculiformes; family Coccyzidae; genus Piaya; species Piaya cayana. The sequence continues at coordinate 41,092 of WAAB01013199.1, forward strand.
AAACATATTTCTAGCACTAACAAGACTTAGCAAGAGCCAACGGATCCAGAGAGAGTTTTTAAAAACTTTTTATTTATTAAAATCCTCTGGATACAGATTAACGTTCTTTGTACAATATTTATTACAGCTTCATCTGCATAAGAGCTGCGAGCGCTTTGAGAAAGGGGCTGTAAAAAGGGCTAGTTTTGCTGGAGGTTTCATGCCCTTGAAGCATTATTTTCTAACCTTTCATAACTACTTCTTCAAAGGACCAACGCCGTCTCATTGATCTCACTCTAAAAGCCCCTTCCCATCCCATCCCTGGTTGTCACACACACTCACTATTTTGATTATTTTTTTTTTTTCAAACCCTCTCATTCTGAGCTCTCTGTCAGGTAAGAGCTCGACTTCCCATCACACTCCCTCCTCAGAGCCCGTTGCTTTTTTACTTTGAAACATCTAATTCAACTGAACCGTCTTCATCTCACCATACAGTTTTATGCTTTTCTTGCTTTTTCCTTCCTATTTCTAATTGCAGGAAAGGGGAAAAGGAGACACAAAACAAAGGCACGAGGCAGAAGTTGATTAAATGAGACCGAGGGTAAGAAACCCAAATTCTGTTTCCCACTGTGTTAACTTTTTTGGCACAGCTCCTCCCCAAAATACTGAGCAATAGCAGGTAATTGGTTTAAAGAAATGGCTACCCGGTGATCTCTCTACCCAGTGACCTGGCTATAAATTTTTAAACGAGTACTAAAATACTTGTATCAATCAAGCCGCTTCACAAAGAAGGAAGAATAATTGGGATNAGGCACGAGGCAGAAGTTGATTAAATGAGACCGAGGGTAAGAAACCCAAATTCTCTTTCCCACCGTGTTAACTTTTTTGGCACAGCTCCTCCCCAAAATACTGAGTGATAGCAGGTAACTGGTTTAAAGAAATGCCTACCCAGTGATCTCTCTACCCAGTGATCCCTCTACCCAGTGACCTGGGTATAAATTTTTAAACGAGTACTAAAATACTTGCATCAATCAAGCCGCTTCACAAAAAAGGAAGAATAATTGGGATGACTTATGGCTGGACTTAGGGTTGGACTCGATGATCTGGTGGGTCTCTTCCAACCTGGTGATTCTATAATTTTCTCTGCAGCGTTAGTCTAATGTGAACTCACAGCGTATTGTCTACATCACAGTATGTAGAAGCACCCAATCTTTAAGTCTTAAGGCANTGATAGCAGGTAACTGGTTTAAAGAAATGCCTACCCAGTGATCTCTCTACCCAGTGATCCCTCTACCCAGTGACCTGGGTATAAATTTTTAAACGAGTACTAAAATACTTGCATCAATCAAGCCGCTTCACAAAAAAGGAAGAATAATTGGGATGACTTATGGCTGGACTTAGGGTTGGACTCGATGATCTGGTGGGTCTCTTCCAACCTGGTGATTCTATAATTTTCTCTGCAGTGTTGGTCTAATGTGAACTCACAGCGTATTGTCTACATCACAGTATGTAGAAGCACCCAATCTTTAAGTCTTAAGGCAACACAAGCCAGGTCACCCTGCAGCCAAAAAACCTTGGTTTTTTTATCTAGAACAGGTTCCAAGTACCTCCAGAGCCATCATGGAGCAAGCCAAGTGACAACTCCACCTCCCCAACGGGCCTCGCAGTAGGAATTTTTCCATACAGGGACACCTTGGTGCTTCTTCCAGCTTCCAAAGCTACATTTCTTATACTAGACTACGGGTCAAATGTAATTAATTCCCAATACACAGTGTGTTCACTTCCATGCAAGCTGCTGAGAAAATTCATTGCTGACACGAAATAAACCAAAGAGGTGCGAGTTTACACATGTCTCAAGCTTCCATCACATCAAGCAAAAATATTTATAATCTTCCAATAAAGAATGGAAAATTACAGATCAGGCACCGCGCTTCACAACGTTTGGCTCGCAAGCACCTTTAGCAGCTGCTGCCCAAGAAACAAACCCCTGGGCCCAGAGCAAATTCAAACGGGGTAACGAAACAGCCCCTCTTGTAATATTTGGATTTAAAAGCTTGCTGTTACGTTCTGCTGTTGCTAAATAATTCCAACTCCAAACACCGTTTTCTGGAACCACAGCGAGGAGTTACAAAACGTTATTGCAAATCTCACTGTGCTGGGCAAGGAAGAAGGGCTGGACCTGCTATGGAGACCATCAAACGGGGTGGGAAGTCAAGCAATTAAAGAAGGAAAGATAAAGGTGCACGTGGTATCTCGCCTTCAGATACCTCGGGGCTAGCGAGTATTTTGTTCGTATAGGAAATTAGGCAGCTCTAGATCATTGCCTATTGAGATCCACTACTCACAGCTCTTCGCTACAACATGAACGGCTTATTAAACCTGCAACATATCTGTTTTAGTTAACTTCTTGGTGGAGAGGGACCAGGAAAACAAAATGTACTTAAATGCTGATTTTTTTTTTTTTTCCAGGCTGAATGCCTTTCATCCAATAAGACATTCAAAGCAGTGACCCAGCAAATGGATTGAAAAAGCAATCTTCCGTCTCAGTGCCACATTATCATTCCTATTCAGTATTCTCGGTGAGATATCTCAATCAGCTGGATGTGTGTGTAAGTGACAGCGCAGCCCATTGCTGGGTTAATTAAACATTTGACTTTAACACCCTCCCCGTCATTAAGCAAATAAAAACAGATAATTCAAACCGCACTTCATCCGCGGGGTACACAACATACATGTCAAAATTAAGAGAGTCCAAGGCCCTCAGGGAGTTCTACTCGGGGAGGTAATCAGTTTAAATCTTATCTGGTTTATCAATTATTCTATTGATTAAAGCAGGGTGATTATACAAAACTCCCTCTTGCCACATGGGATACATGTCAGCAGAGCAGGACAACACAGGGAGGCTCAAAAGCGATTTAAAGAAAACACAGACAGATGAATAGCAGTCTATTAGGGCACGCCAGCAATCTATAGAAGGAAAGTCCAATTCTTCTTTTAACCTAGTGAATCAAAATCCTTCCAAATTAGAGTGCCAACGCTACCTCATCGGTTTTCAAGTCGGATCTATATGTTGAAAGAGCAACATTTACTTCATTTACTCATGGTTGGACTCGATGATCTGGTGGGTCTCTTCCAACCTGGTTGTTCTACGATTCATTTTGAGCAGATTATTTTTTTCCCCAGTATTCGAAACACGTTCTACTGACACCGGTCTTGGAACAAAGACACCAAATACATGAAATCCCAGACTTTAAAAGGCATCATATCTATCGCTGGAGATAGATATAATGGATGGAGAGGGCATTCTCGGGTCTTGAACTCTCCCACATGACAAAATCCTAAGTGAAATGTATTTTAACTATTAAAGCGCAACAGTTCACATAAGATGCAAGGAGATTGGGCTTTGGAGTTCTGGAATTTTTTTTTTGTTGGCACTGCCAGACTCCCCTGGTTTTCACAAGTCCTCATGCACAATCCCACCACAGCAGTCCAGCTCCTCTCCTGCAGTCAGACACGGCACACAAAGCAATTCCAGTTACTTCTCATTATTTTCATTTCCAGGTGAAGAAAGGTCCCAAGCACCTCTCTGTCTCCTCCCAGGTCTGCTGGAGGCCTGTCAGCACAGTCCCACCTCGCTATCTTCCCAGCAACATCTCGTTTCAAGTTTTATTGCAATAACCTCAGCCAGCCTGTAAAAGACCTCGCCTTACACAAGCGAGCCTTTAAAAAACGAAACACCGCTGTTTAAGAAAAAGCAACTATTGAAATTAATTTTTAAAAGTTCCCTCAAAGCAAACAACAGAAGAAAGATCAGCTTTAAATCAGGGAATTGTCTTTTTTTTCCACGGCATCTCCTACAAATCTGTTCCATAATGGTTAGACTGTGTATTAGTCAGCTCATCACACTGATTTTTTAAGAGGACAGAGGGTAGGAACCACAGCGGTGAAAACACCAACAAGCCAGAGAGCCCCAGTGCCCCACACTGCTGGAGCTGCAGGCACAGAAATTCTAAGAACAGCTAAAAAACAAGGCTGAGGTATGTTCTTGCCCTTCACCTTCAGAAGGGGATTATCTCACTCCATCCAAGCCTTCCTCAGCCTCTTCTCCTCCGCTCTCTTTTCTTCTCTGGAAGCAAACTAGAAGGCCGCATTAGCATGCTGTATTTTCCTCTCACCGCTCGAAACACTGAGGGTGCTATTTGTAATTGTATTCTTTTAAGAGGTTTGTTCTCTGCAGCTGTTTTCTGCTTGCAGTGTATTTTGTGTAATCAGCACATCATCATAAATACATTGGCTGTTCCCCGGAGGGGAGCTGTCACTGTTTAATTTACAGAACAACCTGGCCAATGCGAGTTGTAACACCACAGCACTATGGCGAGAAGTTACCGCACTCAGAAAAAACAGGTTTCTATGAATTTTTATACCAGGAGCTGGTCCCAGGACAATTTAGGCTCTAGAAATAGATTGCTTTGAAAAGCCCTTTACACGCTGGGTGGAACGGATTCTTTCCCACTCACAGCTTCTTAAGGCTCCCACGTTATTTTAGAGGTGACAACCCCAATCCCCCAACACAACCATCCTCACTTCTGATTCCTACCAGAGGCAGGCACTGCCGGTAGGTGTCTTACGCTACGCATCAATTTCTTTTTTTTTTTTTTTTAATTAAGAGCAACCAAACCCATCACTGTGCTCGCTGTCTTCTTTTCAACAGGGGAACGTACTCTGTTGCAAGGTCAAAAGTTATTACCTACATGAAAGGGCTGACGCGCAGTTTATTACTCTGAAGGTGCGACAGAAAAGCGAAATAGTAAAAACCTGAAATAGTAAAAACCTGTGCAGCTTTATTATCCGAATGAAGAGCTGCTTCCTTTGTCTGCTGGATATATGGCTGTGTCGGCAGAGAATAAATCGCGAGGATTTCTGTGGAAGGCAGGGAAAAGGCAGATGGTCGATCTCAGCAGATAGAGGCACAACTCAGAACATCCCATAATGGTAACAGGAACCCCAAATAAAGAGCTGGGCACGACCAGCGAGTCACCTGGAGATTTCACTAGCCACAGCTACTAGAAGCAACCTCCCTGACTACTTGGAGAGGGAGTCGAGGCAGCCGACAATCCAATTTTATCTTTTATACTTACATAAACATATAAAAAATAAAATTGCTAAAGAATCCCTGAATCACTAGGTTGGAAAGGACCCACAGGATCATCGAGTCCAGCCATTCCTATCCTATTTTCTAAAGAGAAACAACAACAAATATAAATAACATCAAAACCAAATGAATGGATAAACCTGGTAGGGAATTCTCCTCCAAAAGCAACACAAAACTACTTTTTTACTTTTAAAATCTGCTTTCAGTTTGCGGGGGCAGCAGATTGTTTAAGCAGATTTCAATGAAACTAAAAATTCCTTGAGTTGTGTATACAGCAGCACTTTCTTAATTCTCAGTGCTAATTAGAAGCCCTGTTTAACATCACCAGACACGGGGCAAGTGTAGGAATATAATAAAAAAAAGAATCATGCACATCACAGAGTGTTGTTTATATAATTTTGACAAACATGGTTTAATTTTACTTATTTTGCAGAACACTCTAGTAAATTATTTTTGTCTGTTTGAAGAGTAAGAAAATCTAAGGAAAAACCAGCGAAGCAAAGTAAATACCATCTCATCTTGCACACGGTTTCTGAGATTGATCCACCGAACATGCAAAAAGCGGAGTGGAAATGCTGAAATTTTATGGAAAACAGTCATCTAATTGTCTATAGATGAAAGAATACAGGAAGGAGAATATCGGAGTGTTTTTATGCACTGTGGAAGCCACAGCAAACAGAAAGCAGAAGAAATGAAAAGAAACCCCCATTCCACACAGCTATGAGTTCTAAGATTTAGCAACACTAAAGTGCTGAGGTTTATCCCCTTGAAATGTGCACGTGGTCACAAAAATCCCCAATTTCAAAGAAACATCTTATTTTTATTCTTTTAATAGCTGCGTGCATTTAAAGTTACTCAGACCCCCCTCTGCGTGCTCTATTTCCCCAAGAGTCACTGAATTTTTGCTACCGTTGCCCCAAACTCTGGGTGGTAAAGTTCTTTGCAACTTCCCTAAATCTGTGGTGAAATTCCACTTCTTAATTTTTAAGTAAATTTGCTAACAGGGTGTTAGCTCTTTACTGCTTTTCCAGAAAGAGATGGAGCCAATCCCGTGCGGGTGGTTCCCTCTGCAACAGCACCCGTGGAGTCCCCAAACTCACAATGGCACCTGGCACGAGGGGCTCATAGCTGGTGACACAGGGAACACTGGTAGCGAGTAAGAGGGGTTTGCAGAGAGGTGAGTTTAGTGCCGTCCTGCTGTGTACTGAGCAAGGAGTAAGAGTTTGCGTGGGGAGAGCATGGAAAAAATCACCAAAGCGTTATTTAAAAACTAAAAATGATCATGCTAGAAGCAAGAGGAATGGTTGGACTCGATGACCCGGTGGGTCTCTTCCAACCTGGTGATTCTATGATTCTAACAGGAGGAGGTTTCATTAGAGACCTCGAAGCATAGGGACCCACTGAATGTAGTGAGACCAAGTGGAGCTGAGCCCAGCTCAGCTGAATGGAGCCCAGCAGAGCTGAGCCTGGTTGAATGGAGCTGAGCAGAGCTGAGCGGAGCCGAGCCTGGCATGAGTGGAGCTGAGCCCAACTGAATGGAGCTAAGCCTGGCCCGAACGGAGCTGAATGGAGCTGAGCTCGGCCCGAATGGACCCGGGTGGAGCTGAGCAGAGCTGAGCGCAGCTGAACGGAGCTGAGCAGAGCTGAGCCTGGCCTGAATGACGCTGNGAGGTTTCATTAGAGACCTCGAAGCATAGGGACCCACTGAATGTAGTGAGACCAAGTGGAGCTGAGCCCAACTGAATGGAGCTAAGCCTGGCCCGAACGGAGCTGAATGGAGCTGAACGGAGCTAAACAGAGCTGAGCAGAGCTGAGCCTGGTTGAATGGAGCTGAATGGAGCTGAACGGAGCTAAGTGGAGCTGAGCCCAACTGAATGGAGCTAAGCCTGGCCCGAACGGAGCTAAATGGAGCTGAGCTCAGCCCGAATGGACCCGAGTGGAGCCAAACAGAGCTGAGCAGAGCTGAGCGCAGCTGNGAATGGAGCTAAATGGAGCCCAGTCTGGCCTGAATGAAGCTTGAGAGAAGCTGAGCCCTGCTGAATGGAGCTGAACAGAGCCGAGCCTGGCCTGAATGGAGCCAAGCAGTACCAAACAGAGCTGAGCCTGGCTGAATGGTGCTAAGCAAAGCCAAGAAGAGACGAACAGAGCTGAGCTGAGCCAAACCCAGCTGAATGGAGTTGAGCAGAGTCGAATGGAGCTGAGCAAAGCCGAACCCAGCTGAATGAAGCCGAGGAGAGGAGAGCCGAGCCGAGCCGAGCCGCATGGAGCTGAGCAGAGCTGAGCCCAGCTGAATGGAGCCGAGCGGAGCCGAATGGAGCCGAGCCCATCCGAACGGAGCCGCTCCGAGCCCCGCCCCGCGCCGCAGTTCCCGCCGGGGCCGCCAGAGGGCAGCACAGCACCGGGGCGGCCGCGCTCCCCGCGCTCACAGCCTGATTCTAATTCAATTAGTGCAGCCGGCAACTCCAGCAAAGAGTAATTCAATTAGTGCATTGTGGAGCTTCACAATACCTCCGAGCAGATGTTCAGGATCCCGAGGAGCCGGCGCTGGCTTTAAGGATACCTGTATCCCTCTGGTGCAGCGCGTGCCGTCCATCACCTCTCCCACACCTGCATCCACCCAGCCTGGTTTCATCCTCTAAAATAAACAACCAAACTAATTCCCTCGCCAGGCCAGGCAGAGCCCGCTGCTAGTGACACCATCACTGCTGTGGAGGCCGAAGAAGGGAGGACAGAGCGCTCCATTGGTGATCGTGGTGACAGACACCACCACACTTCTCAATGCTCAGTCTGAAGAGCTAATAGAAGCACGCGCAGCTCCTGACAATCAATACAGGTGCAGATTAAACGTCAATTTCTAATTACTAAATTGTAATGTACGACCAAAAGGCCTGAAGCCGCCTCCACTGATGCGCAGAGAAGGATTTGCCACCTGGAAGGAGGGAAGGATCTCTTGTGGTTGGTGCTACCCAAGAGCAGAGACCTTCCAGCACAACCAGAGGCTGTCAGAGGGCCAGGGTATCACCAAGTAACAGCACCAGGAATCACAGAACCAGAGAATCACCAGGTTGGAAGAGACCCACTGGATCATCGAGTCCAACCATTCCCATCAACCACTAACCCATGTCCCTCAGCACCTCGCCCACCCGCACCTTAAACCCCTCCAGGGAAGGTGACTCAACCACCTCCCTGTTCAGCTTGTTCCACTGCCCAATGACCCTTTGCATGAAAATTTTTTCCTAATGTTCAGCCTGACCCTCCCCTGGTGGAGCTTGAGGCCATTCCCTCTCGTCCTGTCCCCTGTCCCTTGGGGACACCAAGCAGACAAGCCATTTATTTAATGGGGGTAAAACCCTCAATATGTTTTACAAAGCTGTCCTCTACTCACCAGGCATTTACTCTATGACAAAAAAAGAAAATCCCCGCTTAGAATAACCCTCTCGATCCTCCTACAGTGAAGCTCCCAAAAGCCTGAACCGCAGGCGAGGGCTGGAGTCAAGTGCAAAATAGATGCAACTCATTTGGCTTCATTTCTGCTCCCTCTCGTGCCTCTGTAATTGCTCCTGCCAGGTGCCAAGATGAAGAGAAACAGGAGAAAGTGCCGCCGAACACCTCCAACAAGAAACTTCGCTTAAAAAAACAGGTGTCACGTTGTGGCAGTTCAATATTTCATAGCCAATACAAGGAACGTGCAACAACACTGCAACTTTAAATCTCTGCCTCCCGTGTCAGTCTCTCTCCTCTCATTGTAATGCCAAAGGGAACGGCAATCAGAGTGGAGATGTTCAACGTGATGGAGGTCAGGACACCGGTGGATCAACGTACCAGAAACACGACCTTGTTTATTTTTTTCCCCAGTATTATTGTTTACAGGGTGCTTTGCTCATGTACCTTGTGGTTCTTAGCTAAAAGATGAAATTACAGCCCAGGATGAAGCGCTCAGGCACACATCCAATTTGTGTTTCCATCTCAGAAAACAAAAAGCTTCTGAGGCCCTCGGGCTGCCATTCAAACTTGGAGAGGCTGACATTTTTAACAGCGTGAACCAGAGACTGGCAGAGGGAATGATCTAATGCATTTCTGACTTGTCAATCAAAGATCTCACCTCTGCTGTCTTGTAAACAGTTGGGGGCCACCTAACAACACTCAGAAGCAGGGCAGAGCCTGCCGCCAGCCGGGGGGGGCTGGAACCACACTCTCCGGTTCTTCATCTCCTGAATTATGATTCTGTTTGAGGAGCACACCGTCAACAGCCCAGGGGTACCTTTCACACGGCCACTGGGACAGAGCCATGTGGAAATACAAAGAAGGCTTGGTGGAGGCAGCCCCATCGTCACACTGATGGAGCCCGCTGAGTGGTCACCCACCCCATCACCCACACCAAACGCCGGCTCCAAAGCCAAACCATTTTCTCCAAACGTGTTCTCATGGGCATGGGTTAGAGATTGGTGGGAATGGTTGGACTCGATGAGCCAGTGGGTCTCTTCCAACCTGGTGATTCTATGAAACACAGTTCTCTGCAGCCACAGTTTGGCCACCCCAAGACTTTAGCCTCCAGTAAGACCGTAAATAGTGAACTACCACTTCTCACAGTCACATCCTATTTCCCAGAAATAAAATGTCAACTTTGAAAGCAAAATGCATGAACAAGCTAAAGGAAAAGAGGAGGCAGAGAGGAGACCTGGAGAAGAGGAGGCTGAGAGGAGGTTGTGGAGAGGAGGGAGCTGGGCTCTTCTGCCAAGGGACAGGATGAAAGGGAATGGCCTCAAGCTCCACCAGGGGAGGGTCAGGCTGAACATTAGGAAAAAGTTTTTCCCAGAAAGGGTCATTGGTCCCTCTCAGAGGCTGCCCAGGGAGGGGGTTGATTCACCTTCCCTGGAGGGGTTTAAGGGACGGGTGGACGAGGTGCTGAGGGACATGGGTTAGTGATTGATGGGAATGGTTGGACTTGATGATCCAGTGGGTCTCTTCCAACCTGGTTATTCTATGATTCTATGAAATTTGCAAAGATGTGTGTTTCTATTTACTGATAATGCATCTTTTACAAATATTCCACTTCCTAACACAAAAATATAAATATTAGAAAACATAAGATGTAAGACTCATTTGAGAAATTAGCTTGTCCTTCTCACAGGTGCAATAGGCTCCCATCACTACAGAGCATTTCCAGCTTTCCTTCTCTCACCCTTTACCTCAGCCCAAAGAAAGGAGCAGCGTACATCGTGTCAAGCAAAATGTGAATTTCTGGCACCCCGGAGACACTTCTGTATTCAACGAGATGCTGCTACCTCCACCATGAAAGCGAATCCTCTTCTAGGGCTCCTAGAGCCTTTTACAGAAAGTTTCAGATCTGACAAAATATAACTGACAAGACAACCCTTCTAGAGCCCCTCAGGGTTCTTGTAAAGACACCTATACCCTTCTAGAGCCCCCCAGGGCCCTTCTAAAGGCAGCCAGACACTTATAGAGCCCCCCCCAGTCTATTCTACAGGCCCCCAGGGCCCTTCTAAAGGCCCCTATACCCTTCAAGAACCTTCCAGGACTGTTCTAAAGGCACCCAAACCCTTCTAGAGCCCCCCAGGGCCCTTCTAAAGGCACCCAGACACTTCTAGAGCCCCCCAGGGCTCTTCTAAAGGCCACCAGATCCTTCTAGAGCTCCCCAGGGCCCTTGTAAAGACACCCAGACCCTTCTAGAGCCCCCCCGGTCTATTCTACAGCCCCCCAGACCATTCTAGAGACCCCCAGTGCCCTTCTAAAAGCCTCCATACCCTTCAAGAATCTTTCAGGACTGTTCTAAAGGCACCCAGACCCTTCTAGCAACCCTCTGCTTCTCCATTGGTGCCTACGCTCCAGACGAAGAAGTAAAAGCACTTGTCTCGAAAAGTTTCCAAGCTAAACTGGAGCTGGTGTTTGTGACAGGTGTCAATTAGGAAAAAAGGAAGCACTGGGCTGTTCTCTGTGATTACCCTGATACGTAACCTTCGTCAAGACTTAAGTCGCTCCTTAAGCCTCATCATTCATACTACAGCTTACAGAAATAAATTAAAGGAATTACTATGGTCTTCAGCAAACCTAGAAGGCTTAATGCAATCACTTCCTTGGCATCCCTAATGGCTGTGATTGTAAATCAGAATTTTCAAAGAACTGTGACTATTAAAAGCAACATAAACCAAGCTGTCTGAGCACGCATGGAAAATATTTTAAAAGGGAAAGTAATTAACCACAAACAAAAAAAGGTCATGAAAACAGACACCTGTCATCATAGCTGGAAACTTCCAAAACATGGATTTCTAGGAAAAAGAATCTACTCTGCGTAAGTTTATTTTTTATTATTTTAAAGAGAATCTACAACCTAGTTTTCAGTGGCTCTGCAGAATGACAGTAAAATAAGAATCAGCACCCGAGACACTGAAAATGGAATGGCTGGTGGTTCTCTCTTGTTTAAGAGATCCTCTTTGACCCCTTCCTACAGTGCCTTATAGGAGGTCACACTGCAATTTGCTGCCATCTTCAACCACAATCTCTACGATATTCAGCTACACAACAGACTATCAGTTGCAGAGCCCTTTGAGAGAAAAGATGTTAAAAAGAACTGTTTCTAGCTCCTTATTCTGCCATTCATAGGTTTAGCCTCAAAACATTTCCCCCTGTGGGAGGGTTGGCACACAGAGCTGAGGAACCAGAAGATCCTGTTTTCACACAATTGTCTCCAATAATAAAAACACACAAAGAGGAAAAAAGCAGCTACCTGACATATTAACAGAATCATCTCTAAATCGACTATCTGCCAATGTTCCCCATGAGGAGTCAGCGGGGCTCTAACTGAGCTATTCAAAAAGAGCCTCTTTGCACATTTCTGTCTGAGCATCTGAAGGTAAAAGCATGTAAATAACTAGACAAATTCAGCAGTGACTAAGTAGCCTTCCAGATGGCATCTTCTCTTTTGCCACGAGCAAAGAACATTGATATGCTTCTCCAGTTACTTCAAGCTTGCTATGGAGAAAAAGGAAATAACTTAATATGAGAAAATTTGCTGGGCCACAAGGAAGTATTTAATGCTTTCCTGGAGATCCAATACAAAATAAACCTTTAAAGAAGGATGAAATATTGCAACACCACAGCTTCCAGCAGGCTCCAAACCACTCCTATGGACCTCTGCCCTGGAAAATGCAGAAGCCAAGCCCCACAGAGGGGAGTTTTCTTCAAACCATGCAAATTAACGGGGATCAAAGCCCACTGAAAAACTAGATTGAAATAGAGATGAGTCATTGCTGCAGAAGCTCTTGCTGGCAATTTAGTTCCTCTCTCAATCAGCACTAAATTTGCTCTCAGCACAGCAGTCGGAGCGCTGTGGAGGACCAGAACACCATTCTAGATGGCAGGTGGGGCAGCTCCCATAGTCAATAACACATTGAAATGTCTCTCAAAACCTGCAGGAATGCAAACATCAAAGTCCTCCTACTCTCCCAAGAAGGCAGGAGATGGTGAACGGTTGTGCAGCTACCAATGCAAATATCAATGTGCTTCGTTATTGGAAAAGTTATTGTTCATATCTGTCATTAGCAAGAACATCGTGAGCTAAAAGAGGCTGGTTTCCCTTCCAATTTGTAATATACGATTATTCCAAGTAATTAAAAACAATTCAAGTAGAAAGAAAGGAGTCACAATGTGAGTTTATAAATTGCTTTCCATATACTCTAAAACCTGAGCTTAAAGAGATCTGAGATTTATCCAAGAGTGGAAAGCCCAAAACCAAGGTCCATCCAATTTAGTCAAATTATGCAAATCAGGATTAGAAGTAGGAGTCTAAATTCTGTCTGTTGTCTCCAGAGCCCTCTTAGTCTAATAAAAAGTCATCCTCCCCGCTACCCCCCCAGAAAGCTCGGCTAAAAGCTGCCTCAGCAAAGGAGGGCTGGCAGGACACCTTCCAGAGTCCATCGCTGCTGCTGCTGGGTCAGCAAAAAGACTTGCAGCAAAATGATGCAAGACACTTAAGCCTCCCCTGAGACCGAGAGGATTATTTCCAAAGTACGTGCCTAGCCCTGGGAGCAAGAAGTCAAATTCAAAAAGATCTTTGCCTGCTGTCCTTTAGAGGCAGGCAATGAACTTTCACCAGAAAAAACACCCTGAAAATTTCAGAAAGATTCTAGCTTATTCATTATTTCTGGTTTTGCAAGATGATGGTGAATAAAACTGTCCCAGGTTAGGTCAGCAGGAGCGTAATCCAGCAGTATAAACCTTGAGGATGATGCTAACACAAGCTCTCTACACGAGATATTCCCAGGTCCCCTGGTCTCTGCAGTTCACACAACAGCTCAGAGACAGGGTAACCCCCACCCTGCTGCCCAGTCTCTGCTGTTTGTACCCACACGTCGCTGTAAAATGCTTGCAATGATCTTGAGAGCCTCCCGCAGGTTTCTAGATGCTCACCCAACAGCTGCTTCACTCCCTACCACAGGAGGGGGGTTGGATTTTGTAATCACTGGTTACCCAAAGCATCTGAAACATGTTTCATAGAATCATAGAACAACCAGGTTGGAAGAGACCCATCAGATCATCCAGTCCAACTATTCCCACCTATCTCTAACCCATGTTCCTCAGCACCTCGTCCACCTGTCCCTTAAACCCTCCAGGGAAGGTGAATCAACCCCCTCCCTGGGCAGCCTCTGACACTGCCCAATCACCCTTTCCATGAAATATTTTTTCTTAATGTTGAGCCTGATCCTCCCCTGGTGGAGCTTGAGGCCATTCCCCCTCGTCCTGTCCCCTGTCCCTTGGCAGAAGAGCCCAGCTCCCTCCTCTCCACAACCTCCTCTCAGGCACTTGCAGAGAGCAATGAGGTCTCCCCTCAGCCTCCTCTTCTCCAGGATAAACACCCCGGCAGAGAAAAACTTGGATCTAACAAATTCAGAGACCAAAGGAAAAAAACCCCAAACCCACCCAGGTCTCCTTTATTTGCCTTTTGATTGACAGCTTACTAGTACAATCATTTTGTGTAGTCAAAATGCCCCGACTACTGCTAACAATTCTAAGTAAACAAACGCTGGCATCAGTTATCGCTGTGGCAACGAACACACCCCCCTCAGTCCTCTCAGTACCATACAGAAAATTTAGATTGGAGGGGAATCACCACATGAACAGCCAGATTGGAGACTGTGTGGTGGGCACCGTTTGCCAAATATAATTAAGTGGTATGTTTTCAACACAATTGAAAGCCAATAGAGAAGATGATGGTACCGAGCCAATTTAGACAAAGTAATTGTATCATATCAAGGCAATGGGAATGCCCCAATGCTGAGCTGCCCTGAATCTACACGAGAGGGGTTTAAATAGCACAGGAGATCTGAATGACATAGGGAGAAGCATACAGTATGAGGGAGATGAAGGTCAAGCAAGGAAGGAAAGGCAGAGATGCACACGTACACAGATGGGAAGAAAAGAAGGAGCGGGAAAGAGAGAGAAAGTACCTGGAAAGCTGGGAGCGCGCCAGTCCCTGGGTTATAGAGGCACCGCAGCGAGGGCATGCTGTCCGCCAGGCTGGAGCAGCCCAGCCACAGAGATCTGGGCATAGAGCACTGCAGAGAAAGGACAACTATGAGATGGGACCGCATGAGACAGGATGGCACAGATTACAGGAGCTTTCAAGGCTTAGCCAAACAGCATCCACACCACGGCATCTGGCCTTAAAGACTGAGCCACCCTTACGAGAGCGCAAACTGCCAATGAGTCTTTGCCTCGGGAGAAGCTTTACGGATGTCACAGCAGCAAGAAAAAGGCACTACAGATCAAGAAAGTAAATTTTTGATCGATTTTCTACACCAATGTGTGAGTTTTCCCAGCAACAACAAGTTTCCTTCCAATCAACCAGACCTGTTCCCCACCAACTCTCTCCAGGCACAACACAAAGTGAACGATTTTGCAAGGGAAGCAGAAAAGGGAACGACAACTTTAAGTGTAATACCGGCAGGGAAAGAGACAGTTTTCTAAGTTTGATTTTGACCGTAAAGAGGATAAACGGAAAAACCTGCAGTCCAGGGTGACTAAGAACCTGGTGACACTTTGTAAGGTTCATGTTTCTGCTTGCCTTGTTAGTCATAAAATAAAATACAATCGTTATAATAAGCTGATTCTATTCTTCCAAACACAAAAAAGGAGCTGGAGCAGCCAATCAAGGAAAATACTCGCCATTTTTATAGTTAAAGCCATTACCTCCTGAAATATAGAGTTGCTTGTTGGTTTTACACCACCACCATTAAATTTAGGGATGCATTATGACAGCAATTGCTTTTACCAGCCACGGAGTTTCTGATGCCATAAGCACTGCTGCATTTGTCTAATTACTGGCAAGGCAGGGAAACACAAGTTATATTTTAAATTGGCAGATAGCCACGAAAACTGTAGGATGTGATAGATTAGATGCCAGAGATTTCAAACCCTCATACTCTATTTTTTTTTTTTTTAAGGGGGGGATGGGAGGAAATCTGAGCAGAAAGGGCAGCTGGAATGGGTATGAAATGACAGCTGCCTTTTGAGCCTCCGTTTCTTGCTCCTCTTAAGAGGGCTTGAAAACCTTGCACAATCTTGCTCTAAATTAGTATGTAGGAGCAACATAACCCATCCTTGAATGAGCAGAAAGGTGATCGCCGACATCCATAATCTGGGGCTGTACAGACAGGCACAGAGAGATTAACCCTGTCTGTCACCACGTTCTTTGCTGTACTTTGCTGCCATTTACACCACTGTTCCAGAAATAATATTAGAAGACTGGTGAGGAACATAACCTGTACAAATGTGCTTATTAGAAGTTTATGATACCGTCAAATAAATGCCTCGGATTGTTTTTGTTTTTTAAAAAACCCCAACTCTTCACTTTACAAAGACACTGAAACTCAAGAACTTGACTCCTTCATAATATTACGCATCGTATGAATTTGTAGATAATGCCCCTCTTAAAGATTAAGAATAAATTACAGCCATAGCATCATAACAAGCAACAAAAATCTGAGCCATACTTCCTTGTCGGTCACCCTAACCTCCCAGAAAACAAACACTCCCACATTCAAACCCCTTCCAAATGCCAGCAATCTTTTCTTTGTAATGTAATATCTATCACTCCAGCTATTAAAAGCTGTTCTGACAATCATTCTTAAATATATATTTACATATATATATGAAGTGGACATCTGTGGTTAAGCATTTCACGGATTAAATAATAGATTTACTTAAATTGAAGTCATCACTCTCCAAGAACGTTACAGAAACAAGGGAGATTAAATCCAACATAGAATCACCAGGTTGGAAGAGACCCACCAGATCATCGAGTCCAACCGTTCCTATCAAAACATGGTACCTCTGATGATATGGAGCAAATTCCCTACGTACCAGCTGCTTGCCATTACCTATCCTAGGATTCAGAACATAACACAAAATAAATGAGAGGGGTGGGGGTGTTTCTTTAGGTTTTTTGGCCTACAGACTTATCAAAGTCTTGCCCCAAACATTTATTCCCTCTTCTCAGGCTTTCCCATCCCTTGTGCTGAATCATTTTTTGTGCTGTGATAATAAACTTGAAGGACTGATTGCCATTAAAATTAAGATTGCCAAGACAAAAGAGGTTACTTTAAATATTTTAGTAAGCAAGTCATGGAAAGACAGAGGCAGGAAAAGTGAGGACCACTCCTGTCAGTGGAAAGGCAAGCTTATGTTGTCTGAAAGTGACGAGGGGGAATGGCCTCAAGCTCCGCCAGGGGAGATTTAGGCTAGAGATTAGGAGGAAGTTTTTTACGAAAGGGTCATTAGGCATTGGAATATGCTGCCCAGGGAGGTGGTTGATTCGCCTTCCCTGGAGGTGTTTAAGTCACGAGTAGACGAGGTCCTGAGGGACATGGTTTAGTGTTTGGTGGGAATGGTTGGACTCGATGATCC
>WAAB01013199.1:58931-84157 GCA_013389865.1 Piaya cayana
TCACTACTTGAGAGCTGACTGACAAAATCCTCTCCCGAACTCAAGTCGATCTACATTGATTTTTCGCAGCAGATACAGAGCGTTTGGAGCACGGCCAAATGGGGATGCTGATACTGCTCACTAAATATTGAGCCAGGATGCAGCAGTTTCTCTGCCTTCCCGACTCCTGACTGCACTGACGCTTCAGATCTCTGCACAACTTTTGGACCCAGAGATGTAAAGCTTTTCATTTATAAAAACCAAGCATCCTGAGTGAGATAAGAGGAATTATTTGACAAAACACACAATTACTTTTTTCCAGCTGATTTTAAGTCCCACTCCCTGAATTAAAGAAATAAAGGGAATACAGGTTTTTTTTGTGAGCAGCCTGATTCATGTCCTACTTTTATCTGCTTTTCAGCATTCAGTCTGAGCTCTATCCTTTGCTTCCCCCAAGCCATTTGATCCCCACTGTGGTCACTGCACACTCTGGGTCATCCTGACATGGATCTGGTGTGAGGTTTGGACACGGGTATTTGATAGGAATGGTTGGACTCGATGATCCAATGGGTCTTTTCCAACCTGGGGATTCCATGAAATAAGACCAGCATCCCGCTCCTGACAAAAGCCGGTACCAGCTGCTCCACTGGTGACTAGAACGGGCTTGTCTTCTGTTGAATTAAAATAGGCTAAAAGCATTCACAGCCGGGGGCTGAGCTGAGTGGGCAGCAACCACGGAGCTGAGGGGACGCTGTATTTTAACCTATTCAATTATTCCTGTAACTATACTGCAGGAACATTTTTGACTACATCAGATGTTCTACCCCTAAGAGCCCACCTCTCTTCCAATTATTTGATGTCCTAAAGACAAATCTCAATACACATTCAATGTCTAAATTCTTGCCAGTGCTAAAAATCGGTTACTTTATGTGCCATTGCATTACAAGATTAGACATTACAATTTCAGACTGGTTTTTTTTTATCTAATTTGTTCTCTTCTAGCCCTTCAGCAAATACAATATACTAGGGGTAACTAACACAGTTTTAGTAAATCGTGTTACAGGTCAGAAACGTATCACCTTGTCCTGGAAAACTAAGTGGCTCTACACAGGGGAAAAAAAAAGTTCTTCCACTACCGTAATTTACAATAATTTACACTACCACACTTCCACTACCACAATTTACAATTTACCCATGCGTGAAAATACAAACTCACTGTAAACCAAGAAAAATCACAACAACACAATAATAGTTTGAGGATATTTGGTTTATAAACACTTTGGAGGAATTAATTGGACACTAGTACAGGATTAGTCTTTAATTGTGTGCATTTTAACATATTAAAGTGTAGTAACCTATTATTCCTACCTGAACCCTGCACTCAACCTGCTGATAACCTGTGTGCCTAAAACACCTTTGATTTACAGACAACCTAAGATATGTTAGTGGCAAAGCCTAAAAGGAAACCTCGTTTTTTTTGGTGATAAGAGTTGGTTTCTGGTCAACTGTACATAATAACTAATTTCAGCTACCAACCACATCTATTTCAATCCTTCCTTCGTTCAGAATTCTTTCCCTTCTAGCACAGCGTCCAGTGCTTGAACTCTGAAGACAAACCAATAACAATTCCTCTTTCTCTTGGGAGATGGGAATTAAGATCCTGTTCACCCAGTAATTTCATTAAGGAGCATAAATAGAATATGACACATGTCGACAAGAGCTGAAGAGTTTAAAAGACTGAGAGAAATGGAGCTTTTCCTGGCTGGTCCAGCTGATGATAAGCCAGGGAACTGGATAAGGTTATGTAAAGAAAAACAGAAACTCAAGTTTTAACTCTTAACAAAAGTCAAGAGAGGAAAAGAAGTGCTAGAAATTCTACCACCCAGACTGAAGTAGATAAAACATAAGGGATGCTCTGAAATAGTATTAAAACTATACACGTGAACACTAGGCCTGAGCTTGACACGAGGAGAAAGATCCTTCCCCCATCTCTTTTTCACCATTTTAGAAAGCAAATAAGGGATGGCCAGGAAGCTCTGTTCTCCTTGAAAGTCTCTTTTGCATTCCTGCTCCCTGCACGCTCTCGAAAATCTAATTCCCAGGAAAAGTCCCATGGGAATTGTGACCCTTTTCGATGCTTTGTCAAACACGTGCTCAGATGTTACGAAGATTCATAATATCCACAATGATTTTTATAATAAAAGGGAGAACAAGGCCTGGTACGTTGCAATCCCCCTCAGTTCTTCTCATAGTTTTTTGGTCACATATTTAATTAAGACAAAAATACAACACGCGTCACTTCCACGCTGTGTCCAATGGGCACTACTCCTGTCACCACAGAAAGCAACACATCGTATGAAACCTATCAGATAAGGCAGCTGCTGTTTAGATTACAAATGCTGATCTCTTGAAACTTAATAACAATTCCAGAAATTTATTTCTGGCTAAAAAAGGATTTGGGCTCCTTTCTTTGGTCCACGTTTCCTCCTTTCAACCTCTCACACACACACAAAAATGAAAAGGTGTGTCTTCTTTTTCACACTTACTGCTCAAAAAGGTGTTCTCTCCGATTAAACATACATGATAAAGAAAAAAAAAATTCCCAGTGAATTGTCTGTACTTTCACAATTAAAATACCTTCTGTATCTCACTTTTTAGCTTGGGTAACATCTGATCATAGACTTCTGATCTGAGAAGAAAAGTTATACGATACAACTTAAAAACCTGCAAAAACAGAATGAGAAAATTTTCTTTTTTTAAAATTATTTTAGTAGGGTTTTGTGGGTCTTTCTTTTTTTTCTTTTCTTTCTCCCCCTATCCCAACAGTGGATACAAGGCAAACTAAATACGTAATTACATGAGAGAGCCACCCAGCTTTCAAAGGAGCCGTTCCAGTGAATTGTGTAAATAATATCCCTTTAAAACCCCGAACATATGAATACAGATTTGCCAGTTATGGAGCAGTTATATACCTGAGAGACGAGAATACCCATTTTAAAAAAATCCTGCCTAATTATGAACTTACCAAGGAGACCAGCACGGCTCAGAGCAAATTAATACTTTTATAACTTTCTCCAAAAGTTTTTTTTTTTGTCTGTTTTCATTTGAAAATAAGAAATACGTTAAAAGCTGTAAGTCTTAATTAGGCTAAAAACAACAGGCAAGACCCATGTTAGGATTTATACATCCTTATAGCCAGAGTGCTGTTCCTTGCTCTTAAAACAAGATAATTCTGACATTTTTCTTGAAAGTTTTTCCATTGTAAGATGATTAATTTATAAAATAAAGAGGCAACTACCATTTATAAGACAAAGAGGAACCCCTTGGAGTGTGGTACATATTGCACAAGAATTGTGAAGGGCAGCAATGTCAGAACTAGTGCTTTGCACAATTTCTCAGCCTCGACTACCTTCAGTCACACTTCCACAAGGACGTAGGGGGACGATTAAAAGCAGTTTGTGCTCCTCTTCTGCTATAATAAAAGTAAATGAGCTACTTTATTAAAGACCCTTGAAACACTTTCACGAACTGAAAAATCGAGCAACCCAATGTTTCACTTAAGGAAAACTGAGGATATGTTCATAGGAAACTGTAGGATCTGTCTTCAGAACAAGTAGGTCTGAACAATTAGTGTGAAATACACTATCAGGGTTCAGTTATAACACTCTTCCTAGATTCCAAACATAAATACTGGGATTCTGACCCCAGTACAGCTCACTGACCTCAGGGCGGTGGTTTTCCCCTTCACCCTATGGCTCTGGGTGTTATATTCCACAATCTTTGCTGTGCACAAACAGTTTGAACTCCCATGAATTATTATTTTTCCTTCAGACTCCCACTTTTCCCGTAATTGCCCAGTAAACTTACCTTAACCTACACGTTAGCCAAACTCTTCTCTAACCTCCTGT
This sequence comes from Piaya cayana, assembly GCA_013389865.1. Lineage (NCBI taxonomy): Eukaryota > Metazoa > Chordata > Aves > Cuculiformes > Coccyzidae > Piaya > Piaya cayana. Next base: position 62,819 of record WAAB01013199.1, read on the forward strand.
CAACTCTCTGTCCTACAGCAACTTTTTACAAGACATACCAATCCACTAACTACTCATAAATATCAAAGACAAGGGACAGAGAAAAGGGCTTACATATTCAGATTATCCAAATAATTTCTTACCTGAGTGGGATCGGGAAGGATCAAATAACAGCTTTCAGGTAAATGTGCTCCCCAAAGAGCGGTTACTGGAGCCCAACCTCCAGGATTCCAGATCCACAGAAGTTACCCAAGGAAGGGGCCAACTTCCCATCTTTAAGATATGCGAGATCCTTAATTGCCAAGTGCTTGAGGGAACTTGTGTAGATCATATATGAACTAGACAATAGAAATGTTTTCATAACTATAGCTCTTTAATCCATGAGGGTGATAGATTTAAACCAGTGCACTTGCAGAGCTTGAAGGTTCAAATGTCTCTAAGGAGTGTAACAGGCAGAGGCTCATGTGTGCTTCTTCAGGCAACACTAAGCATCGTAGAATCATTGAATCACCAGGTTGGAAGAGACCCACTGGATCATCGAGTCCAACCATTCCCACCTATCTCTAACCCATGTCCCTCAGCACCTCGTCCACCTGTCCCTTAAACCCCTCCAGGGAAGGGGAATCAAACCCCTCCCTGGGCAGCCTCTGACACTGTNGTTCTGCACCTGCACAGCAAGAACAACAGATCTACCCTGCTGAAAGGCACCAGAGCTAAGAGTGACCTTAATTATGAAGCTCTGACACAAACACCAACAACTGAAACAACAGGGAGACAAGAAGAGGAGAATGGTGCATCATCACCTTTGTAATACAGAGCAGAAGGAGCAATATACCAACTGCCTAACCAGCACTGAACATGAACAACTATGGGGTTTAGAAAAAATAGCCAACCCCATTCTAAGAAATGGGTTGAAACCTCTTCAGCTTGGGACACTTCTACAACTTCATTCTAGATTTCCAACACACAAACTGCAGAGAACAAACTTAGAGAGGTGAGGAGATGAAACAGACGATTCATTAGATTTTTCCACATCTCCAGTTTTATTTAATTCCATAAAATTTCTGAAGCTTATTGTTATGTTAGGCACTTCCCACACAAAATTGTTTCAAGGGTTACTGATACGCCTGCAGAGCACTTCGCATTCTCAAAGTACTATGTGAGTTGCAGGTATTAATAACAAACTGCAGAAAGCAAGATAATTTCTACTTTCCACCCAAGGAATTGGTATCTGAATGTTAAAAAGTGTATAGATCCACTGAAATTAGAATATATGTTTTAGAAGTTAAGGAGACTAAACGACTAAATTAGAAACTCAATATATTTCCAGAATCATTGCGGTTTTCTCCTAGGAAAGTGTAATTCCAGTAGAATAATCCAGTTTGCACCACAGTCCTGGTTTTCACACCTCCTTTTCCAGCTGACTTGACTGAAATTCTCACTAACACCTGACGTGCCTTGTTTTGATTCCACCGGCCTTTGCTGCTACCAATCTAGTTAAGGTAGCACCAACACTCGCCAGCATAAAACACATTTACAGGTTTATAACTTGGCTTTAAAAATTCTACTCCGAAAGCCAGTGGGAGGCAGAAAGGCTGAGATGAGTGCATTATATTACCTATGTGATGCATACTTGCTCACAACTGTATACGAAGGGGAGGGACCAGCTTTAACTCTGAGTGCCCGCGTTTCACAAGCCACCTAAAACGATACTTTTAACTTCCCCATTTATGTAATCAAAATAATGTTTTGTAAGTGTTTCGGCTAATTAAGAGCTGAAATTGCCTGATCTCACAATTTGGTTTAGATCACTGAAGGTGTCAATATAACCTGGGAACTGGAATGTCATTTCTATTGATCAGGTTTAGACACAACCATTCCCTCTCCTCCTCTCACGAGTCACTTGCAGCTTGTCTTCAGAAAGTCAGCATCAAGGTGATGGGATGCTAGAGTGCGAGCTACAAAACCATTCAAAGAAAGGTTTAAACGAACATCGAGGCTGAATGAATTAACCACAGCTATTTGTGTTACTGTAAAATATAAACTCACAGGAAACAGCCCTTTGCGGTTACTTAAAATGCTATTTTTAAGGTGACATGTATTTCTGGTCACTGGTATTGTATTTCCTCCAGCCCACACAGGACGGAACCGGCTCTGCACTGCAGCACAGCAACATTAAATATAAAAAGCTGCCATTAAAGGGCAGAGGGTAATGGCATCAGTGTGGGCGACCCATGCTCAGGTAGTGTTCAACTATTATCTGCAGTTTAAGTAGGCTGAAAATACGCAAATCCAGCCAGCACTGTTTTTAGATAAAGTTGTCAGTTTTATGGATATTTATAGCATGTGTCCAGTCTTGCAGAACTCCATCTTCCTCCACCTCATCTGTAATACAAACTGCTTTGAACCCACATTAATACAAAGTGTTACTGGGATACTTCTCACATTGTGTGTGAGGCAGGCAGCAGATCGATACTCAGCTATGCTGAGGTGAAAGAAAATCCTTATGTTAGGATCCTATAAAAAACACAAACACCAGGAGGATAAACCTGATGCGGAGACACCATCCCATCCAGATGCATCTGTAGATTACTGCTTTTAAATATATCAAAATTGACTTTCTTTCCAATATACGATTCTGAAGAATCCAAGAGGTATGTACGTATCCTACACCAAATCAGTCTCACTTCAAAAAAATTTAACCTCTCTGCTTCTCACGAGAGCTTCTTCTTTGGATCAAAAGTTTTCACGCTTTTCATCAACTCCCTTACCCATATAGTTCCTGTGGTGAAACCACAGCACTGAAATTGGAATTATTTCCACACCAAGCTCAGGTTTATAACTTTCCTTAGGATCAAGCAGAAGTAAGATTTAAGATAAAAGACTTTAGATCCAGTAACAGTAAATCAGAAATCAAAAAAGCAGCCACAGGGAAAAATGTTTTTTTAAGTGTGAGTTCTTCTATTATTTGAGGTTGCCTGATGAAAAAAGCTCCCTTGGAAAATTCACTAACTGAGCATTTTGGGGTTTTTTTTCCCCACCTCAATGTTTCTCAGGGTCAAAAAACCATATATCCCCCCTGCATGAGGGGCACTGGTAATATAACATAGCAAGAACAGACACAGGCCTCCGCCTCAGAAGAGTAGAGCCACACAATTCCTTCCCTGTTGTTCTCCCAACCTACCACATAAAAACAGCAACTGCTGCCGTACCCCGTAGGTCAAAAAACTTGAGTTCCACGAGCTGATAACTACAGAGCTGAGATCCCTCTGAGATATCTGCCTCCAGCTCAGCAAAGCTTAAATCGAGAAAACATCAGCTTCAACGTCCCAACTGACATTCGCTAGTGCGGACTTGGGAAAGAGAGAAATGGTCTCTCGGAGAGAAGCTACAAAGCACGTTTCACCTCTGCAACACATCACTCATCCAAATAAATGCTTTGTGCAAATGTAGTACAGGACTCAACGCTCACCTTCTTTTACAGGTGTTCAAGCTCTTATCAGTTTCACAGAAGTCAACGTAAGCTGGCAGCAGAAAGCAACTCGCATGAACAAGCTGATACTTACTACCTGCGGGATACTGAGACACGATTGGAGAGAATCGACGCCATCCTGTTAGCACCTGCTAGGAAACTCTTGTGTTTGAAGGGGTTTTGCTGCTGTAGTTTTTAATTCTCTCCCACTTTGCTCAAGTGACTTGGCTCTTTTGTTTCTGTTGGGCTCACAGTACCATAACATCCCTTCACCACTATGTTTCATCATTTCAGAACTCCAGTTGCCACGACAACAGGATGCAGCTTGTCTGTGCTGTTTTCATATTTCCAGTTTTTGTTACCATAACAACACAATCATTCTGCTTTTCTACAAAACCAGCAACTTTAAACCACATATTCTCCAGGACACAGGATTCATCACAAACGCATCTTCATGAGAGATGAGATTTGTCCAGGCGATTTGTAAATTAAGCTGTTTTTTTTCTGAAGGGGGATTTTTCACTCACAAAAGTGAAAAGCTGACAGCAATTGCCAGCGGCAGACTGCTGAGACATCTAAAGCCCGGCCTTTAATAACAGCCAGAGTAATATAGTGCTGGGCCACTTCCGAGTGGGGACTCCCCACAGTGTCAGATCGTGTCAAGCTGCACAATTGTTATGTGATGTGAGGAAGTGTCCGCGCTCGTTTCACCCAGGCAGATCTGAATTAGACGCTAGATGCGATTCTCTCGAGTTTTAACCCAGTGGCCTCCCCTTTATTACCAGCACCACCACCACCATGCAGCTTTGTGTTTGAAGGCCCGTTTTAATTCTGTAAATCAAGCTGCTGTTGCAGGTTTCCGTTAAAAATCTGACCCCTTTCGCTCGCAGGTGACTGCGTTTTGAACTTTTATTTACAAGAAGTGCACATTGATAGGACTGGTGAGGAGATGTTATACAAACACAGCATGCAGAAACACACAACGGTGATGGCCATGAGGGGTACCAGCTAACGTGGCACCGTAACTTCATTACACCCTCGTTTATGTACTTCACTAATGAGACAAGCACAGGTGTCCAACACGGTCCCTCACATGAGATGAATAACAATAACACAGTCCAACCTGCTTTAGCCATGCTTGGTATCCAGAAGATATAAGTTGGAATCCATCTTTTGGCATGTGTATTCGGGGCTAGGAGAGAATAGACATAAAGAGAGACCTCCTTTTACACTGGGACCTAGCTAGCCTAAGTCTAAATCTGGAGCATTTTAAACAAGGCAGGTTTTTTTAAAGCCACAAACAAAGGTTTAGTCCCCAGAGTAGTTCTTGTTTACTCGTCTGATATCAGCTGCTTTAAGAACACTTTTCTAATAAAGCCACCACCATTTTTAAGATTTCCACCATTTTGCATTTCAACGCAGCATAAATTGGTATTTCTTCAGAATTTCTACACAAATACACGTGGGTAAGCACGATCTCTGTGGTGGGTGCAGTAGCAGAGCAACGATTATTAACGTTTATACCAATACATAAAGCTAAATTTGTCAGAACAGCACTAGTCAAGCACTAGGTGGATGAAAAGGGAAGACACCCAATGGCTATGGAAGCACAAAACATACAGCGTAACTTAGAGCTGAAAAAAATGCAACAAAGATGACGTACAACCTGTCACGACATTCACTCGCAGATCGAATCATGCAGATTCAACTATCTGTCCATGTCCATTCCCACCTCACCCTCTCCCTCCCCCCAAAAAAAGCTGCTTAGTAATTAAAATCACATCCAAACAAGATGACCTGATAGGACAACCCTAGGCAACAAGTCCTGAGACCTCTCTTACTCCTGGAAACTACTTCATAATCTCTTTCTTCACTATAGTTCCCTTTCAGACCAGCCCTTCCACTCCTTCTGGAAGGCTGGAAATGTCTTTCTTGATTTCAGAATAGTTCTGTTCAAGGAAAGTTTATCTCCATTTGCTCTTGTGTTAGCACAATATTTAGTTTGTACAAACTGTGTCCACCCTGGTGCTTGTAACACTAAAATATACAATTGGTTAGAGAGGAAAAACGCGTCACCACCTAATGACAAACCTTCACAGCTACGGGGGGGGACGTAGTCCAGCCTTGGAATTTGAAATTAAAAGAACAGACTAAAATATGGTTGAACTCAATGATCCGGTAGGTCTCTTCCAACCTGGTGATTCTATAATTCTATGAAAATCTTGCCTCTAAAGAGAGGTACACACACAAGGTTTTATAATATACTTTGAACATGAGTTATTTCTGCTTCTCTCCAGTTTGAACTGAAATCCCCTTAAATCTTTCAAAGCAGCAGTAAGATTACGCCCTGGTGTTCTAGCCAGTGATCTCAGTTAAACATGAATTTCAATAACCACCACTGTACAGATAAATTAAAGTCAAGTATATCTGGTTACTGCGTCCACCCGCTGAGTTTGGACTTGCAGTGCTTAACGCATTAACAAACTATGTTTTAGGGGACTTCTCACACAGCTAGAAGCACCGTGCTCCAAGACCTAATCCTCACTTCAGCACTAACTTCATGGGTGGTTAGTCTCTCCACTGCTGTAAAATGAGGACAACACTCATTGAACCAACCTCACAGGTCTGCTGAGAGGAACTGCTGACATTTTGACGTGCTTTGAAAATGGAAGAAGCGATATGAAGTGCTACGTATCTACCAAGAAAACTACAGAAACCCACATTTTATTTGTGTCTCAAGTGTTTCAGTTACCCTAAGCAGCACAGCACAGTATGCTTATCGAAAAAAAAAATAATCAGACTCTGATCTGCCTGGGTTCATGCATCAAATCTTTGAAAAATGTATTAATTTTTTCTGTCACCTAATCTCCAAATTAAAGGATAACAGTAAAGCTTTCCCTTAGTACTATCACGCTGCTTAACATCTGTAAAGCCCATCAGTCCAGAGTAGTTTGAGTAATTGATTTAAGACATCAACTTAAATCATTTAATTTGAAGACTCTGGCCCTGCGAATATGTAAACACACACATAAATGTATTAATAAATCTACTGCCATCAATGGTACCACACTCATACAGAAATGTCTCCAGATCAAAAATAATGTATTTCTGCTTATACTATTCTGACCAACACAAGTTCTCTGTGACTCTGAAATAAAGTTCCTTGAGTATGAGCAAGAGAAGTAATCAGGACTTTCAGCAGATTAGCAGCTACTGTAAACTCAGTTTATTTTTCAGTGCTGAAAATGAAATACACAAAAAGGAGAAACTAAGATCCATCATCCACCCCTCGGCACCGTAACTGCAACCCTCCCCTCACTGAAGCAGGTCTGCCCTACATCTGATTAGCCTACCCTCATCTAATAGGAAAATAAACTACAGAGAAAAGCAGCAAATTTTACCAGTAAAAGGTATGTCACTACTTTCATAGTGCTGCTTGGACCATTGAAGTGGGATATTTGCACAAGAGGGACCCTATTCAGTCAAGCGCAAACACTAATAGAAAAGCATAATTCAATTAAAACCTCCAGAGCTCTTGCTTACAAACATTTAATGCACACAGACTCATCACTGGCTACACTTTTACAACTGATCTCCTAAATTTTAAATTCCGTGGTTCTCCCAGGCACATTTCGAATGACCCCCAGGAACATCTCCTTCAGCGGAGAAAAGCAATTAAGTGAGTACATCTGGTTAGAACTTTCCAAATGTCTGTGTCCAAATGGCAGCAGAGACACAGCCACAAAATTGGAGAACAACTCACACATGCTTGGTAACTCAAAAAAAAAAAAAATTGCCCCTCTTCTCACAGCCTTTAAAAGATGTGGGACACAGACAACTGCCTTGTTTGAAAGCTGAACTATTTTATCAATCACCACTAAAAATCTCCCACAATTACAACCCATTGAAGGCAATTCTATCAACAACACAATTGATTACTCAAGCAGGATTACTCATTTTTTTATTTTTTATGAGCACACACCGTTTATGCTCACGGATCAATATCAGGCATACGCACAGTACTTCTCTTAGCATCTGTTCCAGCATTTTCTACAACTAGAAGTCAGGCTGCTAGGGTAATTTTCCTCTCTTTCAACAGCCAATTCAAAAAGTAACTCCGAAAGCACAACAACTGCAAACTTCTGTCGTGCTGTTTCGTGAACATTTCACATTTTCATCTAGGTGAGCAACTAATTCACAATACAATCCCGACAACTTCCTTTTCCAAGACTTTCACATTTTTTATTGATTATTTACTTTAAAAATGAGTCTTTCATCACTGCAGATGGCTTATTCCATAACCATTCGCGACTTATTCACAGCTCAGAAATGCAATTTTGGCCCATATGAAATCCCTGCTTTCTCTTTAGTCTTTCGGGTGGCTGCAGAACTTATCATCTATATATTACCCATATATTAAATTATATTTTATATATATTGCAACTGTCTATAAACTCCTGCGCCTGAATAGCTTACTTTGCTCATCTTTTGTTCTGACTTTCCTTTAGTGATCTATTCTTCTTCCATTTTTAATCCATTTGATTTCTGCAAAGCCCGGAACAACACAATAATTTCTGAGAACGAGACAGTAACTTAAAATTCAGTGGTAGCCTCTTCCCTTTCCCTACAAAGGCTGATTTTTAGAGGACATTTAATTACAGGCCTGAGTTCCTATTTTCTAAGCCGAAACACAACCCCTGAAGGCTTTACAATATCTGAGTCACAGCTGGAGCTGCGGTTACCATACAGTTTAAATATCAGCCTCTTTACTGTGCAATTTGTTTTGAAAATCAAATCAGATGCCGTGTCATAAACAAGTGCTAATTAAGTACTGAGCGGAAATTGGGCTTTTTTTTTTGTGCAAGAAGGGTTCTTAAATATCTGCATCCTCACTTCCACAAGAAAGGATAAATATGTCAAGAGGGATACTTATAAAAAGAAACCTACTATGGTCCTTGCAAGGCAGTACTGCTGCTTCTCCGTTTCATGTGTTTCCACGCAAGAAGAAATGGGAGATAAAGGAGTTGAAACCTGTATGAAATATATATGTACTAAGGACTTATGAATCTGATCATACAACCCATAATGCTTCCTTTTCCCTGAGAGAGGCCATTCAGTCTAGGTTTCCATCACACACGATTTAAACAGGCGAGCTAAACCCATCTCTCTGCCACTGCAAAGCAACAGTGAAGTCACTTGCATTTTCATTCCTTTTAAGTTATGATCTACACACAGTATTTATTTGACGATAACACCGCATTCATTAGATTTAACACCTTGTTTGACAAATATCAAGCGAGGAACAGGAATAATGCATTTTAATATGCTGAAGGTTGCCTCTGAGTAACAATATTCATGACTCTATTAACTAACAGGCCCTCGGCTACAAAGGCAGAATTAGATCTGTCAGTCACCAACGTGGGAGGGCACGGCCAGTTCCACCAAGCACTGTCCAGGTGAGATGACTTCCAGAGCAAAGGAAAATATCCCCCGTGGCCCAGAAGTTGTTAATGAGTTTGTATGCGTTACAGCAACAAACTGAATTCCTACAACAGAATATACACCTCCATGGCCCAGACAGACACCCAACTCCATCACTCAAAATAAGGTGCAGGCAGATCGCAGGAACTCCAATTCAACAAAACCAAAGATGGGACTTCAAAAATTTTCATTACTATTAGGAGAGAAGGCAGTGAGCTCTCTGATTCTGAAACCGTAAGGTGCTAACAATTTAAGGGTGTCCTTTGTGAGATTTTGTAGAAGGAATGAACGAACACGGAGTTCAGATTTCACAGTTTGATACAAACTCCTCCAGAAGGACACAGTGCTCTCCAACAGGAGCCTCAGACCCTGCCTGCAAGCATCATGAATTCACTGCACGTGGTGAACGTGGCTACTCTAGCTCTTCAATGAATTTGTTTTGAGTAGGTTGACCAGGATCTTCTCAAAAACAACTGCCACTGGATAATGTCTATTTATTCTTCTCAACAGATAAAAAGACAAAAGGTTTTAGACCAGCAGCTACCAGGAAAACTACTTCTGTAACATAAAACACCTGGATACCTTCTTAAGGTCTCCCAAGAATGCTAAGTTATGGTATTCAAAACCAAATGGAGACAGGACTTCATTAATCTTTGGACAAAGCTCTGTGAACACACCCACTGCAGCAGTACAAAGAGGTCCTCTTCCTGACCATAAGTTAAACATGGCTTGATTCCACAACCACTTGACATTTTAAGTCTGAAATCCAAGTCCTATATTCAGCCTCCTTTAAGACTGCAAGATCTGTGGCAAAGTAAAGAAAAGCTGCATTTCTTATGCGAATGTCTGAACCTGTGCCAGGTAAGCAAGTATCCAACAGGAACAGAGGCATCCGCACTGCAAGCATTACAGCTAAAACAGACTCTGGGAACTTGTCTAGAGATCAATAAAATGAAGCTGATGCCTTTTAAGTATTTTGTCTCTTTTTCATCAATCCATAGAACTATCAAAGCTCACCTGGATTCTAATTTTTCACTGTGACTTAGAGCATCAGGAACAAAAACTTCTGTACTTGAGAAAAAAAATACAGCCAAGGTGAACAGAATTAAGAAGTCTGGAAAACTACAATCTCCATAATCAGCAAAAGAACCTACAGTGCTATCTCTCACCTTCCTTATCTCCTGCTGAACTGTAGGTTCAGGACAAAAAAGCCTGCAGAGGAGATGGGTTAGAAGTCTGCGCCAACTACCCTGGAAGGAATTCTGCAGACCAATTTGTAAGAGGAATACCGTTTCTCTTCTGAAGAAATTTAAATGCTTTCAAGAGCAGACTCCAGTGCTCAACTCTAGTATTTTCTGTTTACCTGGTGAGCCTCTTATCTTCTAAGCAGACTCCAGCACTCAAGCCAAACATATTCCTGTTCCAAAAAGTAAGCAAAACCCTTCCTTTTTGCAGGAATGGTCATTCTATCCCAATTTATCTCCCTCACAAACCCATGTCCTATAATTAAAAAGACCCTGAGTATTTATTAAGATAAATTAAATTTCCTTTCCTGATCTCGTGCTAAGTTCAGCTCTACAACAGTTCCCAGCTCCTTGAGAGTGTCACAAGATGTAAATGCTCCTTTGCTTGGTTTGACTAGAGGGAACTCCTTCGTACAACAAGTAGCACCAAAGCAGCCAGCGAGAACACAATTTGATAGGAATGGTTGGACTCGATGATCCGGTGGATCTCTTCCAACCTGGCTGTTCTATGATTCTATGATTCTAACAGGGGGAAGAGAAGCAGCTGAAAATACCTTACGGGCAGCCTCTAGCAGTATCCCCATGCAGAATAAGCCTCTGTAAGAAGACTAATCATAATGAGTCAAAAATCATAGAATGGTTTGGGTTGGAAGGAACCTTAAAGATCATCCAGTTCCAACCCTCGAAGGGCAGGACACTTCCCATTAGACCAGGCTGTTCAAGGCCCCGTCCAACCTGCTCCTGAACACTTCCAGAGAGGGGGCACCCACAGCTTCCCTGGGCAACCTGTGCCAGTGAAGAATTTCTTCTTAGAACTGGCCAAAAAGCAAAAAAAGCCTCCAAACCACGAACAGACAATCAGCACGTCCCGTCTCCAAAGATAAGAAATCTCCTGAGACTGAGTACAGATAACTATCGCCAAAACGAAGCAGTCTCCACAGGAGGCCCAGGTAAATCAACTCCCAATTTAGAACAAATTAGAATTAGTGCTAGACTAACCCCATCTTCTTAAGAAGATCACTGAAGTCCAGACAAATTAGAAGCAGTTAAGCATTTGATGGACGACATGTAGGAAGTTACTAGTTAAAATGGAGAGGATTAGGATCAATAACAGAGTTTTAGGAGGATAAGAAACTAAAAAAGGGTAGAGGATCACCAGTTATTCTGAAAAGGGAACCACCAAGTTGCACCCAGATTGATCCGTATTGAAATTCATTATTAATCTTGAAATTAATGTTAAAATATTCTCACTAATGGCTTAAAAACCCAAGAATTACCAGTGTGCTAATGAAATTTTCTCTAGAAAAAGTTAAGAGACATCGTAAATACATAGGATGCAGCATAGGAATTTTGATAGGAATGGTTGGACTTGATGATCTGGTGGGTCTCTTCCAACCTGGTGATTCTATGATTCTATCTTGAAGATCTGAGTAAGAGAACCAACACAGGACTTGCTAAAATTAAAAACTAACATTATTTCCATTGCAAAGGAGGGTCTGGGTAACTGAGAAGGGATCATGTTGCTCATTAGATAATGATGGTCCCCCAGTAAGATGCAGCCACGAAGATGGAAAATCTACTACAGGTTAATATACAAAGTGAAAAATTCCCAGAAGAGAGAAATTAGGATTATTGCTTCTGTGCAAGCAACCACTAAAACTTTTTTTGGAGTATTCTGTATAGCTCTGGTCACTCACAGTCCAGGGAGATTAATCTTAAATAAGTCTGCTCAGATGATCAAGGCCTATAGGAAGCATCTCATGAAAGACAGAAAAAGAAAAAAAAAACCTCAGGCTGATTTAGCCTGACCAGATCCAGCTCAGACAGGAGTAACAATCGCTCTCCAAAAGACATGCAGATGAACACAGGGGAGCAAGAAGAGCTGTTTAAGCTCAAGGGACAACACTGGCACAAGAATAAAAGAGAATGAATTAGCCATGAATTAAGTTAAACTGCAAAATAAGAACAAAGATGCTGGCTTCCAACACGGTTGGGAAAATTCCACACACACAAGAACTGCTCTGAGTATCCTGCAAAAGGGACAAGGTCTGCCAATATCAGGCAAGAACTCATGCTCTAACAGACCTGCCCCGGTCTTATGTGGATACGTCTCCTCTCACTGATGGGCTCTGTACTGTTTTGCCTCTGTGTGAAGTCTTATTTTAAGGTCAGTGAGATACAGATATATAGGAATATCTTCCAGTCAATAAAAAACTTCCAGGACACTCACGCTTCCTAACAAACAACATCTGTGACCAAGTACAAGAGCAACACACATCACTGGAGTCACCCAGCAAAAAGCAGACAAAAAAGGAAAAAGTGATGAAAAGAAAATTAATGAGGAATGCAGATTTTTGTTCTTTCACATGTATTGGCAACAGAAACCACATTCTGTTACATTTGAAGAGGGTGTTAAGATTGTTTGGTTTTCTTCAGAAAACTGCTGAGATGCTTCCAAGATCCATCTTCTAAAACAAGATTGATCCATAGTTTCTTGAGACTCCGCTCGCTTCTCATTGTCCCAATTTGCAGGAGATGAACGGCAGCTGGCTGCATTTCACAACCCCGTTGAGAGTTTTGGCATAGAAGAGGGGTGAGCACTGAGCACACCCAACAAACCACCCCCCTGGAGAATCGCCAGCATCTTCCTAACAGACAGGATTGGAGGCCAACTATCCATAAACTAGAAGGAGCTCCCACATAAACACTGATCCATTCTGCACTGCTCTCACAATAAACTGCAAACGATGCGTGTAGAGCGGGAGTCTGACTATGTTCTATGACGGACTTTTCAGACCATTTTGCTCTGAAAGAACGAGCGATTGTTTTGGTTGCTATAAGAGACAAGCCTGGAAACAATACTCAGAATGCAGTCTAGCCTGGCTTTGTATCCAAGCAAACACTGCCATCACTTTCTCCTTTTTAATTATTTCTCCTATTTAATTAGTCCTCCTATATTTGAGGAAACGTCACAATCCGCAAGAATAACCATGTCCTTAGCTGGAAACATCAAGAGACAGAGCTACTACAAACTGAGAGAATTCACTTGTAGGCACAAAGCCTAAAAAAAACCACACTAGGGTTCTGTACTGGCTGGTATCTCCAAAACTCCCTTTCCACAACCTTCTTCAGATCTGTCTTGGTCATAGAATCATAGAATCACCAGGTTGGAAGAGACCCACCAGATCATCGAGTCCAACCGTTCCCATCAAACACTAACCCATGTCCCTCAGCACCTTGTCCACCTATCTCTTAAACCCCTCCAGGGAAGGTGAATCAAACACCTCCCTGGGCAGCCTCTGCCAGCGCCCAATGACTCTTTCTGTGAATAATTTTTATCTTATGTTGAGCCTGACCCTCCCCTGGTGGAGCTTGAGGCCATTCCCTCTCGTCCTGTCCCCTGTCCCTTGGGAGAAGAGCCCAGCTCCCTCCTCTCCACAACCTCCTTTCAGGTAGTTGTAGAGGGCAATGAGGTCTCCCCTCACCCTCCTCTTCTCTCAGGTGCTTCTGAGGCAGAGAGGCCATCTAGCCTAGAGTTGGAAGGACACATTTTCTGGCAGCACACACCTGCACTTCTTCATTCCTTCACAGTACATCTCTGCAATTTTTCCCTTCTTGCCACAGAATGAAGGAAATTAAATCAGCATTAGGGCTCTGTGCTTTGGCTAGTCCAGACTGGTTACTCCAGTGGGTTCTGCCAAGAGGCTGCACAGCTCCTGTTCAAGGGCTGTAAACGCTTCTGTCCTTTCCTCACGATGACTGGAAGGACCCCTTGCTGAGCTTTCCCATTCTTCCTCATTCTTTCCTTCCTGCTCCTCTCATCAAGATGAATGCACAGACTCTGGTTCAGCAGGGGAGGAGGGAAAATGAAATTGGGTGTTTCTCAATTCTTACTACAGAGGAGGACTAGAAGCACCTAGACAGTGCAAAATTACAATCAGTCACTGTGGAAATGTGAAATAATTTAAAATAAAGTCTNGGCACCTAGACAGCACAAAATTACAATCAGTCATTTGCTTCCAAGCAAAATCGCTGTGGAAACGTGAAATAATTTAAAATAAAGTCTTCAATGACGCTTTTCAAACCTTCTGCCACCACTTTTAACACGTTTGGCTGTGCACACAGCTGCAAGCGGGCTGAGCACCCATTGGTTAAAGGAGCTACGGAACTTGCAGATGAAAGAAAAAAAATGAATTTTAATGCAGTTTTTAGAAATACTTGTCATTGTTTCTGCATCGCCGTTTAGTGAATGGGACCGATTTCTCTCTCAGTAGGGGATGATATTTTAATGATGTAACAATGTACTTCCCAGAAGAAAGACAAGCCTCATGAGGCAGATTAGAACCAAGAATATTCAGATCCCATTAAAAACAGACAGTTCCCAGCCATTTTTAAAATTAATTTTGTTTAATGATAAAACGTGTTATCTTAACAGGTGGCTAGCCAGTTGTAAAATTAACCAAAACATGGTCAGAAGCACAAGGTTAGCTGTTTGAAGAACTGCTTGCTTTTTAGTCTGCCTTCTATTATCAGCACACCACGTGACCTTACACAAATTCCTCCAGCCCATGACCCCAGGCAAATCTCTGAGCTTCAGCTTTCTCTTTCTGCAAAGCAGGGTAGTGTTTGTCCAACACCAGAGCTCCTAAAGGCCTCAGATAAAGACACGTTAGAAAGCCCTGTTGTTTATTAATCGCAGACATACTCAATACAACTCCCAGGATGTTTATTTTCAACAGCTTCTGTGGGATCGAGAAAGTTTTCTCCACACTCATCCTGTCAAGAAAACAGCTCCATGTTTGACTGCTTATTAATCGTATTTTGAACACTCAATATTTAGCTGTAGCCACTGGACTCTGCTATGCTAAAACGCCTTTTCAGTTTCCACAGAGAAACACATGCTTAAAATATATAAATAATACATCTTCTTGAGCATCTTCCTGAATTGTACGAAGGAGGAAATGAGGAGGACTGAAGAAAATATCAAGGATTAGAAATAGTAATTAAATTTGCCACTGAGAACGGTTAAACGTTACACGAAGCTCACCAGCACACACAGAGGTCAGAGATGACACAGACAAGGAAGCAAGACAACACCTTATTCCACCTGCATTGTTGAATTTAGTATGAAAATATTTATACAACAAAATCGAGTTGCTTGGCTTGCTGGTTCTGCTGGTCTTGCATGTGATCTGGTGATTTATACCCTAAACGCTGTAGCAACTATCACTGAGTAAATGAATATGACAAGAAATGCATCCGTACAGATGAAAAAAGTCAGTGGAATCCCTTCACTCAAATCCTACGGAAAATTTGTGTATAAATTACTTTCAGGTATAAATTACTTTCCCTATAATAGAAAAATAAGTGCTTCTCATTAACGAGTTTTATGATACGAGCTACAAGCACGGTGAAATGCAAAGAAAACAAAACAGTGGATGAACACGTCCACTTGACAAGCGCATCCAGTCAACCTTCGTACATCAGGAAATAACTTTCTGATACTCACTTTGAGTGTTTTTAGAGCACGAAGTGAATTTTAAATGAAACCAGACCATGAAAATTCCTCTGCCCTTTAACTTCAAGTCAGATTTTCCCCCACCTCAGTAGCTTCTAACGCTGAAAATAAATATGAATATAAAGCAACTTTATATTTTCGTCTTGCGTAAGGCCAGAGATCAGAGTTTGGTGGCCACTGGAAAAGCTCTGAAGATCATAATTTCATTTTTAATTCATTTGGCACCTCTTAATGAGGCAATCACTCTGCATTCCTACCTTACCCGTAGAGATTATATATGGCTACAGAATAAGTTTATTTTCTTCCTCTGAAATCTTCATTACCTGTTTCCATGTTCAGGCCACTGTGCACGTCCTCTGTCTTTCACGGATTATTCAAGAAACCCTTCACCTAACCAAAGTTTGTGGTTAGAACAGGCTGCTTTAACTTACTAATGAGAACGATAATTTAGTACCAAATACTCATGAGGAATTATAGCTCTGCTGACTGGCAAATAATTTGCCAAGGCAGATTAGTTTAGCTGCATAAAATAAATATCCACCTGCACACACTAGCACTAATCAGGGCGTGAAATTAAACTTTTTATTCAGTGGGAAATAACTGCTGCAAGGCGGCGATTTATCTGGGAAGCAAATATTAAGGTCAGCCTATTCTCTCTGATGTTTATAGTATATATTATAGTGCAGAGAGCACGGTGCAACAAATTCTGCTTTTTAAGTCTATGAAACTGAATAGTTCTGTGATGTGATAGCAAATTTGCTATTTGCTTTTCTAATTGCGTTTATTTAATGGAGCAAAGTGGCTGAAATGAAACATTACCAGAGAAGCAAGGGTGAAGTTGCTGAAGTACCAAAGGCCGGAACCCAGGGCAGAGAAATCTACAGCACAGGGTTCAGCACAGAAGGAAAAAGAAATCAAAATTTTCTTACAATACACCAGTCCCAACATCCTTTTAGCTTGAGGATTTGTTACTTCAGTTCTACTGGAAAAAATTCCTAAGCGTATATTTAATTCTCAAGTGGGATTTGCAACCTCACATTTAGGGGACTCTGCTATCCTCCTGGTTCACATCACCCTTACTTTGGATGCCCGGGATTCTCTGCCACAAAGACCACAACACAAATGTTGTTAGGATGACTGGAAGGTACTCAAAGCGATAACAACAGCTAACAAGTTCTAGCTCTTAAAAATCCCAGCCCTGCTGACACCAGGAATCGTACAGGTTCGAGTGCAAACGGAGGAGAAACAAAACCAAAGAGATTCCAAGTCTATTATCCTTCAATTAAACTGGGTATTCTTTATTATACTACCTGCCAGTTAGGTGGAAATTCCTACAAACATAAGAACATAAAAATGAAGGAACCTCAGGGGTTTTTCTCAAAAAGAAAAATAAAAGAAACCCACAACACACACACCAAAACAAAGAGGCATCTTAAAAGGCAACCGAAATGGTTTGGTTCTCCTGTGAAACTCAAAAGCCATCAGGATCTCCAAGAATCACATCGCCCAGGAAGAGAAGGAAAATACTAATTTTGGATGAAACAGAAAAACGATACTCAGAGAACACCAGTATCAATATTTTCCTAGTCACAAGACAGGATATTAAATTAACTACTGCAAATTGATTAATTCAGAAAAACTGAGAAAGTGAAACCATTAAAAATCAAGGTTTTGCCTCCCAAACCATCTTAGATAGGATCCCAAACCGGTCAGGTACAGCTCCAAGCACAGCTAATTAAACACAACTGAAGTTGTCACTAGTCCATTCAAGAAAACAGATGTCGCTTCATAGAGCTTTGATATTTTTCTTAAATACCTTTCAAAATGAGGAACAAAAAATATGAACTCTTATAAAAGGGCTTTATTGTATTTTTATAGCATATTACATACCTTGTAACAATCATTCTGTTAAGTGTGAATGTCAGTTTTATTTTCTGTCCCTTTTTTCCTGGCTATTTACAAGCTTTGTAAGAATCGTTCCTTAATTAAGTCTAAACATAGTTTTATATAAATGGATTCCTGGAATTAAAAACGTTCAGACTTAAGAAATGATTGTTACGGAGACTGTAACAGGCTGTAAAAAAGAATGCCACTTTAAACAAAGATTTCTCATTTTAATTAAAAAGATAATCATCAGAACATTCGTACACTTAACAGAACCATTTGAAGCTACTTCGAAAAAAATATCTACTATTCTACGCAGGGAGATGTAGTTTCCTTTAGATGACATTTAATCAAAGTCTCAGTTGAGCCCATTGCACTCACACTTTAAATACTGTATCTACAGTTTTAAACACTTTATTCAAATATGAAAGTTACTTATGGAGCACCTCATGCCTGGTACTTCTGCAAATGGTTATGAGAGCAGAAATCCCATATTCTTGAGGGCAGAAAAACAAAGCTCTGTGAGGCGAGGGGGTCTGGAGGGGGGTGTGTGCAGAACACTGGGTTATATAACTTACAATAACACATTTTAAATCTGCAAATTTGCTTTCATTCAAAAAAACATTGAATGATGACATGTAACTTACATGATAGAAAACACATTCACCAGTGAAAAGTCTTCTTGATGAGAATTTGCTTATTAATGCATAATGCTAATATATGGGAATTTAATATCTTATTTCTTAAAATGTAGAGGTGAATTGAGTAGGCAAATGAAGCTAAATTACTTAAACCTTGAAGTATTAGATAACACTGTAATGGGTTTGATTTTAGACCCTCCTGAATAGCCACACGTATCTTAGCCGACCACAGATAACTAGGAAACTGGTAGCAGGTATTAAATAAACATAATATTGTTTCATTGACAAGCAATTTGATGATGCGGTGGGTCTCTTCCAACCTGGTGATTCTATGATTCTGTGATTAAGGCACTGCCAGCCAGCAGGAGGCCACCCTTCTTTTACTCCTATCAAAAAGTTGCACACAGAACTGAAGCCCGGTTTGTCTTTCAACGCATCAATTATAGATGCTTTAAACCAAGATTATTTCATTCATGTTATCAGCACTGAAGAAAGCCTCCACGGGACATTTTTCTACTAGTGGGACATTAAGAGAAGAAAGAAACCACCAGCTCTGCCTTGCCTGATACCATGTGACTCAAGAAAGCAGCTCCAAGTCAATGCCAAAAATTAGGTACTGATGTTTTTAAGTGGAAGTATTATTATTTTCTAGAGAAGCGCAAAAATACTACCCCCTACAGGGTTGATTTTGAATATTAAATTAAACCTACCACAAATCCCTATCAAAAACAAAACTACCAAGAGCTGGAGAGATAAAAGGTTTCCTCACGTGTCCAAAAGATATCTAAGTATTTAGCTATGACGCTCTTGGGAGACTCTCAAGGAATATCAATAATCAACTGCAAAGCCCATCTCAATTGGTTATGGTTGGATTCGATGATCTGGTGGGTCTCTTCCAACCTGGTTATTCTGTGATTCTATGATTCAACCCAAACCACAAGTCACCTAATAAGAAAGATGCACGTGAAGCGTATCCCACACTTGGATGAACAAGATAAGGCACTGTGGATGATTCAGCATTAGCTGAGAGGATGCACAGACTGATCAGCCAGCTCTCTGTAGGTAATGGCACCGATGCCGTTACTACGGGAGCTCAGCACTTTCCAAGTGCCAAAAGACAAAACCAACAAGACACTTCCTAGGAGAGCCAAGCTGATACTTGCAACGGGTACCTCAGGTATCAGAACAACCTCCCTGTGCAGCACCTCCACGAACACCAGAAGAACCCACTAAGCCTGCCAAAACCTTTACTTCGTTGGTATCATTAAAGTAAGAGTGGCTCTCTAGAAAGACCTGCACTAAAACAAAAGCCCAAGATGAGTTAAATGCTTTTCATACTTTCCTCTCAACTTGCCTCAAAAAATACCCTAAAAAGCTCAGAGAGGACAGAGCGAAGCCACATCCTTCGCTGCCCTTTTTACAAGCATTTTGCATACAAGAGGCATTTTAATAAAACATTAAGGAACTTGGTTTAGCTTTTAGTTCTCAGCACAGTTTGATCTTGATAATTCCTCCCTTTATCCGGTGCTTTTAACAGATGTATCTCCTGTAAAAGCACTCGCTCTCACGCTCAGGTCTCTCCTCAGTGTCAGGGAGGTTTTTTCTTTGAGTGGAACACAGCCAGCAAGCTGCAAGATGGACAGGGATTCCCTCAGATCCCAGGCCCAATCTTACAGAAGATCTCAAACACCCAGACCTTTGATGGGAATCTTTGCACAGGGTGTGAAACCAGCAGAAAACGAGAAGTCAGGGAGCACGTTCGCAATGCTGTTTGGCAGAAGACAAAAACATTTCAGCAGAAACTTTTCAGGATATGAAACTCCCTATCTAGAGGCAGGTGGTAATTACCAGGCTTGGCCAAACACAAGCACAACAGGATCTGGGACACTCCTTTGGCCAATCACACACACCACAGAGGGAAGTTTATTATTGCTAATTGCTACCTGGCCTATTTAGGTATCCATGGCATTTTCCCACCCCACTGAGCTGAGGGCTCTCTAATTCTGATAGACTTGGAGGCTACTTGGAGGGTAAAAAAGTCTCAACAGAAACAAGTTCTATAAGACTAAAGAACAGAAGCCAAACAAACGTCTTGAAGCTCAATTAAAAACTAAACTTTGCAACTAGTGTTTCCTCAAATTCCTTTTAGATATATGTTCTGGAGGTCTTATAGAAGTGCTTGTTCCTGATAAGCTTTGATTTAATTCTGAACCACTGGAAGCACTAATCCAAACAAAACTTTTAGCAAGTGTCGCTTTCAACTATACCCTCGGGGGAAAGAAAAACAGCTTGGGGCACCTGAAATTTACATTCAATTCAGCTGGCAACCAGTTTATTTTCATTTCCAAATCTTGTGTTTCTGGTAAAAAGACTTAGAAACATCAACAAAGCGAGAAGGAGAGAATGAAACTACAGGTTAAGTGCATCATGCCTCATATGTAAGTAAACTAACCACATTTGGAAAGCATCTAGGATGTAAGTACCCCCCAAGGCTGTTTTCCATGCCAAAGGCCACCTAGCAAAGCTAAACAATGTTAAGTGCTCTCCCCATTCACTGCCAACCCTTTCCTGCAGCTGCAGCAGGTGAGGGATCTGTGTATTTACAGCTCTCACGGCAGAATGGAAGGAACAACAAAATACAACTGCAGAGATGGCGTGTGGTACAGGAGGGTCAGTCTAAGGTGGTGTAAAGAAAAAGATGCAGAAATTACATGTGAGGCCCCTCTGCCAGCTCCTGCCTCGCTCAAGTTTAACTTCTCCCTCTCTCAGGTGGCACCTGCAGCCCCTGACCCCCCCCAGCACAGCCACCTTTGCCATGGGTTGAGGGGTGGGGGGCGTTCCTAGCAGGGAGCTCCCTCCCAGGGCTCAGTTACCCCCCCAGGGAGCCAGTCCCTTCCCCTGGGAGCCAGCACTCCCCAGCAGGCAGAGCCCTCACACCCCCTCCAGCTACCTGTCCCCCCCCATGGCACACAAAGCCCCCACTCCCAGGGAAAAGATCCCCCCCCCAGCAGGCAGAGTCCCCCCCCCAACCCCTCCGAGGAACCATTCCCCTCTTATGGCAGAGCCCCCGGTCCCAGAGAAACAACACCCCAGCCCCACCAGCAGGCAGAGCCCCTCCCG
>WAAB01013199.1:84275-98708 GCA_013389865.1 Piaya cayana
ACTTCCAGCACGGGTCCCCCCCTCCCAGCCGGGCCCCGCTCCCCGCCTCGGCCTCCCGTCCCCCATCTCCCCATCTCCGCGCAGGGGCCCGCGGCCCCTCACCATGAACTTGAGGGCCTTCTCCTGCAGCACGGCCTCGGCCGGGTCCATGGTCCGGCGCGGGGCGCTCGGGGCCAGGCCGCAGCCGCCGCGCACGGGAACCTGCGCTGCCCCCCCCCGCCCCGGCTCCCCACCTCACCCCGCTCCGCCGCCAGCGCGGCGCCTGCGCCGCCCGCAGGCCCACGGGAAATGGAGTCCCCGGCCCCGGGACCGGTAAGAGCCCGCCAGGGGAGGCGGGACTACGAATCCCGAATTGCCTTGCGGCCGGATGGAGGGCACCTCGGCTGGCGCCTGCGCCGTCCGGAGCGAAGGGGCCGACGGGAGTTGTAGTCCCGCGTGGTGCAGGGCGCAGCGCTGCGAGGTGACAGGGAGCCTCTCTCCGCAGGGGCCGTACCCAGCCCTGAGGCCTCCCTGGTGAGGGCTGAGCCTGGCGCCCAGGCCGTGGCCCAGCGCTTCGTTCCAGGGCAGCCCCTGGAACCCTTTCTGGGAAAAATTTTTCCTAATGTCCAGCCTCACCCTCCCCTGGTGGAGCTTGAGGCCATTCCCTCTTGTCCTGTCCCCTGTCCCTTGGGAGAAGAGCCCAGCTCCCTCCTCTCCACAACCTCCTCTCAGGTAGTTGCAGAGAGCAATGAGGTCTCCCCTCAGCCTCCTCTTCTCCATGATAAACACCCCCAGCTCTCTCAGCTGCTCCTCTTCTTCTCCAACCCCTTCCCCAGCTTCGTTGCTCTTCTCTGGACTTTCTCCAGAGCCTCAACATTCATGCATCCAGCTTTCCCAGTTTTCAGAGACAGTTCCCTCTCATTTGCTCCAGTTGCTCTCCGTGCTTGTGCACCACTGATTCTCAAGCCAGTTGTTGCTGGGTTTAATGCCCCCCTAAACACTGTCTAACATCATCCCATGCCCTGGCTACCCCGCATGCACAGAACTGGTACCAGGAACGCCTGGTGACTTTGCAAGAGATATGAAATGGGGAAACCTGCATCTCTGGAATAGGTTGAGTAGCCTTACATCGTTCTTGAGGGATGTGTGTTCAAATTGGTCCCATAAAGACTAGACCACACGTAAACAGCCTCTAGTGACACTTCACTACCATTATGTTTAGGGTTTTTTTCCTAATAATGATGCTAAATCAATTTCCCCTGAAAACTGGGCCAGGTTCTCTTGCTGTTTCAAGCAGCAAACAAACAAACATACAAACAAAAAACCCAGATTGATCAGAATTTATTAGACTGGGGGGTATTTACCATCGCCCCCTCTTTAATCTTCTCTGTTGCGCAATATACAAGACCAGCTCACTCTTTGGCAACCATCACTTCTAATCTTCTTGGTTTTGTCACTTTTGTTTAATCTCTTTCCAATTTTCCTACGTTTTTCACAGTGTTCCCAAAAGCTGAAGCCACTTCATATGGAGCAGCAGCAAGGAATTACCTCCTGTGTCTTCAGTACTGATTATAAGAGTTCAATAGTTTTTTTTTTCCTGTCTCTATAGTAAATACTGATTCCTTTCAGATTCTTTTCCTTGCTGCATTTATATATTTGACTCTGCATCTTAATCGAGTTACCCTGAATTTCTTCCTATTTAGATGCAAAGGAGCCAAACCCAAACATCAGCACTTGCTCACTGACATGTGGCTTAAACCCATTCATTTTGTTCCTGTGTTTGAACTGTAAAGCAAAGTTTCGAGTCACAGGTATGATTCCAGCGTCTCCTGGTCTCCAGTCCTCCCCACATTTTCTCTCAACGCCCCATCTCCTCTGGCTTTTTAAACAAGATAATCAGAGAGAAAACGATGCAGACAACGTGCTCATTACTGGATTCCTCTCAGGGAAGTAGGACTTGGGTGGTGCCTCATGCTCCAGTGCCAGGAGTGTGTCCTCCAGCCAGTGACCCAGCAGAGATGACAGGGAACATCAGCCTATGTGGGACGCGGTGCTGGGTTGAGCTAAGCTCCCAAAGCAGTGGCTTGGAAGAAGGAGGCAGGGTTCACCTTTTGTCCTCCCTCTACAATCCCGAGACACAGGAATCTTCCAGAGAAAGCTTTCAGGTCACCAGATGTGAGCTGCTATTCTTGGACTGGCCCAGCCACGCTCTCGGTCATCATACTTTAAGCCCAGACTCTTAGTGAAACGCCTGAAATTCTGTAATGGGGCTGGGCACTTTCCAGACTGCTGACAGCACCGAAAACACTTACCACAATTATATAAATAACAGTAATTATAATGAGGGAGTCCTGTAATTACAAAGGGACGGCTCCTGTAACAGTACTGCAGGCAACCAGGGGCCACGAGCTCTCTTGCGTCTCCTCCCTCTGGGCATCCTGCAGTTGGCTGGGATGTAAATGGATCCTCTTCGAAGCAGCGTGACGGGCTCAAGGCTTTGATTCAATGGTTTATTTGTCAATAATATCTGATGCTGGCCTAATTGTAGGAAAATTGTAAAGTGCAGTGCTTCAGCACTAGACACCACTGTCCCAAAGCCCTCTAGGCTGATTGATCTGTCTGGACTGTACCTTATAGGGGATTAGTGTCTCTATGTCATAAAACGCATGAACAAAGTGGAGCCAAAACTAATGAGTGTTTAGATGCTGGACTTAACCTTGCGGGGGGGGGAAAGCGAGTGGCTCAATTATTCTGCTAAGCTAACATCTGGACCCTATGATGTGGGAGAGACCCATAGAGGGTCAGGGCACGAGTTTCCTCTACAGCACAGAGAGACCAAGAAGGACTCAAAGAGGCAGCACTTGCCCCAGCAGAACTGAGCATGGAAGTGACATCTCACCACATGAACCTTGCCTGGATTTCTGAGCCTGCAGCCTAGTCTTGTGGCCTCTTCCCCCCACGGGATGCTCACTGCAGCTGGAAGGCCAGTGGTGCATCCTTCAGCTCAGTGCATCTGCTGCAGCCCAGAACAGGAGAAAGGCCACACACCTAGCTTGGCACCCACCAGATCCCTGACACAACCCCGGGCTGTCACACCACACAGCGGGACATGTTCATAGGATCATAGAATTGCCAGGTTGGAAGAGACCCACTGGATCATCGAGTCCAACCATTCCCATCAATTGCTAAATCATGTCCCTCAGCATCTTATCCACCTGCACCTTAAACCCGTCCAGGGAAGGTGACTCAAACCCCTCCCTTGGTAGCCTCTGACACTGCCCAATGACCCTTTCTGTGAAGAGTTTTTTCCTTATGTCGAGCCTGACCCTCCCCTGGTGGAGCTTGAGGCCATTCCCTCTCGTCCTGTCCCCTGTCCCTTGGCAGAAGAGCCCAGCTCCCTCCTCTCCACAACCTCCTCTCAGGCNCTTGATCCCACTTGAACCCTGCTGTGTTTGCTGGCTGAGGGTCTCTCCTGGACCAGGGTAGCCAGGAAGGGGGCAAGAACTGGCCATGGACTCACTCATGTTGGAGAGTTCTGTGTTGCGTAAGACAGAGTGAAGGCACACTTCAAGTTCAGTCGATTTACAACCAATTAAATAACGATTTGTTTGCATTGTAGTAACGAAGAGATGGACAGGAGTGGTCAGTGCTGTCTCTGCCACAACAGAGCTGCCCTGAGCAGCTCCTTTTACCCTTTCCTTGAAGGAGCGATCCTGTCCCCTGCCTCCCTGCCCTCCCCACCCTCACTGCAGAGCACGTTGCATCAAGCGAGCCGTACAGCACGCAGGGAGCTCCCCATCCTTCCAGATGAAGGATGCTACCTAACGGTAAAGATATTACTGTCATTATTTTTGCAATAGCATATTGCTCTGTGCATTCCGGACTCTGCGGACCACATCCACGCCTGGTGTAACGCCATGTTAATTTGCTGTGGCAATCATTAATTGGGTAAGGAACAGCTGGTGCTTTGCTTTAAGTGAAGCTGATTGGGTCAGAAAGTAACTGTTTGGTTAAGCGACGTACAGCAGGTACAGCCCTACCTCTCTCTGCGCTCCAGAGGGGTTTCACTTCTTGTCCCAGTGACCCTTGAAGGAAGCAGCAAGATTTGGCCATGAAACATTAGGGAACTTTAATCAGTGCGGTTCCTTTGGGCATTATTGCCTGAATTTTAATATTTTGAATAATAAAGGATGATTTTAAATTAAATTTGTGGGCTCACCATCTGTGTGCGCTTGGCCTTGTTTTCCTCTGCTTTGGCAGTCCCTTGACTTCATTCTTTCCAAGTTGCAGCAAAAAAAAAAAAGGGAAGAGAAAAGAGGGAAAAGAGAAACCTTTTGTTATTCCCTTTGTCCTGAAAGATCTGCCTTTATTGCGGGTGTGTTTCAGTGCTGGGCACACAGAAAAGGTTTGATAGCACAGGATCTTGTGAGGAGGAGAGGGATCCTTGCACCCAGAAGCATCTCAGTGGTTCTGCTCAGCGTCTCCATCCCAGCTCATCTGTGCCAGCGCTGCGCTTCACACGGGACACCGGCGTCTCAGCTAAAGGGGGTTGGTGTGCAGTGGGGGCAGGATGGATCCTCGCTACCTGTGGGCAGAGGAGCTTTTTTAGAACAAGGGAACATTGCCACATCGTCATCCAAGCCCAAGTAGTATGATTTATGTCTCCTGTAGGGCTGGAGCAGGACAGTTCCCATTATCTGGCAGGAGATGCGTGAGGCTCTCTATTATGGGAGGAGGACCAGATTGGTTTCTGCAGAGAAACCAGAACAGTCGGGCTATGGATTGACATTACTGGCTGAGCTGAATTTCTCCCCTGTGCTGCTGAAAAGGGGAGCTGCACACCCTCTTCTGTCTCTGCCAGCGATGCGCTTTCCTCCTCTACACCTCGTGCCAGCTCTGACGATTGTTTGCTGGCACTGCGGGCTGTTTTAATTCAATATAGTGGCAGGAAAAGGATAATCGGGAAACAAACTAAACGGCTTTTTGTTGGTGAGTCAAACTGGCTTTTCTAGTGATCCAACAAATAGCAGAGCTGCTGAGGGGGTGGATGGGACCAGTCCCTCTCAGTGATGGGCAGCTGCTAATTCAGCAGATGAACCGTTAGGGTCTCTTGACCATCCTGGAGGTGGAGAGCCCTCCCCCCTCACACAGCATCATCGCTGCCACTGGAGACTCTGGATGGCCGAGAGCTGGGAGATGTCTCAGGAAGGCCCTATCCTTGGACTTTGGGATCCTTGCAGAGACTGTGAGCTCATCTCCACCTTCTCTCTGAGGCTACGTGTCACTGTCCACTTCTGGATTTGGTTGGCCACCAGGAAGGAGGAGATGCTGAATCCGTGGTACCCGTCCTCTCCATGGACTCCGTAGGTACTTTGTTTAAAATATGGATGAAGAGACATCAGGGTGACAGTGATATTCTTGAACAGGGGCTATAGCCCTTGTAGCAGCCTTCCCAGCTTCCCCCACAACCTTGCTGGAGGCCCCAGTGTCAAGCCCTGGGCTGCCCTGCAGGGCTGTGCACAAACAGAACCCCAAGCTCCAGCTCACAGCCAGATGTGTCCCCTCAGCACCGATCTGGAAGCGCTTCTTTACCCCCAAAAGCATCTCCTTCGCTCGCTGAGGCCTGACCCACTCCCCACAACGCCCACGCCTGTGAGATGTGTCCTCTGGTACTCACAGCACCTTCCATCAGTCTGTCCTTGAGATGGCAGCGATGACAGATTCCTCGGTCCTTCAGCAAACACGAGAGCCCCGCAGGAGCATCGCTGGGGGCTCCGCGGTGCTGCCTGCAGGGTGGAGAAGGGGGAAGAAAGATTTCTTCTTACGGAGATGAAAAACAAACCCAAACCACCAAGCCTGACCCGACAGAACAAAACCAGCCCCAACAAGTACCTCGTAGTCAGAAAAGCCTTTTAAAGCCTCATGAATATTTAGCTTGTCCTCATGTAAAATATATGACTTTGTGTAAGGATCAGGCAAAGGAGGTGCATGATTTTTTTCTGATTTATGGGCCCAGCAACGGATTATTCATAGCAGAGCAGCTGTGTGGAAAGATTCATCCACTGCAAAATGTGATTGTACATCAGGCAGTGTGAGGGAACAGAGCTATGACTAATGGCTACTTTACATATAAATGAGAAGGTTTGCGCTAGGAACTGTAAAAAAAAATACAGTTGTTCAGCTGACGGGCCCGGCCTCTTTATCGCAAACGCTGCACAGGGGCTGGAGAGAGACAAGGAACGAGCCTGCCTGAAGGCGCTGCTCTCCCTCACATCCTCCAACATCCAATAAATAAAGGCAATGGCAGTTGAGGCATCCGAGAGCCAAATTTGTTGTTGGTGTCAACCTGCAGGCTTCTAAGGGGTAAAGGCAGGTGTGGTTCCTCTTGAGCTGAACCCTCCTGGAATTCCCTTCTGGCTAGACCCTGCTTTGAGCATCCTGCTCGAAGACGGAGGGACGGGGCGAGTGGGGTGCTTGGCACAGCCCTGGCACAAACCCTTGGCTTCCCCTCCCCGCTGCCGTCGCAGCCTCCCCCGTGCTCGCTCTCCTAGCCGAGACGGGTTGTCTAGACGCTGCAGATGTGGACAGATGTTAGGGCTGTAATTTATAACAATGGCCTCCAGAAGGCAATTCCAATTTGTTTCGCTAAAGCTTTAAGTTACAGGCAGCAAGATCTCCTGTAAATACTCTTGACTTACATGGTAAGTACATGAGAGAGTTTGCCTGGTGAAAGCTGCTTGCGGCAGCAATTATAGTTTTCCCTGTGCCTCGGAGGGATAGCGAGATTCAGAGGTCCAGAAGCAATTGCCCCCCTGCCACGGACCAAATGAGTGAGCAGAGGTCTAGGTGCTGGCACACGTGCAGTTCAAGGGTCCTTTCTCCAGCACCATGAGCTGGGATGGTGCCTGCAGAGCCAACCCCTTTAGCCTGCGTGCTGTCTCTCTCGGGGTGCGTGTTCCTGACTGTTGGTGTTCGAGGAACAATTCAGAAAACAGAATTTCCCCAACTCTTTAGAAGGTTCTCTAGGGCAAAACCTCTCGTGAAAGCAGAGATACCCCCACGGGAGAGGTTTCCCTCTAGGGAACCTTTTAAACCCAAAGGTAAATGGAGTACAAGCCCAGGTCAGAGCAGTCAGCCCACAGTAGGTGCTGTAAAGCCTTCTCCTTCCATCAGACATCACTCAGTATCCCAAACGTGATCCTCTAGCTGCTTGAACCCTCTTGGAGAGAATAGCCACGGTCCTGGCTGTGCAAACATAGGCCAGATATCATCACAAGCGAAGGACACGCTAACAGTGTTGATCCTGCAGCCACGGGAGCTGAAGAGGGACCAGGAGAGGGTTCAGTGATGACCAGATGGTGTGTGCCCTTCTGCCATCAAAGCCTGCCAGCCAGAGGGACAAGGATATTTCACAGAATCACAGAATCACCAGGTTGGAAGAGACCCACTGGATCATTGAGTCCAATCATTCCCATCAATCTCTAAACCATGCTCCTCGGTACCTCAAAGACTTGCAGTTTTTCTCCTTGTCTTCAGCCTCGAGCCTGGGTTTTCTTGCAGAGTCTGAGGACAAAGAGCAGGAATCCTTAGCAATTATTTGTGCCTGCGATTGTATCAATGCAAGTTGCTCCTAGATTGAGCAGCACGGACTTTTTCACGGCTTCAAAAGGCTGCAGGGCACTGCAGTGACTATATTAGTGTGTAAATGCACTCAGGAAGGTGTGTGGTGAGCAGGAGGCCACTCCACCAGTCCCTGATAAGTTACAAACCCTCGTACTAACATGCAGCAATCGGAGAGGGCCCAGAGATCCCAGCCTGCAGCAGATTCAGCCTCACTAGGTGCAATATGAGTAGGCGAGGTCCTGAGGGACATGGTTTAGTGTCTGGATGGGAATGGTTGGACTCATGATCCGATGGGTCTCTTCCAACCTGGTGATTCTATGATTCTATGAATATGAACAAAGCCGATCACTGCTCAGAGAACCAGCAGACTCATTCGTCTGCATGGATTTCTACCTGTGCAAGGCCGCCTGTCCCTCTGGCTTCTGTGACTTGGCCATCGTGCTAGTCAGAACCTGTAGATAAGCTCCACGTAAGACTTGAGATAAGAGACATGAGGCCACCTCTCACATTTAGAGCTGAAGGTCACATCTGGAGGCTGGTGCATATCATACGGCTGAAATCTCACCTTCAAGAGTCCCAGCACAGGGCACGAACCAAGAAGCAGCTTTAAAAAAGACATTTACATAGATTTACATATATATATGTATAAATCAGAGAGCATAGTGTGTTATAGACAAAGCAGGATGAGGTTGGAAGGAGTTGTGCCTCGGAAACTCGTAGTTTTCAGCTCAGAGGTGAAAGCAGGAGCACGGAGCCACTATGGGAATTTCACCCACGAAGTGAGACTGCGGAGAAACAAGACTTTGCAAAGCCTAAAAGCCACAGAGTGCTTCAAATAAAGCGTATTCCCACGAGGTTTGATTGGGATTAGAGACAGGCTCCCTTTGGATTTGTGGCTGAAAGAGAAACCTGCTGGTCTCCCAGAGGGGTGGGAGCGGAGACCAAACTATCGTAAATGCACTTTGTAAAACCTGTCACTTCTTTCTCCCCAGAGTTTGCAATTAAAGCAATGGGGAAAGGCGGTTTTCAGGTTTTCAGCCAAATTAAAAAGTCAGCCTTTCCCCAGCCCCCGAAAGTTTAATCTCAGATTTAATGAAACATTTAATTTGAAGCAATACATCTTAATTTGGGGAAAGCAATTTTTTGAATTAAAATAAAGTAATAAATTATTTATCGTTCTTTAATTTGGAATTTTTCAGCGCAGCGATCAGCTGGATTTGAGGTGAAATAAATGCCTGAGGCCCCATTGACCTTCATTAGCAAAGAGCATTTGATACCTCTTTCAGCTGAGCGTGGGACAGGAGAAAGTCTTCCAGAAAGGGCTTTTCTAGGAGGGAACGAAGCTTTTGGCTTTCAGCTCTCTTTGCAGCCAAAGTCGCTCTGCTTCACGTTCCTGGGAATATCAGAGCTGAGGAGGCACAAAGGTGCTTCAGCTCAGTCTGCAGCATCATCCAGCCCAAGGCAGAGAGGTGGTTTCACCCTTGATAATCCATCTTGGAGAATTTTCTGTGGCCTGAAGGACAGCGTGGGGACAGGGATCCAAAAGAGGAATCACTGACCATTTGCTTTAAAATAAGAAAACAGAGCAGGCCTCTCAGATTAGGTTGTCCCAGTTGCAAATTGCCTACCTGCCCCTTACCCAGCAGCTGCTGAGCCCCAGCCTGGAGCTGGGCTGTCCCTGCGGATTTTCATGGGAGATGACTGGAAGGAGAGGACCCATCCCTCACTTGCACACTTTGAACTCTGCATCAGCTTCCCAAGTAAAAAGCAGAGCTAAATTCTCCTTTTTCACAGCCACTTTGAGGCTGTATCCCTCCAGATCCTGCCTTTCAAGAGCCCACGTGGGATCCTACCTACTGATAGAATCGGAAGCTGACGTTGGGGCGCACAGGTGACCCTGAGAAGGAAAACCAAGTAAATCATAGAATCATAGAACAACCAGGTTGGAAGAGACCCACCGGATCATCAAGTCCAACCGTTCCTATCAAAAAATCCTGCTGCCTCCCCAGCAGACAAGGGGGTGAAGTGGCCTTGGGACCAGCCAGTCCCGTGGCCACAGAGCCTGGGGACAGCACTGCCGCTTCCAGGGGTGCTGGGTGGCTCCCTCCCCTGCTTGCTCAAGCTCTTCCAATTAAACCCAGTGGAATTCAATCTTGTTCTTAATAAACTTCCCTGTTTCCTTGCCAACTCCCCTCTGGACACCAAGCCGCTATTACTCCAAACACAACAGGAAAGGGCTATTTTTTTTTCCGCAAACTTTCTGACTGAAGAGGCAAGTGCGATCCCCCCTAGCAGGATCTGAGCCATTAGGATCCATGAAAATTAACTGCAAATAAACGTTTAGTGGGGAGGGGGGTGGAGAATGGGGCTGCCGAGCCGCGGCAGAAGGGGTGTGCGAGCACGTATGGACTTTCCGAGACAGGCAAACCCCCATGGGTGCCGAGCAGTGTGCACATGGGACCCAACGTGGAAATTGGGATCTTGTGCTCTTCTGTGAGCACGTGAGTCACCAGGGGTGCTTCCCCTTATCTTCAGTCCCCTTCTCATGCACCCTAGACAGTTCTGAGAGTGGGGAGGATCTAACAGCCCCTTCGGCATGACTCAGTGCAGTGCGCACACACACAGGAGCTGTGCAGCCCCCCTCCTACAGCCCGGAGTCCTCATCCCCGCACGCTGCATCTCCATCACGCCGACCCAGAAGATTAATGCAGCCATCTCCCTCTTCCCAAAGCCCTGGACACAGCTTTGCGAGGCAGGAGCTTCCTTCTCCGCTCTCCTCTCCCTGACAGATGCCTCAGAGCCCGGGGCCGCAGTTAAGGTGACAAGATTCAGCAATTCTTTATGAACATTTCATTCCCACTCGCTACACGACGTAAATTAGATGGTGTGTTACATTCGGGCAAGAAGCACGATATGTCACTGCGGCGACGGCCCATTGGATGGAGAGGCTAATCCTGCCGTGAATTTCATTACTGCTTTTATGCCATCGGAATTAGCTCGGTGACAGCGAGCCTGATTGTCTTTCACTAGGGGTTTGCCGGGGCACGGGAAGGATTCCTCCCTGATGGGAGCACCACAGAGTGACCCTGCTCTGCAGCCACGCATCGCGCCCTCGCCGAGGCAGAGAGGGAGCTGTGTCCAGCTCCTGGGGACCTCTGACAGTCTGGAATAAATAATATTGGAGGAGCCCCTCACAGGGGTGGGTGGCCAGGATGGCTGTAGCCTCGCTACCCACCTTTACATGCATAGAGGCAGCTGTCAGAGAATAGTTTGGGCTGGGAGGGCCCTTAAAGATCATCTAGATTCTGGGATGTGTTTCCTTCTGTGGTGGATTCCTCCTTCCTCCCAGCACACGTCATACCAGGCTGAAAGCTGAATTCAGTCCTTATATTGGTCTCTGCACTTGGGGTTTTCAAGCTCTTGGCCGGTGTAAGAGAAAATGAAGAATATACACAAACCCCTGTTTCCATCACTGCCCACAGGCTCCTCCTGCACTGGTGTTCAGGCTCAGTTAGGCTGAATTGCCTCTCTGGAAGCATCTTCATGGGGGATACCAGGAGCTCAGGTGGCCTCAAGCTCCGTNCCAACCCGGTGATTCTGTGATTCTGTGTGATTCTGTGACTCAGAGCAGGCGTTGGTTTCAGCGAGCGAAGCTGGATGAGTTGAACCCATCCTGTGTCTTTCCCTGCTTCTCTCCTATTATAGAACTACTGCTGAGCAGGGAGGCAAGCCAGGAACACGCCAAGAACTTCCCGAAGATCCAGCACTTGTGTAGCTCGAGATTGGAGATATCTCCAACCCCAAAAGAATGACTCTAAGGAAGACGTAGTAGAGAGAAATCTGGGAACACCTGGAGAAACCCAAGTGAAACACAAGCGTGGGGCTGGCTGCACACACGTGCTGCGTCCGTTTAGCATGTAGCTCTGTCCCTGGTAAAACAAGGGGGCTCTGAAACATGTCAGACTGTGCCCTGATGCCACCTCCAGACCCAGCCATGAGGAGTCCTCTAGCTTGACAACCATGTTCCACAGACACCATGACTTTGCTTCTCCAAACCTGGCTTCTGGAGAGCCTTTGTCTCTCAGGGTGGGCTGTGACAGCCCCAGTTCCCTCCTCTCCATTTAACATCCTCTCCCATCCCCTCTGTCCACCCCAGTTTTTACCCACAGAGCTCTCTTTGCCATTTCTCTCCCAAGTGTTGGTGTCTCTGCCCAGCAAACACACACATGCAAACTCACACCTGTCCACGCCTTGCTGAAGCACTTGGCTTTCCTCCTGGTGCCCGTCAGCCCTGCTGCCACTTCCAGGGTTTAAAATGTCACTGCAATGTCCTCCAGGGGTCCAGCGGATCGAGCTGCAAAACAATTGAAGGTTGCAGATGGCATCAGGGGTGGCTGGCAGGCCGATCCACTTGGATCTGCCCCCTAGCACAGGTTCAGAGACACAACTGCAGGAGCAGGGATGGAGAGAAAATTGGTCATCGCTGCCCATCATCCCAATGCATCCCCAAAGCTCAGGCTGTGTGGCTCTGTGCAGCCCCAGCTTCCAACCTTCCAGAGCTGGGTGCAGCCCCTGGAAAACGCACGTGAGGCTTCAAAGCCAAAGAACCAGCAGGAAAAATCTCTCATGAGAGCCCTGGGAGAGAGGTTTAGGTATAACACAGCTCCTGAAGTGCTTGGTACCCCCAGACAGACCTTGCTACTCTCCTTCTGGCCACCCCAGGGTCTTGTCCCAGGGCAGCTGATGATGATCCAATGCTCCATGCACCATTTCAAGCTTTTCACTTCAGAATATCCCCTAGGGGACTAAAGGAGTCCTCCTGTACTAGAGGCCATACAAACATAGCACAAGGGGAAAGTCCTCCTCTCCAGCAGGAAAGCTCCTATCTCTAGCGGGACAAGGTCTGTGTTGCACTTACTGCCACTCAAATCCACCTCACAGGGGTGTTAGCACAGGCCAAGTTCAATCTGAAACTCATTCCTGATGAGCTGTAATAGTCCAGCTACACAGCACAGTCTGGAAACTCAGAGAATACCAGCAATACCAGTATCTGGGCTCCTGGCCCCCTCCTTTCACTCTCAGGACAAGGATACGTAGCCTTAGTGCACATTTATCAGTCAAAGTGCCCTCCCTTTAGGTAAGCGCTCTGGGAAGCTCACCTAGTCCCTCCAAGTAATCCTCCATTAGAGCTTCACTCTAATTAGGGGGATGGGGAAGAGAGGGAGGGAGCTAATTTGGGATGATGAACTACATAAGAGGTTTGTCAAAGACAGGAAAAAATAAAAGCAGCCAAATCTCAGATGTTTGCAGGACAAGGTGTCCGAGGAAAGGGCTCCCGAGCAACAGAGGGGAGGGTGCAGCCTCTCCTCTGTCCCTTGGGATGGGGACACAGGCAGCACCGGGAGCCTGGGTGGGGGTGGCAGCCACTGCCAGCATTTCTCTGTTGGTTTAAACTGAGATGAAAATAAAGCAGAAGAAATTAAAACAAGGATAGAAACTGATAACTGATCCACGTTCTTCTTGCCAGATATTTCCTTTCCTCCACCACCAAGTCGGATACAGATACGTGCACAAAGAGCAGGGCCTGGGCAGGGGAGCTCAGAGGGAATCAGATGGGCTTGTGGCACATCATGAGAGGTGACACTCCAACCCCTGAGGGCAGAGAGGCCCCTTTTCTGGGGATCCCTGGGGTACAAGCATCACTCTCAGATCAACATCGCTGCTTTTCCCAGCCTGGAAGCCCTCCCTGAACCTGGAGGTACCCAAACCTGTAAGGGACTCACCTGCAATAGGGGAGAGGCTCATCCAGCAGGGAAAAAAAAGAAAACAAACCTATTTGAGCTCCCACAGCACATGACAACACCCCCCGAGTCCAGGTTTGTCACCTCTTCTCGCAGCACCCGGTGACAGCAGCAAGGGCAGGAGGGCTGGGTCAGAGCCAGACCTGGACCAACCTCACTGATGGTCCAAGCATCACTTCACCCTCTCCAAACCTCTCCCCTTGCACCATGTCGAGCATCACTTCACCCCCTCCAAACCTCTCCCCTTTCATCATATCACTCACCCAGGCTTTGGGCAGAGCCTGTTTCACACTCCCTGCAGCCAAGAGCTGTCTCGAGAGCTGGATTTGCCCCCAGACGCCAGGAAGCCTTGGACAGATCATCCATCCTGCAGCCCAGCGCAGCTGAGACAAGGCCAGGAGCTGTGCAGAGCAAAAATAAAAAAGTCACCAGGACTCCCCATATCATATATATATCAGCCAGCAACGGCTCCGTCGGGAGCAAAGGTATTCAAGCATTGGAAAGAGAGTGCTTAGCAGTAAAATAGGTCCTGGAAGCCCCCGGGCACTATTTACTGGGGAATGAATCTACCTCGGTGACTGATTGCAGCCTTTTAACCTGGATAAATCAGATGACAGATAAGAGCGTCTCCCAGGTAGCCCTGCCAGGTGCCTCCAGTGCGGCCCCATCCATTTCAGCCAGCTCTGTCACCCACCCTGGGGTGTCCTCTCCCTCTGGGGACATCACTGGGCAGAGGTGCCAGACAGTTTTTNGACTGATTGCAGCCTTTTAACCTGGATAAATCAGATGACAGATAAGAGCGTCTCCCAGGTAGCCCTGCCAGGTGCCTCCAGTGCGGCCCCATCCATTTCAGCCGGCTCTGTCACCCACCCTGGGGTGTCCTCTCCCTCTGGGGACATCACTGGGCAGAGGTGCCAGACAGTTTTTGGAGCTTCTCTTCTCTCTTTCTGGCAGGGCAGGTGAGAGAGCCACTGCCAGCTCTAGAGGAGACAGAGGCAGCTACACTCCTCAGTATTCACCCCTGCCTAGC
>WAAB01013199.1:101496-123806 GCA_013389865.1 Piaya cayana
GAATCAACCACCTCCCTGGGCAGCCTATTCCAGTGCCTAATGACTGTTTCTGTAAAAAACTTCCTCCTAATCTCTAGCCTAAATCTCCCCTGGTGGAGCTTGAGGCCATTCCCCCTGTCCCTTGTCCCTTGGCAGAAGAGCCCAGCTCCCTCCTCTCCACAACCTCCTTTCAGGTAGTTGTAGAGAGCAATGAGCTCTCCCCTCAGCCTCCTCTTCTCCAGGATAAACACCCCCAGCTCTCTCAGCTGCTCCTCATCAGGCCTGTTCTCCAGCCCCTTCACCAGTTTCGTTGCCCTTCTCTGCACTCGCTCCAGAGCCTCAACATCCTTCTTATGGTGAGGGGCCCACAACTGCACACAGTCTTGATGCTCAAGAAGCTCTTAAACCTCCAAGCACGCTCCTCTTCTGGCAGCCCTGGCGCCTCAAGGAGCCTGTAAGCTCAAGAACACTCTCCAACCTAGGAGCTGCCATCCCCAGCAGCACTTGGGAAACATCCCATGGGATGAGGATGTGCCGTAGGCAGCAGCTCCCGCGGGCACTCGCACAGACGAGATACAGTGGTAGAGAGTCACTGCTCTGCTTGGAACTCAGGCGAGTGCCCTGCTGCTGCAGCAGAAGAGGGCTCACATTTGCCACTTTGGGGTTTTAGATCCCCAAGTGACATGCATTAAGAAGACAGACCATTAACCGTGCATCTGGCAGCAGCAGCAGCGCTGAAGATGTTCCAGCATTCGGGCGTCCCTGCCGCCTGCTCCCGAGGATGCGCCTTCCAGCAGGCTCCGGCCTCTGCAGGGACGTGTTGGTGTCCAGGGGGTGCATTTACCTTCTGCTCCTGAGGTCTGCTTGACACAATAACAACAATCCAAAGTGGAAGGGAGTTTGAATTTATTAAATCTCACCAGAGGGAAATAAGAATAGTTAGTGTTGCAGGTGAAAAGTGAGGGAAGTCAATGGAGAAGTGAAAAGAGCTGAAGACCAGGCTAAATCCTCTCATTTCTTTGCTGAGTTTCAAGAGGGTTTATAGCACTGAACACGTTCCACTCCCACTGGAGAGCCCTCCTGGCAGTCAGCTCAGCCACGTGTCTCCCATCTTGCTGTTGCGTTTCCCTTTCAGCCCCCTATGAGCTCCTACAGTGGAAATTTCTTGTACATGTCCATGTTCCCCCTGCGATGTGCAGTCATTTGCAAACACCCCTAATGTGCATGAAAGACTCTTCTGAGGTGATGCTGTCACACTCATATTTTACACTGATGCAGGTGAGGCACAAGGTGCAGGGCCCAGAGCAGCATCCCCCAGATCTACTGTCACAGTCAGAGGCAAGACACAACCTGGGAAGGGACAGGCAGAGCCTGAGCTGTCCCCAGCCTGCGCCGAGAGCTGCAGCAGAGCAGAGGGACTGAGGGATGCTGCTCAGCCCCAAGGTCAGGAGGAAGGACTAGTTTTCCTTTCAAGAGAGAGCTCGGCCCAGTCCTTCCAAGGACGAGCGGTGGCAGAGCCAGCTCCTGGGTGCCAACCCCCCTGCGCCCCCAGCACACCAGATGGATGCTCACGTTCCCAAAAGAGCAGCCGTTACCTCGTCTGCCTCCGTCCCGCTGCGGGAGTCGAATGTGGCTCCAACCTGTGCCTGTGCCACGCTGCGGAGCAGAGCCTGCCCCTGACCCCACCTGTCCCCTCCGCCAGCCAGCAGAGCGCAGCCACCTGCCTGGATGCCCCCCAGGTATCAGACACAGGGTGGGCTGGGACTGAAGGGGAATTATTGGGAATAGGGGACAGCAAGGGGCTGCCTGGATGCTCTCAGAAATGGGAGAATGGGAAGGCTGCTGGCAGGAGAAGGAGCCTCAGTGGGCACCGTGGAGCTGGGGACAGGACAGCAGGAGCAGAGAGAAGGTCAGGCATGAGCACAGCCCCATGGGGAGCAGCCCCAGGGAAAATGCAGTCCGAGGGACCTAGTGCAGGCAGACAGCTAGTAAGAACGGCCTAAATAGCTGCTTGGGAGCTGTGGATTCAGGCCCCTGAGCCCTGGTCCCCTGCTCCTGGGAGTAGCAATCCTGCTGGCCATGAGAGCCAGCTCCAAACTACCTCCTCTCCCCGTCCCCAGCTGCAGGGGAGCCCGTGCCAGGGGCACAAGGGGAGAGGGTCTGCTCCGAGCCACCTTTGTGCATGCACCCTCTTCCATGCTCTATAGTTGGAGACCACAACCCACCCGCCTCCTCACCCAGGAACCTGAGTGCATGTGCTGATGTGCACGTGCTCCCTGTGCCCATGAGCAAGGTGACAAAGCACAGAGATGTGCGTGCAAGAGGAAGGAACTCAAGCTCCAAAAACCTCATTTCCCAGCCTTGACTTCCCACAGTGCCTTGGATGAAGCATCCCTCCTCATTCCCCTTCCCTGGTGGGGCTTAAGGGATGGGTGAACAAGGTGCTGAGGGACATGGGTTAGTGATTGGTGGGAATGGTTGGACTCCATGATCTGATGGGTCTCTTCCAACCTGGTGATTCTGTGATTCTGTGATCTCGGTTGGTGTTTGCAAACATATAAAGAAAACAACATCTCAGAGACACAGAGACAGAAAACACCTACACGAATCACAAGGTTTCCTCCTGCCAGACATCCCCATCAGGCTCTTCCACACACACTGTTGCCTCAACACACCCACTCGGGACCATCGCAGCAAGCGGCGGTTGCTACACAAACATCGCAGCCCGAACCTACACAGGTTTTCTCTGTGTCTGGAGGTGTCACCCACACATCCCAGTGCTGCTGATCTGCGTGTAAACAGGGTAGTGTGAGCAGGACAAACCCAGGCTGCACACCCTACGGTGCTCAGAGAGACACCCAGAGATGAGTGTATGCACGCAGCCAATGATTTTCTATGTAATAAAATCATATTGCATAAAAATATTTAAGGGACAAAATAGATGCATATTCTATAATTTGATAGTCAATAGTTAATGTTGCTGTCGGTGTCATATATGCTTTTGAAGTACTTTAATAGGGGAAAAAACGCTATGTAGCTTGTGTGAGTGAATTTCATAGAATCATAGAATCACCAGGCTGGAAGAGACCCACTGGATCATCGAGTCCAACCGTAATAGAATGGAAGGGGAGCCCTTAGTAGATGGTAACAGGGAGCAGAGATTCCTGCCCCACTGCCATACTTCAAGCCACTAGGTGAAGTCCCAGAAACACCTGGCAACTGAGACAAGATGTTACAGCATTTCAGTGCTTTTCACGTTCAGAAATAACTCTGAAAATTATCATTTTTGTCTCTGGTGATGTTCCATTCTATCCGATTGATTTTTACTTTTGTTCAAATAAGGATCACCTTGTGAGAGCAACACATTAAGAGCAAGTAGGTTTAGATATTTTAGTAACCGGTGCAGCATCAATCATTTTGGGTTGATCAGGGATGAAGCCCAGGGCGCTGCCTCTCTCCCCTCCCTGCCTTATCTGTTCTTCGCGGTTTGAACAGAATCAGCAACTTCTGTCACCTGCTGCTACCTGGCGCGTCCCTCGCCGTGCCGGCTGAATCTGTTTGAACCCACAGATGTGTGATTAAACACGGCGAGCATTAGTGGCAAAGCACCGCTGCGTGCTCCCCGTCTGGCTGATGAGCGTGCAGCTGGAGCAGAGCTCCCTGGGGTACCCTGCTGCTCGCTCGACGCGCGCCACGGCGGGGGGAGGAAGGTGTCGACATGGCGAGGAGGCTAGTTAAGCATTAAGCCATTTCTTTTCCCTACAAGGATCTCAAAACGGCGGCTTTTCCTGCCTGCGTGTGTCTGGCTGAGCCTCTGATGGGAAAACTGGGAAAACTTTCCTTTGGAGGAGAGCGGGAGAGAGCGGGGCAAGTGTGGAGGGAGATGAGAAAACTACAAAAGAGCAGAGGGAGCTGCCTTGTCTTCTCATAGCTTTGCAATATTTAAGGAGTTTCCAGAGGAACTGAACAGGGGGGTGCAGGGGGTGCCACTATGACCCTCTGCCTCACTGACATGTGATGATACCAGACAATCATAGAATCAAAGAATCACCAGGTTGGAAGAGACCCACTGGATCATCGAGTCCAACCATTCCCATCAATCTCTAACCCATGTCCCTCAGCACCTCGTCCACCTGCACCTTAAAGCCCTCCAGGGAAGGTGACTCAATCCCCTCCCTCGTTCCATTGCCCAGTGACCCTTTCTGATCAAGAAAGATGAACATATCAGCCTATATGTTTCCAAAAGGGATGGAAACCTCACAGGCTCCAGTGCTGTAGCTCCTCGCAGCATGAGATCCCTGAATCTTGGGGGATTTAGTGTTTGATGGGAATGGTTGGACTCGATGATCCGATGGGTCTCTTCCAACCTGGTGATTCTGTGATTCTGTGATTTGAGATCCAGAGGACTCCCCCAGCTTATGCCTCTTGCCCTGGGGTAGCCAGGCTGGCTCCGATGCGATGTGTGCTGCAGAGGAAAGAGGGAGGAGAAGTGAAAGGTGCCTGATCCAAAGCACTGGGAAAAGTTTGTTAGTGACTTACCCAAACAGAGTAAATCATGATAGAATCACAGAATCACCAGGTTGGAAGAGACCCATCGGATCATCGAGTCCAACCATTCCCATCAAACACTAACCCATGTCCCTCAGTGCTTTGTCCACCCGTCCCTTAAACCCCTCCAGGGAAGGGAACAAGGTGTGACTTGTTTTCAGCGTCCCAGCCACTGTCACCTACAGCAGCTACATGGGGAATCACTATGGTCACACCGCTTTGGAGCATGTTCTCTTGCCATTTTCCTGCTGAAACCCCAGGATTTGCCCTGGAGAGAGGAGACAGCTGGAAAAATGCTGGTGGGGCTGAAGAGCAGCGTGGGACAGAGCAGCCTGGTCTGGTGGGGAGAGAGTAGCACCTCCAAGGGATGCAGAGCCCAGGTCTTTCTGCCTCTCGATACCTGTCCCAGTTCCTTCTTTCGCCAGAGGACCCCTTTAAGACACCTTGTGCACAGCATAAAACCACCACAAACCCAAAGAGCTGCTGGCTCTTTGCTCCTCTCCCTCTTGCCTATCCCCCTGCAAACACCCCTTATTTCTCCTGTCCTCACCTCTCTAGGTATCTCCTATCAGCCTGAATCCAACCCCTCCCTCTCTGCTCTGTTTGCTCTGGGTTTTGCTGTTTTCACCGCCACCGTCCTTGCTTCCTCGTGTCCTGGTTCAATGGGGAGCAGGCTGGGCGTGATGCTCCTCGATGCTGAGGTGGCTGCTCTGCTCCATGCAAACAGTTACACATAAAGGGCAANGGGGGAGCAGACCGGGCGTGACGCTCCTCTCCGAGCAGTCCGTGGAGATGCTGAGGTGGCTGCTCCGCTCCGTACAAACAGTTACACATAAAGGGCAACTAGAAAGCCTGTAAGACCAGGGAGCACCATTCCTGGGGAATTGGTGCGGGTACAAACCGACATTGTGCTCCGCAGCTGGTCTCCTCTGCGCGACGCCTCGTGCCAACAATTACTGCAGGCAGGAAGGGGAAGATCAAGGGCTGAATGGGTGGTTCACCAAGATCCACGGATGGAGAGATGGATGGTGGGTCCAGTCAAGGTTCCGGTGTAAATTCCCAGATTCCTTATACTAATTCGCTTTCCCATCTGCTGTAGTGAAACCAAACACCGCGATTTTTTTCCCTTATTCCACAGTTTTACCACTTTGTGACAATAACTTGATGCCACTCCGCTTGCTCCTTGCTTGCCAACCCCTTTTCACATGGCATAAAGTGCTGTAACGAAGCAGCCAGGATTAATACCCTTCCTGTAAGTGCATCGTCCCCTCAGGGCCAGACACGGGATACCCCTGAGTCTGTGTTTTCCCCGGTTCCGCCTGTGATATTCTGTAGGCTGATCGGCCACTAAGACCTTCGCGCTGATCTTCTGCGCCCCGAAACAGGCGTGAACATAAAGACTTGGGGCAAACAGAGAAGGTTGATAGTCTCCGCTTCCCTCAAATGCTGCGTGATTCCCACACCATCAAAAAAAGCCTGCAGAGCTCAGGGGTGTGAAGCTGATTTGCCTTCGCTGGTCTGCGGCGTGGCTGGAGTTATTGAGGAACCGAGATCAGGAAAACAAGGCAGCAGCAGCTTTACTAGATTTCAACCCCCTGGCTCCCCACATCATCTGCTGCTCACAGCAGGAGCCAACCTGGTCTGAGGGCAGGTGGAGATCCTGGAAGGGTGAAGCTTCGCATGCCACGAGGCTTTGGGGCAAGAAAGAAGTTGTTATTTGGATGGAGTCAGGGCATTATTTTCCTCATGAGATGAGAGACAACAGAGCTGGTGACGCTGATGACTTAGCAGGGAAGGGCAAAGCGTCACCCGCTCATGAGCTCCGTGTCTGCAGCAAATGCTGATAGAGCTGGGTGACATCTGGGGCAAAACGTTTCTTAAAGTAAACCGAGCCCTCCTGCAGAAAATTGCACTTCAGTGAAAGAAACCCCTTTGTTATATTTTTTATAATTCCTCTAAGTCCTTGTGTCCAATTTGGGTCTCAGCAAGGGAAAATAAACAAAAAAAAGTGGCAAATGGGCTAGTTCTGATTTTTTGGAAGCCTAGCACAGTTAACAAAATCTGGTTTTGAAAAGCTGATTTGGGGAGAGAGGGAGGATGGGTTGCTTCCAGCCGCTCATTCATAGGAAAAAAAAAGGAGAAAAAGTGAAGGCATCGGCAGTTGCACACAAGCCCGGAGAGGCAGGAGGAAAATGTCAATGCCGTGTCACAGCTCTCGCTGGTACGAGACAGCTCTTAGACAGAGATGTGAAAGGGCTGTTCGGGATCATGTACCCTCCGTTCCATAAATTACGGGTAAGTTGAGGGGGGTAGAGGAAAGCTGGGCTCGTCGACGCTTTGGGGAGGAGGTCCCAGCCAGTTCCTATTTCATCCCAAGTGGGTCACCTGTCCCGGCTCCTGTTTCCTCTCACTTTCAGCCTTGGCTTCACTTAGCACAACTCCTTGGGTGGCGGTGGGCACCTTGCCACAGCTCTTCGGCTCCGCTCAAAACCCATTTTGTTCTTGCCCCGTTGTCTTTCTGAGCCTGTCCTTCCCCGGAGCCCTTTGTGGGGTTCACAGAGCCGAGGGGTGGAGGCAGCCGTCCCCCTCGCCCCGCACTGCCCCGAGTCCCATGACGTTGATTCCTCATGAGCCAAACAAGCCCTGGCACCGTGCAGCCACCCAGCCCGTCCTGGGGGCTGTAAATCACGCCTGCACATTCCCCCGGTGGCATCTCGCTCAGGACACGTTCCTCCCTGAAGAAGCAGAGCAAACCTGCACCCTCCCACCGCCCCCTCCCTCCTGCTGAGCCAAACGCCAACAGCCCCCGCCCTGGGGACTGACACTCAACCTCTTCTTCTAATTTTTGAGCATGAAGTATTGAATTGTAATCCACCTCCTTGGCACTCCTTCTCCTTCCCTCCTTCTTCGTCTCCAACCTCGGTCTCCTCAGCTTTCTGGGCCCATAAATCTCAATTGTATCTGTGACTTGGGTTTTCTTTTCCTCTCTCTCTTGCTCTTTTTCTGTCTCTCCCCTTTTTTCACAGTGTTAATTAATCACGTTTAGGCCTGGTCCCAGCTGTTACCACGCGGAGGCTCCCTGGCCAGCCCCCAGTCCTCACCCTCAGCCCAGATGCGAGTCCCTTTTGGATAAATTCACCCAGTGAGAGGGATTCTTTCATTATCCAGCAGAAGAGACGCTGAGCAATTCATCAAGCTCCCCTTGCCCCACTCTGCACGGCGCAGCCCTGCTCCCTTCGGCTGTGCCCACCCAGCCCTGTCTCCAAGGGGTCACCGTGCAGGGCTGGAAGGGTCTCTCTGTTCAGAGACACTGAGGAGCCTTCTGAAAGAAGGACCTGCCAGTCCAGCCGTGTGGGGATGGGAGCAGGTTGTGGTTGAGGGGCTCCTATTTCTGGGGCTTCATCCCTGACCGGGGAGGATGCAGAAGGCAGAGCCACACTAATCCCTCNTTGCAAGAAGGATCTGCCAGCCCAGCCGTGTGTGGATGGGAGCAGGTTGTGGGGCTCCTATTTCTGGGGCTTCATCCCTGACCAGGGAGGATGAAGAAAGCAGAGCCAGACTAATCCCTCAGGGAACCACACAGCGTTCCTCCTTGGCAGAGCTTCCAGGGGGTCCAAAATGTAGGCTCAGACCATGCAATCAGCTTTCTCATGCTCTCCCTTCGCTGCAGTCAGCCGCATCTCCCCCTGGCACCGCTCCCCGGGAGCAGGAGTGGTGTTTGCATCAGCTGACAGGGCTGGCACCTCTCTGTGCCACATGGCACCCGCCTTCAGAGGTGACCTTGTATCTGGCACTGCCGGGATGCCCGGGGACAAGTGGGGAGGTGGCCGGAGGGTGCGCACTCCCCCCCAGAGCCTGCTGCCAACGCATATTCAGTATCACAAAAAATAGAAAGATTCCTGCGCGCGCTACTTAGGATGGTTTGAAATCCTCGTCTTGGAAAGATGTGGGGCTGGGATAGCAGAGGTGGGAAAGGTCAGGGCTGCCCTTGCATGGAGGATCTGCAGAGCCCCACGAGCAGGGGCTGCAGGGAGAGCCCAGGGATGCGGTGAGAGCAAATGGTGCCTGAGCCTGGTGCTTGGGCAGAGCTGGGGTAGGGAGCTCTGGGAAAGATGCAGAAGATGTGAAGGGAACTGGCAAAGGGGGCAGGGTTGGACATCAAAGGACCCCAACTGATGGCAGGATTTATCGGGCTTTCAACAGTGCCAGGCTGGTGGCCCTCCCAGCATTTCCACGAACGGCTGAGAGAGCTGGGGTGTTCAGCCTGGAGAAGAGGAGGCTGAGGGGAGNTGCCCAGGGAGGGGGTTGAGTCCCCTTCCCTGGAGGGGTTTAAGGGACGGGTGGACGAGGTGCTGAGGGACATGGGTTAGTGATTGATGGGAATGGTTGGACTCGATGATCCGGTGGTTCTCTTCCAACCTGGTTATTCTATGATTCTATGTTTACCT
Organism: Piaya cayana; assembly: GCA_013389865.1. Classification (NCBI taxonomy): domain Eukaryota; kingdom Metazoa; phylum Chordata; class Aves; order Cuculiformes; family Coccyzidae; genus Piaya; species Piaya cayana. The sequence goes on from WAAB01013199.1 coordinate 110,472, forward strand.
CTCCTACCCAGCACACATCCCGGCACCTTGTTCCGACTGTCTACGGGGCCCAGGCTGCGTCTCAGCCTTGCCTGGATGAGCACACCCCATGTCCTCACACTCCTGGTTCTCTAGAAGCTCCTTCCCTGCTTTGCCTCTCCTCCCTGCCCGCCTGTCCCTCTAAATTATACCCTTTCATCCCCCCAGGGCTGGCTCCTAGTGTTAATACCCCTCAGATATTTGCAAGCTATCATCGTATCCTCAGTCAGTCATCATTAGGCTAAGCTCTTGCAGTTAGCTCCTTTAATCTTTCCTTGTAAATCTTTCCCTTTACACCTCTGCTTGTTTTCATAGCTTTTCCTGAACGTCTTCCAATCGTGCCAGTGGCTTTCGGGTCATGGTCCTGGAAGCGACCCTTGTAACTCTACTTGGGCCACAGGCAGAGCCGCTCCAGGTGCTCCCAGGCTGATCCTTGTCTCTCTGCATCCGTGTCTAGCTCCAAATCATGTTGGCATCTTTCCCGTGGCAATCTCCTCTCTGCTGGCTCCTCACGGCTGTGCCCGAGGCTGATGTTCCCTCACCGCAACCCCAGCCGAACCAACATGAAGTAAAACACAGTAACACTTCATCCTATTTATTCCCTTTGAAATTAAAAAGCGAGCCTGTTTTCCTTTAAGCTCGCAAGAGGAGAGGTGGCAGCTCACATGAAAAGCGAAGCAGATGAAAATCGATCAGGATTCTTTCCCCCACGACAAGCCAAGACACCGCTGGGTATTTTGGGTTGGGAGCTGGAATGAAGCTGATGGGGACCATCTGTTACTTTCCCCTTTGCGGATCAGCTGTGTTTTCCCAAGCTGACCTTCATCTGCTATTTCAACCCCCAGTTCAGCGTTCCCATGAGCTCCATCCAGCTCCCACTGGGAGAGAAACTGGGTGCTAAATATTTCGGTGTCATTTCACTATCTGTTCCTGCCTTGACTACCACCTACAGGCTTCAGGAATGAAGCAGCCTCTTCCCAGATCATTAACAGACAGCTTAATTAAGAGCTGTCATAACACCAGGCGTTGCTGGAAAATGGTTTTCCACTTTGCAGCTGGGTGACGGGGTCATGCTGTTCCCATTTCCCTCTTTCTTTATCACCGACTCCAGGGCTTGTGGTGGCCCCAGCTCTTTTTTTTTTTTTTAACAACTTGCCCCTCCTGCAACCTTTTTCTGCCCTTCTTAAAATCCTGACCAATTTTTTTTTAAATGGAAAATGCCACGTTGAGATGGAATGCATGACCGGCCAAACAAATTGTTTCAGGTCATTTCTGCCCCTTCACCATCTTCTCTAGAGAATTTACCAGTGAGACATTTTTAGGGTGTTTAAGGCAATATTCCCATTACGTGGTTTGGGGAAGGAATGAAGTGGTTTCCAATATTCACAAAAAAAACTTTCTTAGAGTTAGATGACAGGCAACTAGCAGCACCAGGCAAAGCCCAGACAGAAAACTCCATACTCCTTTGTTAAAAGAAGGCTCAAAGCACGCCTTGTTTTTGCATCCTGGGCTGTTTAGGTACCAAAAGCCCTGTCTCACACCAACCCTCCATCCAGAAAACTCACCGCACAGAGGGAGGTGAGAATAACAAATGGATACTCGGGGGTTGGCTTGATTTTCACTCGTTAGGAGCAAAAGTTGTTGACGGGGCCATGTGTGAGGTGTTTGGGGTTTTACCTGGTTGCCGTACCCTCCCTGCATCGTGCCAGCTCCAATTCTGTGGGTTTTCATACCTCATTTCTTTGCGGTTGTGGCAGTGCCCTGCGCTGCCATGAAGAGTTGAACCTCTGTCCAAGCATACCACGCACTTACCCGATTCTCCGCATCTCATCAGTGAGTAAAAGTCTTCGCAGAGATCGGTTTCTTCTCTCCCCCTTGCTGTTTTCAAAGCTGAGCCCCACGGGAACCCCAGTCCGTGCGAATACTGAAGCACACACTCAAACCATTGAGTGCATGAGCTCTGCCTCTGCTCCCAGAGGACTTCAAAGGCTCGGGCCCACGTGCTTANAGTGGGTTTTCATACCTCATTTTTTCGCAGTTTTGCTCCTGTGAGTGCAGTTGTGACAGTTCCCTGTGCTGGCATGAAGAGATGAACCCCTGTCCAAGCGTACCACGCACTTACCCGATTCTCTGCACCTCATCAGTGAGTAAAAGTCTTCGCAGAGATCGGTTTCTTCTCTCCCCCTTGCTGTTTTCAAAGCTGAGCCCCACGGGGACCCCAGTCCGTGCGAATACTGAAGCACACACTCAAACCATTGAGTGCATGAGCTCTGCCTCTGCTCCCAGAGGACTTCAAAGGCTCGGGCCCACGTGCTTAAAACCGAACAGGTGTTAAATAAGCCTCCGGATCAGGGCATCCGTCATCCACAAGGCAGGGGACACTGGATATATCTTGCCATAATAGACCACTTTGCTACATTTGCACAGGCTTTTGCAGCAGCCGATAAATCAGGCAAAACAGCTGCTGCTAAACTATGCGGAGACTTTGCCCTTCGACGCAAGTTTTCTGAAAAGATCAGCCGGGATCTGGGCTGAGGGAACTTGAAGCTGGGCTCCCGCACACCCCGGTGCCGGCCTAGGGACAGTCGACATGTATTAGGGTTGGACTCGATGATCCAGTGGGTCTTTTCCAACCTGGTGATTCTATGATTCTATGATCTGCACCTAAAGAGAAGCTGGTGAGCAGGACCTGTGGATCCATGTGCCTGATCGGCTCAACTGAGCATCGTGTCACTCACAGCGTGTGCAGCCCAGTCCACCCAGTGCTTTAAGAGCATCCAACCATCCAGCAGCTAAATCATCTGCGTACCGAGGGAGCTTGTAACTCCAGCTCTGTTATCTGGGCTCCTCTGGTCTGCCTGGTTCTGTCAAACCAAGCAGCATCACCAGACTTGGTTCCTAAACATTTTGGGATCTGCTGAGCGAGGGGAGATGGCAGGAACTCGGGGCGTGGGACCTCAGGCTGATTCCATCAGCTGCTTCTCAACAGCCCCGCGATTGGAACCACTTATTAGCAGCTTTGTTAAATTATCCTCCCCGACAAACAGCGATTTACTGGGCACAGTCCCCAGGGTACGTTCTCTGCGGACTTTATTGCCTGTTATGACGCAAAAGAGAAACCCCAAGCAGCCAGTGAGGCCTTGGGGACCGGCTGTTGCAGAGACAGCAAGAAACAGCTGCTGGAGCAGGTAGCAAGGGATGGAGGAGGAAGGCTGAGGAAAGCCTGAGTACAGCCTCAACACAAAGTGGAGAAGAGGAAAAAGACACTATTTGAGAAGAAGTCCCAAATAAGGCAAGACTACAGGCTCCTTGGAGGCCGCTGTGGGAAGAAGGTCTCGTGTTGCTCTCCATCAGCCTTTTGCTCCCGATCCCAGGGGTTCGTTTCTGCTAATGGAGAGTAATTTGCCTTGGCCGGGATGCCCAAGGTGATGCCAGCTCCCATTTTTCTCTTACGTGGACCAGATATTTCAAGCCATCACAAGCCTGGAATCCATATGACGGCGCTGAGCTGTCACCGAGGCACTGGGGGAGCTGGCAGCACGGCTGCTGGACAAGACGTGTTCCTTGGTGGTTGGGGCTAGAATGCTAATTTTCACAGAAAACTTCTGCTACATTTCCCAGAGGCAGCTACCACCTCAGCATTGTCAAAATACTTGTTTGCAGCAGGAACAAGGAGAGGGATTTTCACTACTGGGTAGGAAATATGACTTCCTCGCACAGCCTCTCGGGGAGCTCAGCCCAGGGCCCTTGGATTTGAAGGACAATCTTCACTCTCTGAAAGACTCGGCTCCCGGTGTGTGAGATGAAGCCACCAGCAGAGTGAACACGCTGCATTATATCAGTCCGTCAGGGAACAGGTTTGTGCTGGGCTCTCTGCTTTCAACCTGGGCAAATATCTCCAAAAAAAGAGAGGACAGCTGTGACCCTTTGTACCTTTTGCAGCCTCAAGCAGAGGTGCACAATGATGCCCAGAATGCTCTTTCTGACCTTTGCTTTCTTCCCTGACACTTTTCTGCCTCTATCCTCCTAAAAAATTGGAAAAAAACAATCTCTGAATCACTCCTGCTGCTCCAGCAGCTGGAGAAGAGTACGTCAGGGGGATTTTCCTCCCCTGCTCACCCATTTTCTCACAACCATGAGACAGTGCAAGATTTCGCTCGTGGGCATGAGAGTGTTGATGCTGCAGCAGGATCTAGTTGGGAATAAAGAGATGGAGGTTTGGTGCTGTTTGTTAAAGGGCACAGCTGGGTAAGATATAAATTGTTATTTTCTCACTGTGCATGACTCTACAGGACACAGACAAGCATCAGGGCCTGGCAATAGCCCAGGCAAGAACGCCACTGATACCTGAGGCCAGTGGTTTCCATTTGTCTTCACCGAGCGTAAAGTTTATGCAGTGCAAAGCCAAACCTGGAGGAACCACTGGGCCAAGGAGACCAGGTGACGGGTTTCCAAGAGGAGAGAAGGTGGCCAGCTGGCCACGCTGTGTATTAAAGGGCTTGTTTGTCTGACACTGACAGCAAATAGCATCCAGCACATTCATTTCAGAGTGAGATCATAGAATCACCAGCTTGGAAGAGACCCACCAGATCATTGAGTCCAACCATTCCCATCAATCACTAACCCATGTCCCTCAGCACCTCGTCCACCCGTCCCTTAAACCCCTCCAGGGAAGGGGAATCAACCACCTTGTGGGATCCTAGAAAATTATGGAGAAACTCAGCATCTCCCTGTATTTTATGTAGACACTGACCCTTGTTTTCCATGTCTCAGGCAGCCCAATACATCTGCCCTCTGCTTTTAGGTGTCTTCCTGCTCAGTCTCATTTCTCTCTCTTTCCACCCATCCATGATGAGTAGCCAAGCATCACCCCTCTACCTCTCCAGCCACACACAATCTCTCTCTCTCCATAGTAAAAGATCCATCCTTATCCACCTGTCTGTCTGCCAAGGGATGAAACCCTCGCCTTCCCTGGAGGTGTTTAAGGGACGGGTGGACGAGGTGCTGAGGGACATGGTTTAGTGATTGATGGGAACGGTTGGACTCGATGATCCCGTGGGTCTCTTCCAACCTGGTGATTCTATGATTCTATGAAACACAGTGTGTTTTGGTAGGATGGTATCAGCTGGCAAAACCCAGTGGCATTCTGTCTCACTGGCCATGCTGGTAGAAACGGTATCAGCAACATAGGATCAGCAGAAGGCAGGAAGGTCTGTGAGACAGTCTGGAAAGAAAACAAAGCCGGACCAAAATTTGGGGAAGATAAAAGGTGATAAATGTCCCTCTCCTCACCAAACTTTTCCTCCTAGCCTCTCGCCGAACCCAATTGCCCCAACGAAAATGAATGTGCTGTAACGTGACAGGTTCCTCTCTTTGATTAAGGACTCGCAGGCCTCTTGCAGGTGATGCTCTCCATCACTCACCGTAAAGACGGCTGCATTTTATAACCAATGAGTTGCGTGAAGTTTAGGGCTTTTCTTCCCCTTTCTCTCCCCCCCTCTCCCCTGTTTCCTTGCTCTCCGGTTCAGACCAAACTGGGTTTAACTAGGCCTGAATAATTTAATAGAGTCATTATGCTCCTGTGTTTTTCCCTTACTGTCAACTGTAAAATCCATACAGTAGCTTCGGGAAATGGGGCTAATTTGAATTGATAATAGGAGACTCTGGAAAAAGTCATCTATTGCCGCGCAATGGTGGAGCAGATGCATGCTAAATCTTGTATAATGAAAGAATATGCTGGTGTCAATTATGTAAGAAAACGACTTTACAGTGGTTTGAGGCAATGGGTTAGCATTCTGCTTGATATTATCACATAAAGAAACACCCATCAAAACTTCTCATAAATATGGAACGGCAAGTAAGATTACATTATAAATTTGAATGTTACGAATGCGTGCGAGAGAGACAGATCGAAGCGGGATACTCACCTCTCATAACTGGAAGTAGGAAAGAGCCATATTTCAGCCTTTACACAACACCAGCGTCAAGAGAGAGGACCGGGAGAGGGGCCAGGGCTGCATCCCTCCCACGCCTGCCCCAGAGCCTCCGTCGCAGCGTTTGCTGGGGAAAGCATCACCGGCAGGCACTGAGCTCTGAGTCCTGAGCCCGTGTGAAGCACCAATTTGTCACTGGACAAGGTGGCTGGGAAGGTGACGCTTCTGCTGCCGGTGTAGAGGTGGCTTTCACTTCAAGAGATGTTTGCAAGATGTTCGCATGAGGATCTAAACTTCATGGCAGGAGAGTCTGGAGAAGCATTGCTCTCAGTTTCCAGTGTTTGCCGCCGCCCGGGAACCTGTTGTTTGTAGAGGAGGGTTACGGATGCCAGTTGTGGTTCCAATTGCCATCAGCCAAAACCAGCACCAGTGGCCAGTTGGGAGAGCCTGTCTTTGGCTGCAGAAGGGCACAGCAGCTCCTCTTAAGCAGGTTGCTGGGGAAGGGTCTGTTCCCCTGAGGGGAGCGCGGTGTCCGCTCGGTGCACAGTGGGGTGGAGTGAGACAGAGAGGATTAGCGGATATCAGAGGGGATTTGCTTCAGAGCAGATTCCCAGCACGTGCTAGAGGGAGGAGGTGCTCGGGGCAAGGGAATTCCAGGGCACAGAGTCAATGAACCACATAACTAAATTCAATTCCTCATAAAGCACGGGCTGCACCAGGCACAGAGGAGAAAAGGGACGGCCGGCCAAGGCCAATAACAGGGACTGGGGGAGCCACACGGCTGGTCACACAGCTCACACCCAGCCTGGGGCACAGCAGGTCACCCAGCGCAAACCCGCTGAGCTCGCACGACCCACTCCAAATCCCCATGAGATCCAGGGCCGTTCACATCACCGGGCCTCCAGCAGTGCTGCTGGGTAGCCCAGCTCCAGGGATGGACATAAACTGGAGCAGATCCAGGCTCCTCGCGCCCAGCTGATGGCTGAAACCCGTCAGTTTGCTCTCCCCGGGGCTGCAGCTGGCTGGCTGCAGCCTGAACCCATCAGGCTCTGTCAGCGTGGTGCACTCGGGCTCCCGAAGCAAATGGGAGGCATGTGTGAGACGTCAATTCGCAGCCATTCCCTCATGCTCTCCCAGATGTTACTGGGACAGCTGAGCACATCCAGAGCCACCCTGACCCCCCTCAGGCGTTTAGCCACCCCTGCACCAGCACTGAGAGAGACCAGCAGGCAGCGTTGATGCAGTGGTTGAAGTTATAGCTCTTTCGGAGCAAACACACAGCCTTGGCTGACCTTGGCTTGCAGCGTTTGGGTGGTCTCTTGCTCTCCCTTTCTGCTGCACGTTGCTACCCCTGGAGCAGAAAGAGCAGAAGAGAACATGGGCGCCACCGTTGCCACCCCAATCACCAGTCTGCAAATTCATCTTGAGTGCTGAGTTATGCCCTCGCTGTTCTCTGCCGGCAGCTACAGAGCTGGTTCCTTCAGAAGAGGCAGCGTGGGTGGTGAGGATAATGCTGCTGCAGCTAGGTTCACCCAAGCTTAACTGCACCAAATGATGCCTCAACAGGCTCCTGCTAGCGCAGAGAACTGGCCCGTTCTTAGATGGGTTGGACCTGGTGTGGAAAACTGAACATCTAGCTGCCCTTTGGGGTCTAGGAGCTGGAACACCTCCCAGCAGGGAAGCTGGTCCACCTGGTTGAGAAAGGGGGGGCTTCCCGTGCCAACACCTCCACTGAGAGAGAGAAATAAGCCAGGGAAAGGTGCCTCTCACTGACAATGCCCGACTTGCACAGAAAAACTAACTGGAGCTGGGGACTCTTGCTCTGAATGAGTCCAGCCCAACAGCCCCTCATGCTCTGCCTTGCACAAGCATTGACTTTGGCCCTGTGCAATGTGTATTCCAGCCTCTCTTTTCACTACAAATCTGCCCCTCATTTCCAGCCAGTATTTATTTTCTTCTCCTTTAGCCCTGTTTGCTCCAGTGCCAGTGTCCTCTTTTAGCTTCGGCGGCTCTTCTCTGCTGTTAGTCCTGTTGACGTATTTATGGGCAGCAATCAGATCCCCTCTCAGCGGGTGTCGTGCTGGGCTAAACAAGCCAAGTTCGCTCGGCCTCCTCTCTCCAGAAGCGATAAGGACGTCCTGCACTGAGGCAGCGCGGCTGCTTTGCTTCTGCACCCAGGTGGGAGCACATCTGGGCTGGATTCATACCGTCCTAGCCCCTGTACCTTGCTAGGAGTGGGGCAGATAAAGTGCTTCACCTGTCCCCTCCAGCACAGGTGTGTGCAGGAGCCACCCTAAGCAAGCAAGGCACATCTTTAGGGACAGCCTGAAGCCTTTCTTGCTCCTGGAGAAGCTTGATAGGGAAATAAGGAATATCTGCACAAGCTAGTGTCTGTTCACTGTTCACAGGATGAGAGGGAACGGCCTCAAGTTCTGCCAGGGGAGGTTTAGGCTGGACATTAGGATGAAATTTTAAATGTAAAGGGTCATTGGGCAGTGTCAGAGGCTGCCCAGGGAGAGGGTTGAGTCACCTTCCCTGGAGGGGTTTAAGGTGCAGGTGGATGAGGTGCTGAGGGACATGGGTTAGTGATTGATGGGAATGGTTGGACTCAATGATCCGGTGGGTCTCTTCCAACCTGGTTGTTCTATGATTCTATGATTCTACGATTCTATGAAATGACACCTGAAAGCTTGTGGGAGAAGGATCCCTTCTCTGGCTTCTTGTCGATGTCTCTGTCCTTCACTTTCATACCTCTCCTGCTCCTCATCTCAGCTTTTCAAAGCACCTCAGGCAATGTCCTGATCTAGGATATGGGCAGAGCAGCGAGGTTCCCGTCTCCCCCACGGCACAAAGCAAGGGAAGCACTGTCAGAAGCCGAGGCCAGAGGAGGATGTCTTCCCAAATCCATGCGCAAGATTAGTGTGACTGGCTGGTGCCACCTGATCGAGTACAGCAATGTCAGCAGGGGAGGAGGAACATTCCTTCTCTGGTTGCTTCACCTGCTGTTCCCCTCTGATCTAACAAAGATGTTGGCTTTTAAATGTAGCTAACTTAAGAGAATGACAGCTTATCTGTCAAGCTAACATACAGCCCTCCGTGCCGGCTCTTGCCAGCAGCACAATGCCAGACAATTTAATATTCTAATAGGATTCGAGCGTCCCTTTAAACTAACAGGGTAGCAACTCTATTAACTGCTACACACGAAGGGAAGATGCGGTGCGGGAAAAGCAGAGGATGCGTCAAACTTAGACTTTGATGGAGGGATTCCCATCACCCCAGCACTGTCTTTGTTCCCCAGCGTCTGCAATTTATCGCCTGCAGAGAGAAAGGGAGTTAGCAGGGTCAGCCGCAGGCTGCGTGTGAAGGCAGCAATGGGGAAGGTGGTACAGCAACCCAACCACAGGGGTCTGACCCCTAGCACGGGTCGTTGTGGGCTGCAGAGATAACCCTGCTCTGGCTGTTTGAATCCACAACTAGTGGATTGTGGTTATGTCACAACCTGGCTATTCAGGAGAGTCCAAAAATTAAACCCATCACAGTCCAGCTGTCTAGAATCAACAGGTAAATCATATCTGAATCCCAAAATATCTATTTTATCAGAGTCCAGTGGCTGATGATCATCCTTCTCCTCTATCACTCATCCTTTTTATTTATAAGTCCGGATCTATGATACAGCTGGACTTCAGCCAGTCCTCCTGTCGCACTCTCCAGCTCCATTGTCATAAGATGTTGGGTTGATTGAGGTCCTCTCTTCCTCTTGTTTTCTTGATTTCTGGACTCTCCTTCGGAGAGAGTTCATTGTGTTTAGAACTCAAAACATTCATCACCTTTTCTTTTTCACATGGTCACTTCCATAAGGTCTCTTACACAGACCAATATTGTTTTTCTTCCTCTGGTTTTCATGCAGTGTTTGCATCCCATTTCCCATTCCTCTCATCCCTGCCCATCTCCTCTTTTTCTGCAGAAAAACACAGTGTTTATTACACATTTTGAATTCTATCAAAACCCTTCCCACTCTGCCCTACCTGCAGGACCTGATTTTCATCCATATTCACCTGTCTCGTGGTAACCACGGCCTCTGAGCTGGATCCAGCTTCTCTTGTCTTCAGGGCCAATGCAAAGTCAGCCAAGGTGTCTGTGCTGAGATCGGTTCATACAATCTCCCCCTAAGATATATCTCAGAAAGGCAGCAAAAATCAGCCCTAGAGCAAGTTTTCCTGCTGGAGAGCATTTAATCGGCATGGACCATTCTTCTAACATTGAAAAGATTTGTTTAATTTCACCAGGATTTCACTTTGAAAGAAAATTCAGAAAAATTTGGTTAATATGTTTAATGACTTTGCTTTTGTGTTTTAAAAAATTATTATGCTTGGTGTCACAACACAACTTTTTGTTTGCGCATTTAAAAAAAGACTGATGCTTTCAAGCCTTGAAATTGAAATACAATTAATTAATCTGACCTGAAATGAGTGTTCCTCGAGGATTTTCTTTTGCAGATAGCTTTGAGATCAGTGAAAGGAGAGAGGGAACAAGATGGACATTTCTAATTAAGTGCAGCACGTCTGGGACTCTCAGCCTTCCTTCTTCCCTCTGGATTTTGCAAACTTCTGCACTTTGCAGATCTGCTTCCAGCTCGTTATTGTGCTTGATGCTATAGAAACATTTAAAACCAGTAGTCCCAATGCCAGCCCAAATCCCAGAGCTNCTGATTTTCATCCGTATTCACCTGTCTCGTGGTAACCACGGCCTCTGAGCTGGATCCAGCTTCTCTTGTCTTCAGGGCCAATGCAAAGTCAGCCAAGGTGTCTGTGCTGAGATCGGTTCATACAATCTCCCCCTAAGATATATCTCAGAAAGGCAGCAAAAATCAGCCCTAGAGCAAGTTTTCCTGCTGGAGAGCATTTGATCATCATGGACCATTCGTCTAACATTGAAAAGATTTGTTTTATTTCACTAGGATTTCACTTTGGAAGAAAATTCAGAAAATTTTGCTTAATAAGTTTAATGACTTCGCTTTTGTGTTTTAAAAAATTATTATGCTTGGTGTCACAACACAACTTTTTGTTTGCGCATTTAAAAAAAGACTGATGCTTTCAAGCCTTGAAATTGAAATACAATTAATTAATCTGACCTGAAATGAGTGTTCCTCGAGGATTTTCTTTTGCAGATAGCTTTGAGATCAGTGAAAGGAGAGAGGGAACAAGATGGACATTTCTAATTAAGTGCAGCACGTCTGGGACTCTCAGCCTTCCTTCTTCCCTCTGGATTTTGCAAACTTCTGCACTTTGCAGATCTGCTTCCAGCTGGTTATTGTGCTTGATGCTATAGAAACATTTAAAACCAGTAGTCCCAATGCCAGCCCAAATCCCAGAGCTTCAGCTCCTATGTAGCCCAATGTTTTTAATTTATAAGCATGTATTTCCTCCTAGAAAGCTGTTTCTTGCTATATCTCTGTGCAGCATCCATTGCACTTTAGCCTTCGACCCCTTGGTTTCCACTAAACACCCTCTTGCTCTGCCACAGGCCTCTTGTATAACCCACCAATCCCTTCACTGTAAAATAGAGAAGCTTTGCCTAAGCAGAACAGCGTTTGGTTAATTTTATCTCTTGATTTGCTGAAGTTAAGCTCTTCAATTGGCTGCTTTGGACGTATTGCATGTATTATAAAAAAGTATAAACATTTTGAAACCGTTTATGTGCTCTACAATGAAGGAGTTTGTTGTTTTCTGCTCAAAATGAGATTTTCTTCCAAATCGTAAAAGAGTTTGATGAAAGGTTGAAAATGGAAACACAGTGGTTCAAAGAGGTTGATACGAACGTTCACACAAGTTTCTGATGGTTCTGGTGATGGGAAGGACGCTGCTGAGACCTGTGGTGGGTTTTGTTCTGACTTGGGATGGGACAATTCTGCAATTCTCAAAAAAAACCAAAACCAAAAACAAAAAACAACAAACAACAAACAACGAACAACAAACCAAAGTGAGACTTTCTAATCATAATTCCAAATTCCAACCATGTTTCAAGACCTCAGACTGTGCAACTCATTAAGATAAAGATCTACATCCNTCCCTGTCCCAGCTGAACACACCAAACCTAAAACCCCTCAGGGAGAACACTTGGCCAGCTGGTTTGCTTGCAATCTTTTGCCTCTTTTGCCTCTTTTTCCTTGGTTTTTAAGCTAAAAACAGGGAAGAAACCTGCCCAGGTGGCTGGAAATCTCTCTGGTGGTTTGACTGCCGGGCCTGGTGTGTGTGCAGGATGGTCCCCGCACTCCCTGGGAGCGTTGCCCACACGCTGTTCTCATGTACGGGGGGTTATTTATAGCCGCCGATGCCAGGAATTTGCAGGGACACTGCCGGGGAGGATAACAAGTTTCTCTTTAGGAGGAATGTTCCACCCTGTCTGGAGGAGCAAAGAACAATAAAAGATGATTGATTTCCTCGTAGACGTCCCGGAATATGGTGCTGCGCCCTCGCCAAGCGTCCCAGCGTGCAGGGCTCCCCTCTCCCTCGCCGACGGGTGCCGTGTCCAGCCACGGGATGACACCAGTGGGACCTCAGCCTGGTACCCACCTTCACTCCCCAGGACGGGCATCTCGCCTCTCCTTTGCCTGAGACGAGTAAGACGAGGAGGCAGGGAAGGGAGGACTTGTAAGACCGTCTCTCCGGGCCTTCAGGCACTTTCTATTTACATTCTTTGGAGTAAATTACCGAGCCTTAGAAATTTACAGGGAAATCGCTTTGATTCTTAAACTATATGAATGAAGCTGCAGATGGAGAGAGTAATGGCTTAAATTTATTAGTGCGCATAAAATTGTTGATGCTAATTTTCAGCTGTACACTAAGCAAACAGTCGACGGGATTAAACTGGATCCCTTATTTAAACGAACTCACGAAATATAATTTACATCTAGTTATTGTTTCCAGCTCTTCGCAGACCCCTTCCCAAAGCTCCCTCTAATGTTGCCAAGTCTGCATTGCACTCGCTGCCTCCTACTCCTCCATCATCTCTGGCTGGACAGACGCACAACTGCTCCAGGACCTTCATGGAGAGGGAGAGAAATGTATATTTAGACAGAGCAGCAGCCTCTAAGCATTATTCTCCACAGTTTTTAACACTAGAGATCATAGAATCACCAGGTTGGAAGAGACCCACCGGATCATCGAGTCCAACCATTCCCATCAATCACTAACCCATGGCCCTCAGCACCTCGTCCACCCGCACCTTAAACCCCTCCAGGGAAGGTGAATCAATCCCCTCCCTGGGCAGCCTCTGACACTGCCCAATCACCCTTTCTGAGAAATATTTTTTCCTAATGTCCAGCTTAAATCTCCCCTGGCAGAGCTTGAGGCCATTCCCTCTCGTCCTGTCCCCTGTCCCTTGG
>WAAB01013199.1:124475-142972 GCA_013389865.1 Piaya cayana
TGTCCTCCTTGAGGGCAAAGGACATAGAGAAGGGTCTGGAGGAACAAATTCTGTCCTCGTTGAGGGCAAAGGACAGAGAGAAGGGTCTGGAGGAACAAATTCTGTCCTCGTTGAGGGCAAAGGACAGAGAGAAGGGTCTGGAGGAACAAATTCTGTCCTCGTTGAGGGCAAAGGACAGAGAGAAGGGTCTGGAGGAACAAATTCTGTCCTCGTTGAGGGCAAAGGACAGAGAGAAGGGTCTGGAGGAACAAATTCTGTCCTCCTTGAGGGCAAGGGACACAGAGATGAGGCCTGGAAGGTCGGTGGCAGGTTCCTCCATCTCCAGTGAGGACAGGCTGCTAGCTGGCATAGTGACTGGACAGGAGGCCAAGGGCAGAGCTGGAAAGCCACTTCAGCATCTCCCCTCCCACCGCGCCACTGAGAGCTGATGGGCCCCGTGTCACCTTACAAGCCACTTAATCCCTTCCGTCATGCTTCTCAAGGAAGCGGGCGCACAGGCCAAGGTTTGGCTGCCACCAGCTGCCCCAAAGTCATGTGCTGAGCGTCTGTGCAGAGGGACATGACTGACACCTCAGCGGGTCCCTGCGACTGGGGGCCTGCCCAGCCCTGCAACCCCAGACCCAGCTGGGCCCTTTGATCTCCACGGGGGCTGAAAGTGGTTCCCCTCTGCTCCAGCTCTGGAAGGGATCGTTCCGATTTTGTCTGGACATCTCACACCCTGGCAGGTGTCAGTCTTGCATTCTAAGATGCGTTGGAGAGGCAAATGGGAAAAGGGAGCACTGTAAAAATAAATAAAGGATTGAAAATCCGTCTCTGTGCCCACCCTTCCTCTCAGTCTGGGTGTCAGGGCCTTGTTTGATCTCAGGAATGGCCTCCTTTCCACCAATGCCACCAGCATCGGCCTCCTCCATAAGAGGTGGAAACACACTTTCTCCCACAAGAAATGTGACAAGTGATGTTTTTGGAGCACTCTGGAAGCGATGCAGTGGGTAGCTGGATGATCTGGAGACAGGCTGTGCCCCCTGGCTCAGCGCTGGACAAAATCAACCACGATCTCTATTGGGAAAGGATCCAGAGAGACCACCGGGAGCCTGAAGGGCTGGAGAGGAGAGCAAATAACTCATGTTCTTCTCAGCTGCCCTGCTCCGAGTCCCACCAGCTGCTACTTAGACCAGCTTGAGCTGTGTGATGAGTCAGTCTGCGCTATGTCCTGGAAGAAACTGTTGTAGAAGTAAATTGTTTACACAACGAGGATCTCTAAAGCCTTCAGTGGCCTCCATCTGCAGCAGCATCTCCCAGTCCGTGCTCCAAGGACTGTGATACCAGAGAGGTCTCCTACTCTTGACTACTCCAGCCCCAGACCTGGTAGCAGTGAGGAAGGTTGAGAGTTAACTCACAACAGCTAATGCTGAATGTGTTTTTTAGCAGGGCTGTTGTCCTCTAAAGCATAAAGCATCCTGAGACACTCAGCAGAGGTTCAGCGTGAGCTACACCAGGAGAAAGATTGACTGGGTTGGGTCTAAGGTCCACACAGCCCTGCACCATGTCTGAGAGGCTGCCTAATGGGCGAGAAGAGGCTCAACATGCTATGATGTTTTTCCAGAATAGTTTCCCAGTCCTCAGCAACCTTTGATGGGGACTTCCTTAGCCAAATATTGTGGCTTTTTTTTGTTTAACAGCAGCTCTTGTAAATTTTTCCCCTTGCAGTTTTTAAAAATCCCTTTAAACAGCTCACATCCACGCATCCCAAGGCAAGGATTCTCTCAGGGTAGCTGAACACAGCACAAATAATTTATCTATTTGTTCTCCCGCTGCTTTCACTTGGTTCTTATACTGAAAGAAACTGAAGAGTCGTTCCTTATTTACTTGTTCGATAACACCCACCTCTGGCACCAACCTTTAGTCTTTTAACAGCTGAAGGGTCTCTGCTCACACATGGTAGTGCCAGACCCCTGACCATCCCTCTCTGCAGCCTTTCTCTGTTTCTTCTGAAGTCCTACTAGATGTTTTTTGAGGAAAGAGACCAGAAAAGTGCTCTGGAGCTGTTCCTCTTCGCTCACAGCAGGTGGTTCATGAAGGGCTATGTGCCATTCTTCCATCCTACTGTAACAAAGAGAAAAGCTCTGGAAAATCCAACCTTGGAAGGAGAATTGAAGGAGCTGGATTGCTTTTGTCCAGAAAGGAAAGGACCAGAAGGCAGCAAGTAAAAAATATTTCGGTGTTTAAGTTTTTTATACAAGGACACGAATTATTGCTCTCCATATTCAGCGTGGGGACAAGACAAGGAGAAGGAGGCTCCATGTGTAGCAGAGATGATTTAGGTCAGATGTGAGGAAACTCCTTCAGCTCTGAGCATGCACAAAGGCTGGAACAAGCTGTCAGGAAGGGCTGGAGCCTCTTTCGCTGGCAGTGTTTGCAAGCAGGCTGGACACCCATCTGTTGGGAGGGTCTGGGGAGGGTTGTCTTGCAAGACCATCTCTCAGGGTCCCTCCAGCCTCACATTTCTCGCTCCGTGTTCCCTCTGTCGAACCATTCGGCGAGGACAGACCGCGCCATCCGAGGGCTGGAGACGCTCTGCCAAAGGCCCTGAGGGGGTGAGCAGCACTAAGAGGAAATCTGTGCAAATCTATTATTTGTAGTCTCTGCCCAAGGCAGGGAGGGTCTCGGTATCGGGCACAGCCCCAGTAGGAGCTGCCTTCTCACCTCCCTCTGCTCCTCCAAAATGTCACTGCTCTAATTACAGGGGAAATCATGAAGAAAAACGTGCCAGGGGCAATGTGGCTTTTAGTCATTTGTGGAACCTACTGGCTCTTCTTTCTCACTTTTCAGGGGCTTTTCGGGAGCCCACGGACCACAGGCTCCAAACCACTGGTGACAGTTACATGTCTGCCCAGGGAGGGGGTTGAGTCACATTCCCTGGAGGGGTTTAAGGGACGGGTGGACGAGGTGCTGAGGGACATGGGTTAGAGATTGGTGGGAATGGTTGGACTCGATGATCCGGTGGGTCTCTTCCAACCTGGTGATTCTACAATTCTATGATTCTGTGTCATAGGCTCGTGTCCTTTTCATAGTCACAGCATCTGGGGCCAAGCTGAGACACTCCTCAGCTGCATCATGACAGAGGTAACTGCTCCCAGCTCTAAGCCAGGTCATGTGAAGATGCTTTGCCTCTTCCCAGAGCAAGCGCTGTTCAAGCAGCCGCTCCTCAACTACCTGTAGAAGGTGAGGTGGACAGAGAACGAACCTCCAGCCACCCAGTGAATCTCACTGAGGGGGTTATTTGAAATCTGAGGCACGTATTTTTAAGAGCTTACACCAAAGGAGGCTGCTGATGGTTGCTTCTTTCTCTGTGAGAGGAGGATGAATCATAGAATCACCAGGTTGGAAAAGACCCACTGGATCATCGAGTCCAACCGTTCCTATCAAACACTAAACCATGTCCCTCAGCACCTCGTCTACCTGTGCCTTAAACACCCCTAGGGAAGGTGAATCAACCACCTTCCTGGGCACCTTGTTCCAATGCCTAATGACCCTTTCCATGAAAAACTTCCTCCTAATGTTTAGCCTAAACCTCCCCTGGCAGAGCTTGAGGCCATTCCCTGTTGTCCCATCCCCTGTCACTTGGGAGTGACAGAGGGGAAGAAGTGATGAGCGGTGAAGAGGACTAGCTAGTCCAGATGTGCACGGGCCTGGTGTCCAGAGCAGTGAATTCCACTCTCTGTCGCTGAGTACAGGACGTTATGACTGAAGATTCCGCTGAACTGCTCTGTCAACACCGCATTCATCACGGGAAGGAACCTTCATAAGCGACTGGGCTGAATTAATGCGTCCTTCATGGGCTGTCAGGGCACATATTAACTGCGGAAGATCATCCAGGTTGCAGTCCTGATCCAGAGATAACGCTCTGCTCCACCAGCATCTGCTGACGCCCAGCTCCCTCTCCAGCGCTGCACAGTCACCATTGTGTGCTCTCCCTTCTCTATTTTCTAGCTCATGCAGAGCCTGGCCACAAAGCAACCCATCTTTTTGTACTTGTAAATGCATTTTACAGACTTGTAAATGCTCTTATTGATTCTTCATCCTTTTTATCCTCGCTGCTCAGCCAGGAATTAACTTCCATTTGGGGATAAATTATTAATCAGCCTTCGCGAGCTCTATTTCATAATCATTTCCACCATCTTGGCTGTCACATAAGAAGGATTTGCATATTTATTCTGCCACTTCTCCCCAGAGCAGTATGTGGGAGCCCATGTTTACCTGCAGTCTCTTAAATCACCTTCCCTACCTTTCAAACTCATTGTTTTTAGACTGAGCAGGCCCAGCACAGTCCACGTCCTTCTGACTTATTTACTTTGTGGTGTATTTTTTTTCAGGCAAATACTTTTCCTTTTCACTTCCCTGCTTTTTCATTGCTTATTTATGACACCCTGTAGGGTAAAACTCTGTAGTTTGTTCAACAACCCATAACAAAAACACACAGGCTTCCAGCCTGGTACCCACTGACTTTGGTCCCTGGCCCAGCTTGCACAGGAGAGCATGTCGAGCTGGTATTTTGGCTTTTGGCACTTGTTTTTTTCCTTAGACAGTGAGAGGTGAGCAGCCTGCATGCCTGATTCAAGGTACGATTGTGTTTCTGTGATCATAGAATCATAGAATCACCAGGTAGGAAGGGACCCACTGGATCATCAAGTCCAACCATTCCTATCAATCGCTAAACCATGTCCCTCAGCACCTCATGATCTTTTAAATATCTCCAGGCAAGGTGTTTAAAGGCGTGTGAAGGTGTGAGAGGAGAGAGCTGCTTGATGCGATGCATTTTGGTGATGGTGGGAAGAAAAGGGAATGGGAGGATGGAGAAGTTAGTGGCACCTGTCTAGAAAGCGACAACATTTACTTCACAATAAATCAAACAGAGAGGATGGAGCTGGTGTTTTAAGTATCAGCAGGGAAACTGAGGCACAGACAAAGTTAAAGTCTTAAGCGAGATTGTGGAGCAGGGCAGTGTGGGAGCCAAGGAGGCCCTGGGGAGTCCCAGCAGTTAGACAACATGCAAGAAGCCACAGGCTAGGAGAGAGACCCAGGTGCTCCAGTCCCCTGAGCGCAGGGTGGGAGGGCAGCGAGCAGCAGGCTCGCCCCAGAGCTGCCCCTGTCCCTGTGCTGTCCCCACTAGGGCTCCCAGGAGGGTTTTGGTGTGGAGGTGAGTGCGCAGCCTGATTCCTTCCAGCAGATGGTAGCAGGAGTATATGAGGGGATGGGCACCCACACTGGGACCCCAGGCTGGACATGGAGATGCTCCCTGCTGCCTCATGGCAAGGCCACCACCAAGGGGGGGGTGGCTACTGAGCAAGCAGTGCCAGGAGCCGAGGCACCCCAGGACACCAGAGCCTTTCCTTGGCACCCAGGCTATGGACAGGATGAGTTTAATGAATTTGCTCCCACAGCAAATTCTGATATGAAGTGGCAGGTGTGGTGCTGGTAGACTCAGCGCCCACCTGGCACGGGCCAGCCCAGGTGGTGGTCACGGCACAGACCAGGTAGATTTACAGCCCTGCTTAAACTCAGCCCTGCTCTTCCCAGGCTGCATTTGAAGTGTGGTTCTTCCACCTCAGACCCCTCAGTTCCCTCTGGAGGGGACACAACAAGCCTCTTCCCTTCTCTGCAGCTCCTCAGCTTTACTCTGGCTCCTGCCCATCCAGTGGGTCTCTTCCAACCTGGTGATTCTATGATTCTTTTCCCTCCTTTGTTCTTCCCCCTCTGATTCCTGCATTCGCAGCCAGCCTGATTTATCGCTGGCACTGATGACTTTCTGCACATCTTCAAGTCCCAAATCTTTGGCACCGGGACACTCTGCAGCGAAATTTCCATCTCTTCTTTTTTTTTTTTTGTTTTCCAGAGAAAGCTTGAAAATGTGATGTGAGTGCAACAGGAAGAGCACAGACCAATCGATAGAAACGGCAAGGAACCATTAAACAAGCCTGGACAGTTGAGGGGTGTGTGGTACATGGATCTGTGACAAAAAAAAAAGCAACCGCAGATGAGAGCGAACTGGGGAGACACACGAGGAGGGGGGACAGGGACAGGCAGGGAGCTGCTGATGCTGAAGGACATGGTTAGCAGCTAGTAAAGACCAGCTGGGTGCATTAATGAGCAGGCTTGGATTGGATGTGATCACCCAGCAAGCCTCTTAGCACTCAGGCTGATATGCCAGGGCATCCATAACCCCACCACATCACGGAGGGGCAAGGAAGGTAGATCAACAGCAAGAGCATCTTATGTATCTTATTTTCTAAAGGGTTTTTTTTTCATTTTTCTGTGTGATAACAGGACTACGTTCCCATGAAGAGGGTTCCTTCAAGAAGTCTTGGTGGGAAGAGGTATCCTTTTATATATAAAGTACGTTTAGAGACATGTTGCCAGCTGCCGGAGGGCTTGGCAGCAGGTCTGTCCCACTGGCTACCAATTCCTCTAAGCCCAATGCCTTTGATCCCAACCCTGGTGTCTGCGATCTACGGTTGCTGCCCAAAGGGCTGTAGTTTTGGGATTTAGCTTGGAGTTTCCTAAGGACACAACCTTTAGGCAGCTTGTAGGCATCATAGATCGTCCTCAGCTGAAAGGGACCCACAAGGATCATGAAGTCCTGCACAGGACAACCCCAAAATTCATACTATGTGTGTGAGGGTGTTGTCTGGTTGTATCTATGCCTGCCTGTCTCCTCCTCAATCACTTTTCAAGTGCTTTTGACCGATGGGAGGAGGCCTCCAAGATGTGAAGCTAGGGCAGGCTCTGGGAAGATAAGTGCTTGGGAAGAGGAGAGATGCAAATTAACACCTTTCTCTGAGGAAAAAGCACCCAAGCCATGAAAGAAGAGCAGTATCCCCTGGGCTTCATTCTTTGCATTGCTCGGTGCAGATGGATGTCTGTGGAGCAGACTGTTTGGCTGCTGTGCTGCTGGGTTAAGGCTCAGGTTATCCAGGGGAGGTTGCAGTGCCACAAAGACGTGGCTGTGGCACATCTAGCAGTGACGTTGAAAGACATTTGTCCCAACAGCTGGTGCACCCAGGCTCCTGGAGAGTTTGTGTGCTGGTTCATGAATCGTAGAATCATAGAACAACCAGGATGGAAGAGACCCACCGCATCATCGAGTCCAACCATTCCCATCAATCTCTAACCCATGTCCCTCAGCACCTCGTCCACCCGTCCCTTAAACCCCTCCAGGAGGTCCAGCATCCATTACGTGTCCTGCTTTCCCAAGCTCCCAGCATGGGGCTGGATACTGGGGCCTCTCCTCTCATGAAGATGCGGGGTTCTCGCATGTCGGGTGCTGGAGGATGGGGAGGTTGGGACCCAGCGATACAAAGAGGGGATCCCGGTCCTGCCATGTGTGACATTTGACAGGTCTGTGACAAATGCTGTGTCCCACCGCAGGCCCAGGCTGCCCTCCGAATCAGCTCCCAGCCCGTCTCGACGTGAGGTTAAATCCTTGCTCAGGAGCCGGAAAGCAGAGAAGGAGCAGATGGAACCAATCAATTTGCCATCCGAAAACCGATCAATTTGTGGGGACCCCTCCCCATCCAGAGGCAGGGTGGGAACAGGGCCCAGAGGCCGTGTGCATGCAGGAAAGATCAGTGGGCAGCCCATAATAAACCCTAAATGTATTTCCAGCCATAAAATGCCTGACATGCCTTCAGAGGGGCTGTTGAAATCCTTGATTTGCAGCTGGCACTCATTTTCCGTCGCAGGTAGTAAAAAGACCCAGCCAGAGCGCTCAGATATTTCACTGCCGGGTCCGTTGCCATCCCCCAGCCCCATAGCCAGAACGTCAGGACTCTCACACCTCCTCCTCCTCTTCCTTCTCAGGGCTCCCCTTTCCCTTCAAACGAGGGATCTGGGCCCGCTGCAGGTGATGGGGCAGCGAGATAAGGGGCAGGAGCGGTGATTTCAGGAAGCGGTTGGGACTTGTAAATCCTCCCGGGGGTCCCTCTGATAGCGGAGCCATCCGGAGAGCGGGGCATGTGCGGGCTGAAGTCATGCCTGTTAGGGAGGTATTTGTTCTCCTGGCCCCCTCGGCCCAGGCGGGTTGTCGTAACGTCCCCCGAGCCGGGATCTGGTTGCAGCCATAAAGTTGGGCGGGTTGGGTTCCTGGCTGGGCAGGAAAGAGTTATTGATCAATGCCAACCAAGCCTTCCCACCTTCCTCCCACCCCCGGCGTGGATGTAATGCACACCAGGAGAGGTGGGAAGGGAAGCAAAGCTCAAAAAGTTGCTTTGGGTAGGAGCTGAGGAGGGCGCAGCCAGGACAAGGACGTGGAGAGAGGTTAAACACCAACTGAGCAAAGCTCGGGACCTTCTAAATGTCTCCAAATCAGGGCTGCAGGTGGATGCGGTTCACTCTGCAGCTGAGAAAAAGCATCTGCAAACATAGGAGGGACTAGAGGGGGTTGGATTTTCTCCATCCATTTGCTCAGAGGTGATGCCGAGGCCCTGATCTCAGCCTCGTGTCCCGCTGGGTTCTTGAGCTGCAGCAGCTCCGTGTGCAGGTCCCAGTGATCAGGGCTGGGGATGGTGGCTGATGGGAGCTCTCAGCCGTTCCGTGTCCTGAACACGCACCCAAGCACTGTCCCTGCAAGCTTTGAGAAACCTGGGGGCAGTTCTTTACGTTCTGGGGCTGGAGAAACGCTGATCCAGGGTGGAGGCTTCCCCGCAGTAGGGTGATACGGGGGAAAATTAACTCCAAAGGAACAACTTACTCACATCTTGCATTGTTTGCGATCTCCAGGGCTTATTCCCTCTCCCACAGTGGAGCTGGGATCATTGTCGGGCTGTTCCTACGTGCTCACCGTACCCTGAGGTCCAGCACTTCAGACAACTAACTCGACAGGCTTCATCACTCCTGATCCTGACCAGAGATTATTACTATAATAAGACTGATATTAGTAATACTGCTAACAATCGTGGTAAGGCTAATAAAATAATATTGTACTCCTCCATCCAAGGAGCTTGAAGCTTTTAAAGGAAATGAGGTCTCATGGCATCCATCCCGCTTCAGGAAAGCTTATTTAGACAGCGGCAAAGCCTCCTCACCACCTTTGTGGAGTGCAATGTCCTCCAAGGTGGGAAACGGCTGCTATTTATAAGTATGAAACAACAGCCCACAGCAATCCAGGCCGAGCAATGAAAGCAAAAACCAGATGCAGGGCAATTACAGGGGTTACAGAGAAGACAATGTACCAGGACACTCAGCTAAACCACGAGGCTTTTAGAGATATTAACAGAGTTTTTGTGGTGTTCATAAAATCGTGGACTCACGGAATGGTTTGGGTTGGAAGAGACCTTAAAGCTCTTCCAGTTCCACCCCCCCTGCCATGGGCAGCGACACCTCCCGCTGGATCAGGCTGCTCCAAACCCCATCCAACCCGGTTTTGAACACCTCCAGGGATGAGGATTCCATGACTTCTCTGAGCAACCTATTCCAGTGTCTCACCACATTTAGAGTAAAAAATTTCTTCCTAACACCTGATCTAAATCTTCTCTCTTTCAATTTAAATCCATTANGAGAGCAATGAGGTCTCCCCTCAGCCTCCTCTTCTCCAGGATAAACACCCCCAGCTCTCTCAGCCGCTCCTCTTCTTCTCCAGCCCCTTCCCCAGCTTCGTTGCTCTTCTCTGCACTCGCTCCAGAGCCTCAACATTACCTCTCATCCTTTCACTGCCCTCACAAAGACCTTCAGCTATGGCAGCAGTGTGGTCTCTCACCCCACCCTGGTCAACTACTCGCTCCTGATTTGGAAAAGAAGGGAAGGCAGGAGACTCGCTGCTCCCTCTGTGTTACTCAGCACACCCCAAGTCCTGTCCTGGAGCTCTGCAGGAAGCATTTCTTCATGTGCTTTTCTTCTTCTGAGTCACCCACTGAGACCAGCAGCTTGGAGCCTTTGGAAAACCATGTTCCTCTCCCAGAGATATGTTGGTGCAAGCCAGTCAGGAGCAAGCAGTCTCCAGGAGGAAATTACGCTCACGAGAGTAGGTTCTTGATGACTATTAAGCTTCTCCAAGCCATGGACTTTCCTTCTGTGGCCTTGTGGAAATCACAGGCACCACTAGCCCAGCCCGAACATCTCCAGTGGAAGCTGCTCTGGGATTTAGACCCCTGAGGCACTGGTGGACAAGAAGCCAAATCCCTTCTGCTCATCAGTACCTAGCGCGCTGCCCTCCATGCCCGCGGGCTTTGATGAGTGCAGAACTAGTTAGCAGCACCGGTGCGAGTGGGTCCGAGAGGTCATGCTGGAAAATGGCACTTTGTCAAAGATGTCATTTCAGCAGCATTTTGTTGCCTTTTTCCTTAAATGAAAAAATTCAGAAGGAAATGAAGCCAATGTGTTATTTCACCATGATTTGAATTTTTTTTGCTACTGTTTTTTAAAAACATTTCTACCCCGTGCCTGAACTCCTCACCCTCTTTCAGTCTATCATTTGCAGCTCAAAAAGCAGGTTTTTGTTGTTCTTCAGATAACGCAGGTTTTGTTCACAGCATAGAAACTCAGAATCTCCTTTACTTGAAAAAGATACGCAAAAGCAAAATGAAAAATTTAACTCCATAGGCTTGATCCTGTGCGTGCTTTTTCCTTTTTTTTTAAATGGAGACATTTTCAGAGAGTTTGGCCACCTCTTTCTACTGAACCTGGATGATTGAGCTTTGGGACGTCAATGCAAGGTGTCAGGTCTTTCTGTGTCGCCGCTAGTGGATGCCCAGGGCTGATACAGGGAACAGGACGAGAGGGAATGGCCTCAAGCTCCACCAGGGGAGATTTAGGCTGGACATTAGAAAAAAATTCTTCACAGAAAGGCTCATTTGAAGCCATCTGGCTTCATCTCTAGCCCTGTGTTCGTCTCTGCCTCCTCACTGCCAGGGAAGAAAGAGCAGGACCTCACCTGGGACCCTGGAGATGGGCNTGCTGTGTTGAATTTATTTTCCTGCTTCCAACTGTGATAACAGTTTCAGAGATGAGAGTGCAAAGCTGTGTCCCTACACGTGCTGCCTTGGATGGGGTTAAACCCAGTGGGGTGGCACGAGGACAAGGGCATTTTGTTCCTACCTACATGCATGAATACTTACCCACATGCACAAGCACGTATTATATTTTATGAATGAAAAGACAGGTAAATTCTTGAAGCGGGGAGTCAGCTTTGCCCAAACCCTTCCTGGCAGACCCTACTTTAATCTGNGGAGACTGATGCTGTGCTGAATTTCTTTTCCTGCAAAACCAGCCCCGCTGCTTCCACCTGCGGTAACAGTTTAAGAGATGAGAGTGCAAAGCTGTGTCCCTACACGTGCTGCCTTGGATGGGGTTAAACCCAGTGGGGTGGCACGAGGACAAGGGCATTTTGTTCCTGCCTACGTGCATAAGTATTTACCCACACGCGCAAGCACATGTTATATATTATGAATGAAAAGACAGGTAAATTCTTGAAGCGGGGAGTCAGCTTTGCCCAAGCCCTTCCTGGCAGACCCTACTTTAATCTGCATTTCTAGGGAAAATGGTCGATGATCAGGCCAAGCCATTCTCTGAGCCACCTCCCAGCCTCCCTCCGTCTTCACAGAGCAGCAGTGGGAATGGGCTACATGACCCCGACTCCTCCAGACAAAACTGTCTCAGCCACCAGGCTTGCCAAGGCACTAAAAGAAACCTTCTTTAACGTTTTCTCTTTAAAATTTTATTCACAAGTGAATTCTGCACTGGTGAAAGGTGCTGTACTGGCAGCCCTTGACAGTGACGTATCTTNGCCTACGTGCATAAGTATTTACCCACACGCGCAAGCACATGTTATATATTATGAATGAAAAGACAGGTAAATTCTTGAAGCGGGGAGTCAGCTTTGCCCAAGCCCTTCCTGGCAGACCCTACTTTAATCTGCATTTCTAGGGAAAATGGTCGATGATCAGGCCAAGCCATTCTCTGAGCCACCTCCCAGCCTCCCTCCGTCTTCACAGAGCAGCAGTGGGAATGGGCTACATGACCCCGACTCCTCCAGACAAAACTGTCTCAGCCACCAGGCTTGCCAAGGCACTAAAAGAAACCTTCTTTAACGTTTTCTCTTTAAAATTTTATTCACAAGTGAATTCTGCACTGGTGAAAGGTGCTGTACTGGCAGCCCTTGACAGTGACGTATCTTATTTATCCATGAAACAGTTTTAAGAGTCCTGCACAATAACAAATGTCCTGTTGTTTGCAAGACTAGATTGTCAGCAAGAGAATTTCCATGCAGATTTCCAAGCAGAGGCACCTCCAAACCACTGGTGATGTCGTCTTCTGCCAACCCAAGCTCTCAAGGTCCACCAAGACCCTTTAAGTCCTTCTCTGCCCTCCCTGGCTCAGCAGTTTCTGAGGGCAAGGACACCAGCTGCAAATTGCTTTCGGGGCTGGATTCCCACCAAGTCCTGGCATTACAGGGTGTCTTAAAGGATTATGGATCTACTTTTTGTTCTCATAAAGCCTGGCACATCAAGACCTAAAACTCTCTGAGGATGCTCATGGGAATAGGCCTTTGGGTACCATCCCTTCCCCAGGAGCAATCCCTCTCCTTTAAGAGTTGTATCGTTTCCAGAGTTCGTTTAATACATCTCACTGTCCTCTGCCCTCTCATCTTCAGAGCATTTTGCCATCTCCTTCTCTTTATTCCTTTTGGGAACAACCCCTTTTTGTTTTCAGATTCCAGGGTTAAAACGCAGCCAGGTGGGTTTGGGTAGGGGGAGCCTCTCCTAGCCTCCGCCTCAAAGAAACAAGCCCCAAACACAAAGGAAAACCAAGCAGCCACCTCAAAACAAACAAACTGAGACCAGAAATTCTGCAGGGCGCCCTGGGGTGGTGTAACCACCATGGCCACAGCCAAGTCCTCGGTCACAACCCGCTCTGCCCCTCTCTAGTGATTCTCAACTGTGCAGCCTGCCGACGTCTCCTTGCCTCTATTTATACTAAAGCCCTTGCAGAATAAAACATCCATGTAAAATCCAATTTCCTCTGAATCTCTCTCGGAGACGAGGCCCCGAGATTGAGTAGATAACCTCTGCAGTAATTGCCTGAACCACTCCTGTTTGCTGGAAAGGTGAGATCCATTTTTCAATTATCTATCTGCAGTGACAGCAGCGAGCAACGGAGCTAAGAGGAGAGAGAGAGAGAGAGAGAGGGAGAGCTCTTCCAGCCAACAAGAGTCGTCTGTGTCAATCCTGGCAAACGGGAGGTACGATAGATGTGGTCACAGTTCCTGCCATCAATATCCTCTAATATAAATGTCAGCGATGCCATTTTACCCACAGTCATTTCCCACAATGCTGATTACATTATCGTATAATAGAGGGGCGCCAGCCGCACCGCTTTCTCTCCTAACCCTCCTCGCGGTAATGTGTCAATAGCCTGCCTCCATGAAACAAGTCAATTTTCTGCAGGCTTGGCAGCGGAATAAATCTGCCGACTATCTAGAGAGCTGGAGATATTTATACACACCGCGTCCCCTCTCTCTCTCTCTCTCTCTCACTCTCTCTCTCTTTCTTTCGCCCTCCCCCCCTCCCTCGCTCCCTCCCTGTGTGTGCAAGCGTAGATGTGTGTCCTCAGCAGAATTGAGTGATTTTCAGCCCAGACTCAATAAGAAGAGAATTTAGGGCAGTCCTACAGCTTGGCTTCCAGTAACAGCCCTACACGTTTATTTTCTTTAGCTTAACAGGAAAGAGAGAATTATGTTTAGATTTATATGACAAGGGTGATTCTACCAAAACGCTCGTGATAAGCGCCGGGGGGAGGGGGGGGAAGGTGTGTGGCGAGAACCACGCAGGCTGGTGGCAGAGAGGGATTGCAACACCTTGCAGGTCACACCAGGGGGGTCCTCTGGGAGCTGGAAAAGCAGCTCTTGTTTTAACCCGTAGCTCCTTTTTTTTACTGCGTGTTTGACTCAAATGCCAGTGGAAGGAGGAGGAGGGAGGCCATGGGCTCCTCCATTCCTGCTGACAGATGAGGGTGGAGGTGTTTGGCTCCTTTCTCCTCACTCTTGGAGGCAGAGAGCTTGCCAAGGACAAGATGCTCCAGCCACCTCGGGGATGCTCGTTCTCCCAGAAATATCCCACCCACCACACACCCACTGCTGTGATTTCTGTCTCACCCCAGCCCAGAGGGGCCTCCAAAAGCCCCAGTGTCTCCCTCTGCCAGCTCCATGGGCCACTCAGGCCATCCTGATCTCCGAAAACACAAGATAAAACGGCAGCTGCTGCTCACACTCACAAAGACAAGGCTTTACCATCTTACTGAGGCACAGCAGTGTCTCAGGGGGCTCCGGAGAGGTTCTCCTCCCTCTGGGTGCTGGACAGAGAGGGACAGACTCTCACCAAGTGATCTCTGGCCCCTTTTGGCTCAAACAAACGGAATGGGAAGGGTTTCTCTTTCTTTTCAGCTCTGCTCAGCGCAGAAGACTCTGTATTTGCCCCTCAGAGGGGATATTTTTCAGTGAAAGTGTCAACTATATTTTGCAAAGGTAGGGGGGGAAAGCCTGAAAGGACCAACAGCAAACACAAAACTGCCTTTGAATTTCTCAGCTTTTGTTTTTTGAATAAAAAACTGCAAATGTTCAATCTGTTTTTAAGTTTTCATCAAAATTTTGTGCAAGAGGCAAATAGTTCTTGGACCGTTGCTTTTGGCTCGATTGCCCTTCCACAGCGATGGGGAAAGCTCCCCCCTATGAGGCACCAAAGATGCACAGTTTGCAGTAAAAGGTTGTCCTGCTGCCTCCGTAAAATCACTCCCGGTAGCTTTCAGGAGGAAGATCNCTTTTTGGCCTGGCAGCTGTGTCAGAGATTGACAAGAGCTTTACAAAATTGGGAGGGAAGTGAGGCTGTGTGTCTTGGTGAAAGCTTTATTTAGAAATCAATGAAACCCACAGCTCCATCACACCAGCTCCAGCCTTCCTACCCTTTTCAGCCCTGCCTGCCTGCTCTGCAAGTCATCAGCACCTGTCAGAAAGAGAGGCTCGTGTCAGAAGTACCTAAGAAAAAGCAGGTACAGTACGGGCTCGTACCTGGAGGAACTTCCGTGCTATCTAGAAAAGACACTCTGAGAAAATAATTGTATTGGGTCTTTGCTGGGAAGGGCTCTCCCCACATCTGGAAGGGACAGTCTGACTGCAATGGAGAAGAACTGACATCAGAGATAGCTGGGGCTGCCTGGTCCAAGAGCCATCAGAGCCATCAGGAACCTTCCTGTTGACACCATCAGCCTTCAGATGAGTCCAAAATTGGGAGCCATGCCCTGGATCACAGCCCTCAGGGGCATCGGGGTTGCTTGATCACTGAACCCCAAGACAAACCGCAAAGGAAAGATACTGCGTTAAGATCCATTGCTCCAAAGTGAGGAAGCGGAGACTGACTCCAGGGCTTTGAGTCAGATCCTTGTGTGCATATGTGGCGTGTCATTAAGGCAGAAAAGCTGGCAGCGAGCTGCACTCACTTACTGCCGCACTGGCAGGGAAGACAAATGCAGAGCGTAAGATAAATGAGGCACTTCCAAGTGCGAGAAAGTCAATACTATAGAGACCTTCAAACTGGAGCCTGGGGAGCAGCTTACAATTCAGCTCTCTGGTACAGATGAGAAGACACCTCTGTGTGCTGAGAGCTTATCAACACTTTGGACCGGTGCATCTCAGCGGGGTGACAGGAGAGGTGGCCACGTGGGACTGGGCTTGGGCACAAGACACCCACTGGAAGGGATTGGTTGTGCACCCTCTGTGTTAGAGGAGCTCTGGAAGAAAAAAAGAGTCTTGTTGTGCATTGAAGTGTTCCAATAAAAGAAAAGATTGAGTCCTGGTACAAGGCTGGGGGTGTTTATCCTGGAGAAGAGGAGGCTGAGGGGAGACCTCATTGCTCTCTACAACTCCCTGAGAGGAGGTTGTGGAGAGGAGGGAGCTGGGCTCTTCTCCCAAGGGACAGGATGAGAGGGAATGGCCTCAAGCTCCACCAGGGGAGGGTCAGGCTGGACATTAGGAAAAAAATTTTGATGGAAAGGGTCATTAGGTAATGGAACGGTCTGCCCAGGGAGGGGGTTGATTCACCTTCCTTGGAGGTGTTCAAGGTGCAGGTGGACGAGGTGCTGAGGGACATGGGTTAGTGATTGATGGGAATGGTTGGATTAGATGATCCAGTGGGTCTCTTCCAACCTAGTTGTTCTATGATTCTTTGATTCTAAGACAGTCTTCAGTGTGACTGGGCAAAGAGCAAGAGGAAACAGAAAAGGGATATTCCTAAATTTTCATTTAAAAGCCAGGTTGATCTCCCTGAGGATGCTCTTCAGGATCCCTGGAATAACCCAGAGACACCAGGCACCTGAAATTTTCTGCCATCCTGTATCCTCCCCTCTGCCCTGCTGCAGTGGATGGAGGGGACACAACATCTGCAAGGGCCACCAGCCACGCTGGGCACCAGTTTGCTGTGCAGCACAGCATCGTGGCCCGGCTGCGTCTGAGACTGGATTAAAAATGTCTCTGAGTGCAGATGCACGTGCTCGGTCCAACAGCTGAAGGAAATGCAAACCGATCCACCCAAGGAAGGAAAGGAGACGCTGCCCTCCTTTTTCCAATTATATCCAGGTCCAAGGTCGGTGACCTCTTCCCTCCTGCACTGCAGTGTCTTGTCACACAAAACCCAGAGAGAAAGGGAATGTGATAAAGATGAAAGCGATGTGGCAGGCTCGTATGTGAAAACAATCACCCTTCAATTAAGTGTGATTGATTTCCCAAATCAGAGATGCATTCGGCTTCCAGGAGATAGATATGAGCAAAGGGCAGATGCTGGGGAATTCAGCACACGTGCTTGGGCCAGGACATCACAAGGAAACAAAATGGAGCTGCTGTAAACAACCAGGTGCTCTGAGATGAGCCTGAGATGGGGGTAAAGCTGAGCCAGGAAAAAAAATCCCCCTTAAAGCAAAGCTCGTGGCTGACAAAAAGATGCAGAGAAAGGGGTTTTTTTGATGCTGTGAAACTCTGGCTTTTTAGAAGACTTTTGTATGAGAACAGCCCAAAAGAGAATGAGGATTTTGCAGATATTTAGAGGAGACATAAAGCTGGTTTTGTGCATGGCAGACACAGCCTGTCCCACAGGGGAGCTGGAAGCAGAGGTGGGGAAGGCACCTTAGTGACATCTCACAGCGTCGCGCTAAAGCCTTTGACAAACAACTGCTGGCTCCAGAGACCCCGTTTGGTTCTTCCAACGTCAGCTGTGCCCCCTTTCACATTCAGATGCACAAGGGCCCCTTCCAGCTGTTTTGCAGAGCCCTGATGCTTTGAGAACCAAACCTGCCCACCCACCACATCGATACCTCAAAGGAGGTTGTGGAGAGGAGGGAGCTGGGCTCTTCTCCCAAGGGACAGGGGACAGGACGAGAGGGAATGGCCTCAAGCTCCACCAGGGGAGGGTCAGGCTGGACATTAGGAAAAAAATTTTCATGGAAAGGGTGATTGGGCAGTGTCAGAAGCTGCCCAGGGAGGGGGTTGAGTCACTTTCCCTGGTGGGTTTTAAGGTGCGGGTGGACGAGGTGCTGAGGGACATGGGGAGCAGCATCCAGACAAGCAGCCTCCGTTGCCTTTATGTGACCTGAGCAGCTCAGTTCACATTGGGGCTGCCCAAAATACATGTTGTGCTTTTGGAGATCAAGTCCTCCCACCTCCATCACCAAAAGTGCTCTAGCTAGCACCCTTCAGCACCCACCTCCTTCTTTTCACTCGTGCTTTACGAACAGATGCCCCCTGCAGATTTATGGTCTCAAGCACCTAATGACCTGCTCTATGTACAGGCCCATAGGAGGTTTTTTTCTTTATTTTCTCTCTTATTCTGATGCAAAGGGTTGCAAAACTGCTCCTGATGCAGAAGAGATCTGCCAAAGAGAGCTTGGTAGGACAGTTTTAATTGTGAAAAGGAGAACTTGCTACCCACCGAGCAATTTGGCCCCTCAGCTCTCAAATGAGAGCCCATCCTTGTGCCATCCGCTTCCACCACTCACGACACGAGTCCTGCTTGTTCCTCCTGCATTTTATCAATAGAAAAGGGTAAAACTGGCAGCACCAGGTTGGTGTTTGGACAGGGAGAAGGGAAGGCTGTAAATGAAGGTTATTCCGCACCGATGTCCCGTTTTCCCTATCACAATCAGCCTCATCCATCTCCCCCCTCTCTCCCCCTTGTCTCTTTCATGGATTTCAAATAAAAGGTCTGCACTTGACCCCCCTCCTCCCTGCAGGGAGAGGGGAAGGCCGTGAATAGAGAGGCCCTCGTGTTTGCAGAAGTGATTTTCACATTAATGGCAGCATATGTTTGCATTGATTCCAACCTGCGGGGCTGCGTGCGAGCGCGTGTGCGTGCGCCTGTGCACACGCTGCGGGCCAGGGGCTGCCGGCAGCTCCGCGTGTGGGGGCACCAGGTGCTTGCTGTCAGCCTCGACAAAAAGAAGTGTCAGCACTCTGCACCAGGAGGCCG
>WAAB01013199.1:143231-153786 GCA_013389865.1 Piaya cayana
AAGTTGCCTGGGCACTCCCAGCACCATCCTACCAAGCTCTCTTTGGCAGATCTCTTCTGCATCAGGAGCGGTTTTGCAACCCTTTGCAGCAGAATAAGAGAGAAAACAAAGAAAAAAAACCTCCTATGAACCTCTATATATAGCAGGTCATTAGGTGCTTGAGACCATAAATCTGCGGGGGGCATCTGTTCGTAAAGCACAAGTGAAAAGAAGGAGGTGGTTGCAGAATTGGATGGAGGGTGTCCAGGCAGATTAAAATAATCTGGCTTGGGGGTGTTCTGAGAGTGGATGAAGTTGGTTTAGCTTGTCTCACATGTTTTTATTTTTCTGGGTGCAAAGGCACGGAGGGAAGCGGCAACCGGAGCTCAACCCACCTTCAACACGATAAATAAGGCATCAGGCTATCGCACCCACCAAATTCTTCTCTGCCTTCCGCTCTGGAGCAGCGCAATGTCTGGGTTGTGTATAGATACCATCGGCCCCTTCGTGGTATCTGCTCTTTCCACATTGACTTTGCATTCTGTGATTCCATGGGTGGATCTGATTTTTTTTTTTCTGAGAAGAACAAACCTGTTAATAACTCAAATGGCAGAAAGAGAAATTTAAGATTGGAGTCCGAGTGCTTCTAAATAGAAGGAGCTGATCTAGTCTGCTTAAAAATTCTTGTGGAGAAAAACGTGGTTATTCCAACATAAAGATTCTTTTAAGGAAAATAATTTGGTATAGGGTTTGGGGTTTTTTTTTTCTGATTAGGGACTCAAAGCAATGATACCGTGATTCCAGCTTGAAATTCCCAGGCTGAGCAGCAGTTGTCGTCTTAAAATGTGTCAAGAACCCTCCCCTTTCCAAGTCACCCCTCCACTGGCAAAGTAGATCTTTTTCTTGCTGGTGTTTTTAATTTCCACATTCACTGTTTAGCCACAATCTGCCCTTTGGGGACTTTTGTTTTGCTTTCTGATATTTCATCTCCCCCTCTGACTGACTTGGAAACATCAAGATTTCTGGCAAATGAAAGTTTCCGTCCCTTTTCTTGCCCAGCC
The DNA here is from genome assembly GCA_013389865.1 of Piaya cayana. Lineage (NCBI taxonomy): Eukaryota > Metazoa > Chordata > Aves > Cuculiformes > Coccyzidae > Piaya > Piaya cayana. The sequence continues at coordinate 144,272 of WAAB01013199.1, forward strand.
AGGCTGAAGAGCCCGAGGGTGAAGAGAAGGAGCTCCAAGCTCCAAGCCAAGTGTCCTGGTTTGGATGCTGCATATGAATGTTGAATTCTTGGTGCTGAGTACGTCCCAAGCAAGCTTCTCAAGTGCGTGGAGGGAGATAACACGGCAGCAATCCCCGAGAGCTCTGCCTTCAGAATGGCTCGTTGCGGTGGTGTAGGAGAGAAACGATTCTGAGATTCCAAACCCTACAAGTGACACCATTTATACCAATCCTCACCTGCAGTGGAGATAAAACCATGTAAGAAAGGAATGTACTGTCAAGGGGGAGAATATCATAGAATCATAGAACAATCAGGTTGGAAGAGACCCACCGGATCATCGAGTCCAACCATTCCCACCAATCTCTAATCCATGTCCCTCAGCACCTCGTCCACCTGCACCTTAAACCCTCGCTGAGCACCTTCCCCTCAGCATTCCTGTGTCCACCGACAGGATCACACGCTCCCAGCGCATCCCTCCCGCAATAGCAGGGCTATGGGGATGGAGGCTGATGTGAGGGCTTAATTAATCAGTTAATTAACCCAAACATTTTAACCCTCCAAATCCCTGCTGGGCTCTAGTTTGGCAATTTGTTCATTAGCAGAAGTTTTGTTTGTTTGTTTCATGTTTGAACCCAGATTACTTGATTTCTCCCCCAAGACAGGAGCAAAATACAATCACGTTATTGGGACAGTGAGTGTGTTTTTGCATTTTGTGTGTCTCGTGTTAGGAGCAGGCTCTGCTTGGGACTTCTCTGTGCTATCTCCAACCTCTCCTTGCATCCTGCTTTGCACTGGACATTGCAAACTGAACTTGGGCTGTTCAGGGGTGTTAGAGCTCCCTTTGCCCTCTCTGCACTGGTCAGGCCACCGCAGATGCTCAGGCTGCGCTGATCCAGGCACCTTTGGGTCTTTCTTGGGAAATCCTGGCAGGACTCACGCCCACACTCAGCAGGAACAAAGCACTGACATCCCTCCCTTCGCATCAATCCCTCAATTCATCCCTTCAGCCCTCAGCTTTCTGGAAGAGCAGCAGCTAAATACATGGTCTCTGGCTAATGGGAACCTGCCCTGTGGGATCCCACCCTACTCCTTTTGGGATAATGTTGTTTCTAAGGAGCCAAGATGCTCTGTCCTATCTCCTGGCAGGTGGGTTAACCTGGATATATTTTAGAGCTCTAAACTCTCCTCCATCCCATTTCCCTGCCTCCATCCCTGTCCCTGGCTGAGCTGGAGGCTGTTACCCACACCTGATTACAGTCACTGTTTCCAGACCTTCATTCCCAGTCTCTCCTCCCCTGAGCACAGATGTTCTCCATCCCTTTGCTGAATCTGCAGCCTCCCACACTGGGACAAGCCCAGCAGCTGGGCTCAGGTGCCCAAGCTTGAGCCAGCGCCACCCAGAAGGGATTGTGGGCAAACAAGAGGATTTACCGCTCCAGATCCCAAACGCCGCACCGGCGCTGCGACTCTGCCAGCGCACATCACAGAATCATAGAATAATCAGGTTGGAAGAGACCCACCAGATCATCGAGTCCAACCATTCCTGTTCCCTGAGTTTTTACAGCACATTTTTGTGCCACTTGGCTGCAGTAATCAGGCCCCACCTAATTACCATTCGATAAACTCCAGTTAAATTAACAGCTTCATCCAATGATCACCAACATCTGCTGTTCATCAGGCAGCTTTCCCTCCCCTCCTGCTCCCTGCGTCTCCTTAAATCCCAGCGGCCCAACGCTCAGCCTGGCAGGTCCCTTCTGAAGGGGTTTGTGAAAGGTGGTCTGAAAGCCTTGCCGTGACCGTGGAGTTTTTGGGAGTGAGTGGAAGAGTTTATGGAGAAGTGGACTTTATGGTCCCTGTGGCTTGGAGGGTGCTGGTGTGTGCAAGATAGACAAAAAGCAGCGGGTAAAGGATTGTAGCGTGATGAAGAGCAGCAGGAGACCCCAGGTGCCCAGCTAAGCCTCAGAAAAGGGGGTATATGGGACAGGTGAGGGATGGGGGGGGCACATCCACCTTTGTGGTGATGGGAGGAAGGTTTGGCTTTTGCACATGGTTCTGTGTGCAGTTGTCTGGTTGTGATGTGGCCGTCTCACCTCTGCGTTCACACTCGAACGCGCTGCCCCCGCTCTCAGCTCTGTCTGAGCAGTGCAGGAACCTGCTCGAGTGCGTGGGAGCACGTGCTTAGCTGCAGTGAGAGGACTAGGTGAGCCAGTCCAAGGCATAATCCCATGAGCAAAAGGGCATCCCAGGGCTTTTGTCTCACAAACACCCATTATCATCATCTCTGCTGTGCTACTTGATTCATTTTCCTTATGTTGCATGCAGAGAAACTGGTGAAGAGGGGACTTGACCTGTGACACAAGCAGGGACGCTGATTTTGAACTCACTGCTTCTGCATGAGGATGTAGTTCTGCATCAGCCCATCTCTGACTGGAAATCAGATCCTGAATCTGACTCGTGTAGGTAGGTTCAGTCCGTTTGCACACAGACACGTGAATTCTGCGTGTGCATCGCTGTCCCCAATAGCTCCGCAGCAGCTGAGGACAGGGAAGGTCACCTCTCTGATTCAGAGGTTAACAGGGTCACGCTTCGCTTGTGGAAAAAAAACCTCCTGCCTAAAATTAAGCCTCAGCCTTGCAGAAAGGCAGGCCAGACAAACCATTAAAAAAGGTCAAAGATATTATCAGCTCCTAATCCAATTAGATCCTGATTATCTGTGAATTCAGCACGGCCTCACTGTTAGAGCTGCGCTTAGGAAAATGAGCATCTCCAAAAAAACCAGCTGGAGACCGAGGGGGCTCTGAGAGCCGAGGCAGCCTTGTGAGAGATTATGCCACTGCCTGGGGAGCACTGGCTGCAGCAAGAGCCACGCTGGGTTTTCGCTGCATCTTTCCTCATACACGTCACCTGATGGGTGACATTAGATGCTGGTGAAGGAGGCAGAGGGACCCGCAACCATTCGTTCTCCCAGATATAAGTTTAAGAACAAAGGGAAACAGGAATTTCTGTATTCGATTAAAACCAGTGATGCAGCAGCCTGACTTGTTGGGAATTCTCCAGCAAAACATTTTTAATGGAAAATATCACTCCGGCAAACCAGCTTCCATGGGGAAATAACAGTTTTAGCGTTTACTTGTTGGGGGGTGAGGGGTGTCTCATATTTTTGGTCAGTCCAGCAAAAAGGAGCGTGTTTTAAAGAGGTTTCCTCCTAGTGATGCTCTAGGAAAAAAAACTTTTAGGGGGTGAGGGCAGAAATCTAACTGTTTTTAATCTGGGACTTGATTGCTTTATTAAGAGGATTATATGATCCAGTCCCGAGATACCAGGGGAATGGATTTGCTCCCCTGGCAGGCGGTCTGACTTCGAGAGAAGAGAATTTGTGTGTTGAGTGCTGGCTGAAAGGGTTATGGAAATTACCCCCTGTGGCTTCATCCCCCTTGTCTCCAGACAAGAAGGTCTTTGATTTTTTTATTTTTTTTTCTTGCTGTTAATAGGATTGAACCATAGCTGGCGTTTCTCTCCCTGAACAGAACACCTTGCACATCTTGCTGCGGCGAGGTGGTTCCAGGGAGGTGTGAATAGCTCTGGATGGTTCTGTGAAAACACAGAGAGGTTCTCCAGCCAGGTGTGCGCTGAGTGTGTGCAAAGCCTCCTGCACCAAGGCCTGGCTTTATTTCTAGAACAGTACATCCTGCCTGGAGCAAAGGATGGATTGGGGACCTGCTTTTGCAGCATCCGTCTGGCTTCTTATTTATAAAAGGCGAGAAATGTAAGTGTCTTTCCCTCTAGTTTGCAATCTCCCATGCCTGGCTGGGCAGAGCCGGACAGCTTTGCAATAAGAAGCTGAGCAGCTCTATGGATTTCCACTGCTTGGCTGCAGTGACGCTTTGGTTGTAGCTTCTGAGAGCTTTTAAATCAAACCTGCCTATCAGCATGGTCACCCCTAGGCAGGGGCTTGCAGGAGCAGCCAGGTGGGGATCAGAGCAGGAGGGCAGCACTCCTGATGGAGCCAGGACTTTGCTATTTTTGATAGGAATGGTTGGACTCGATGATCCGGTGAGTCTCTTCCAACCTGGTGAATCTATGATTCTATACAACTTCCTAATAACCTGGTGATTCTATGATTCTATGACTCTATACCACTTCCTAATAACCTGGTGATTCTATGATTCTAATCTCCAGGGAAAAAACCAAATTCNAGTTTCCCCTCCACACTTGAGCTGTGAGAGCAGCTCCCTGGCCAGGCAGGAGCGCTCGGAGTCCGTGCTTTGGGTTTAACATCTGCTGAACATCTGGGCCGGAGGATTTAGCCACGCAGGAATGGTCACCAACGTGCTCTTGTAAAGGGCATCTCTCACGCTGCATTAACCCCGCGTGGACACGTGTGGGCAGGATTAGGAGGCTGTAATCACATTCAGCTTGGTAGGTTCTTGAAAGGGAAATCAAATGAAGGCTGTGAACAAGGACGTCCCTGTGGGGGCTTAACACAATTTGGCTAATCCACTTGGCGTGTAAATGGTTTGCTCGACTTCATCTTGCCTGCCGGCACGTAGAGACGAGGTGGGAGTGAGTGCGCGTGGGCTCGAGACCCTCAGGTGAGCTGAGTCAGGTCTGCTGGGGGATACGGCTCCGGGGTTCTCCTCCCATTCCCTTAGAGCAGGGCCCTCTCCTAGGAGTCCAGAACAAATGGGGGGGGGGAAGAGCAATGGGCGCAGCTGAGGGGAGGGAGCAGTTCTCCTGGCTAAGTGAAAGGCGGAGGAGGAGATGTTGGTAAATAGTCTATTAACACCTGGTGTCACTCCATTAATTTCATGGAATAAATCTGTCCTCTTTTCTTCCTCCCGTATCCCGTGGCCTGAGCTGGATGCTTTTTGCTGGGCTGGAAGGGAGGACCCTACACAAGACCAGGGCTGCTCCTGGTTTGATCCCCCTCCTGGGAGCTCAGGGGGCTCTGGAACCAGCCACATCCCTTTGTTCTGACAAGGATGACAAGTAAATGTCCCTTCCATGCCAGGAAAGCAGGAATTTAGTGTTTTCTGTCCTCTTCCCAGCCCTAGAAATGGAAATAGATGCCTTCCAAACAGCAACTGTCCTACCTCGAGGGTATCTCTCCCTCCACATCTGCATCTCCTCAGCGAGGACAAAGCCCACAGAGGATGGGAAATGCTGCTGGCCCTGACTCTGGTACATGAACTTTGCTGATAGAGAATCAAGACTCAAAGCAAAAGGGTGTGAAGGTTCCCTGGGCTGAGCTGCTAAGGCCAGAGGGAGAGCTGCAGCCAGTCCCCAGCTGGAGCAGTTTGCCTTGGACCCAGTACCTGCAACACTGAAGCCCAGGGTGCTGCCACCTGCTTAAAGGAGCATCTCTCTTAGGGCATTAAATAAATAAGGAGAGTTTTGTTCTCTAGTGCTGCTCTCTGGGCCCTAGCGTAAGCAATACTGCAAGACAGAGTTATCTGTTCAAGAGACACCTGTGAGGTATTTGCAGACTGGAGCTGCTCACATCTCAGGTGTTTCTCCAGCAATCAGTACAATAAAAGCAAAGGGAGCAAAGCACAAGGTGGAGGAGAGGCAAGAGATGAAGCTGGTGCTGGGATCGCAGCTGACTTGCAGGAATGGTCCAGCTTAGGGACATTTACCTTGTCTCCTCTGCAGAAGTGGCAAAGGGCACATCCCTTTCTCTACCTCATTCACCTCCCTGGGTCATGGCTGTAATTAATTTATTCCTGCAAAGCATTTCTTAGAAGTCCTCACAAGCTGGCACCACAGACGTGGAATGGAGTGTGACTAACCAAGGTGCCTTGAGAGCAATCCCAGACCCTGTCTCGGGCCTTCCCAGCCCACCCACAACTGCATCCAGCCCTTACCACCACAGACCAGAGGAGATTTTGGTTGCCAGGTAGAGATCTCATTGATTTTTTAAATTTTTTTCCAAATTGAAGCTGGGACACTGGAAAGAGTTTTGCCCTCTTGGAGACAACATGGCTACAGGTGAATGCTGCTGCAGTTTGTAGGAGGCTTAATTAGAGAAGATGATTTGAGGGGCCTTCCTAGGCAATAAAAAAACCCTACTAGGACCAACCTTGCCTTGGGAAGATGGGTCAGTTCGATAGGTGCTGTCAGGAGGGAGCTCCCCACCTCTAACCAAAGACCACGGCACCTTGACCTCCGGGGTAAGAAGGCTCATGACTCAGTTTTTCAAAGCCTACTGGAATAAATTGCATTCCCCACCCCTTTGCCAAGGCGGCCAGCACAGCCCCATGTGCTCCCACTGCTGAGTGGGGAAATGGAGTGGGTGGGGATGACTGAGCTGAGGGCAGAGGCGACAGGAGATGCTTTGCTTTCCGTCGTGCCTGCTCCCGTGGGAAGCCGGGGAGAAGGTGAGAAGAGACCCCACTCTGGCATGTGTCCCTCGCATCCCCCTTCCCACCAACTCTCAGGCAGCTGCAAAATTCAACCACTTTCCCAGCACTTGCCCAGGAGGGGAATAATGATAATAAAACCAAAATTAGAACGACTCCCTTCCCCAGACTGGGGGCGGGTGGGAAGGGAATGAGCTCTTGGGAACGGCTTGGATTTCACGGCCTCTCCCGGCAAACGTGACTTTTTCAGAGAGAAAGTCGCCGCCACCGGCTTCTCCTTTGTGTCTGCAGAAGCAGGGTCCTCTCTCAGCCTTCCCCTTGTCATTGGATCTGGTCGGAGGGGCTGTGGTCCTGCCACTTCCCCCATGGAAAAGAATCAGATTTGTCGTCCCTGCTGCGGGCTCTGCGCTCCCAGCCTCTCTTCCCTCATTTATAGAAAACCCTCAGTCCCCCCAACAATGCCGAGCTTGAAATCTTTTCTTCCTACTTGATACTTCATTACTGTGATTGCTTTTTATTGATTGACAGAGCTGCCTTTGCAAACACCCAGGACCCTTGGAGAATTGCAAGCGACCGATCCAGTCCTGATCTGGCACATGTGTACGCGTTGTCCCCCACTGAACATGACGAGCCACATCTCCTGCTTCCAAATCACCTTTGTCGGAGGGTGGTGGGAAGACTGAGAGCTGGTTTCTCTGCCAGGTGGGGTAGAACTATGGCCAAAATAGACTTTCTCTGCACAATAAGGTCAGGGAGTCACTGCACAGAGACACAGCCCTGCTTTTGTGCTTTTGTCGATGCAGGTCCTGGCAGGATCTTAGGTTTCCTTCCCATCTTGAAAATGTCTCTGCTTCCTCCAAACCTGTGCCACGGCTTCCCACTGGCCTCACGTGAAGGGTGTCTGTGTTTTTTTCAGCTGTATTCACAGGGGCTTCACTCAGTCCCCTGGGCACCAGACCAGCCTCTTATCCCTCCCTTCACACCAGACTGTGCCCTGCAAATAGGGCACCTTGCAAATCCAGCTACAGAGATTCATCCCAAGTACCTTTGAGTATAGAATCACAGAACAACCAGGTTGGAAGAGACCCACTGGATCATCGAGTCCAACCATTCCCATCAATCACTAACCCATGTCCCTCAGTACCTCGTCCACCTGTCCCTTAAACCCCTCCAGGGAAGGTGACTCAACCCTGGGCAGCCTCTGACAGTGCCCAATCACCCTTTCAGTGAAATATTTTTTCCTGATGTCCAGCCTGACCCTCCCCTGGTGGATCTTGAGGCCATTCCCTCTCGTCCTGTCCCTTGGCAGAAGAGCCCAGCTCCCTCCTCTCCACAACCTCCCTTCAGGTAGTTACAGAGAGCAATGAGGTCTCCCCTCAGCCTCCTCTTCTCCAGGATAAACACCCCCAGCTCTCTCAGCCGCTCCTCATAAGGCCTTTAAAGCAGAGTGAGTGCAGCCCTTGCCTCTTCTGGGGACTCAAGGATGGATGGAGAAGCAACCCTGGCTGCAGGGAAGATCCTGCCCTGGGATCCTCTGCATAGCTGCACTTTGAGGGTCTAGACTGAGAGAGGGGACACGGTCTGCAAATGTGTGAGGTCCCAGCCTGTCTGCAGAGCTGGGGGAGCTCTTATGCAACACAGACCCAGTGTGCTGAGGCACCAAGCAGGACAGGCACCTCAGCTTTGGTTGCATTTAGGAGATTTAAACCTGAGGGAAACAGCTGGGGGCAGTCAGAGCAGCCTCCTAGAGACTTCTTGAAATCAAACCCTCTTTTCCCTACTCTGAACTTCGTGCTATGTGTGCAAACTCAATTAAACACAGTCAGGGATGGTTAATATTAGGGCTTGGCTGGTTTCATTCACCTCACCAGGGTGGAGGAGCAGGCCAGGCAGCAAAACCACCCAGCAGAGCAAAGCTCTGGCAGCTTTTCTTCTCCCTCTTGATAGGATTTAGGAGGACAACAACCCCCAGCAGCCACATCTCCCAAAGCGCTCTGGAGGATGCGTCTGCCTGCCCCGGGTCTTCAATCAAACCTGAGGATACTTCCATCTCTTGACTTTCTGAGGGCGCACGGCTCGGAAAGTAGGAGACAAAATGCAACTGTCAGAACACGCGTCTTGGCCGTGATGTATGGGGCAGCGAGATGGGCTGCTGCTCGTTATCCCCCGCCTCGTCGCAGCGACAGACAAGGGGACGATGGAGAGAGCCGCTGCCAGCCGGCAGGCAGATCACAGGGAGCCCAGCCACAAGGAAAAATAAAAAAAGTCCTGGAAGGATCACTTGTAAAGGTGAGGAGAGCACCAGCTATTAACCTGCTGCAGACACTGATTAAAGAGATGCTATCCTTTAGAATACATCCAAGGTTTTATAGCCACACTAGGAATAGTAATAATTCCTAACCTGGGGCCTTCCAGTGCTGTTTCCAAGTGTTTTAAATTTTAAAGCAGGACTTTTCTCTCCTTCCCACAAGCAGGGAGCTGCCAGGCTGCTCCAGCAGCGCTAACCGAGCCCTCAGTTCGCTTCGGCTCCACTCACTGAGCTGCCCTAGCACGAGTCAGGCTGGACTGTCTTGCTCTGCCTGAGCAAAGCGCTTCGAACCAGCAGTATAAAAGCTGGGGACACAAGCTGAGTTGGTTCACGAGGCAGCCAGCCCTACCTGCCCCAAAAGCTTAGAGATGGTTTTAGTTCCTAAGTCTATGACACTGAAGGGTAGGTGAGATCCTCTCCTGGTGTCAGGGAGTGAGCAACCTGTGTGTGAGGGATGTTTTCCAGTGCTCACGCTACCTCTGCTCCAGCCACCAGCTACCTTCCTCCTCTCTGCAACATATTCCAAGCCAGGGCCACAGAGTCACCTTCAGAGGTCCCTGCGAGGAACTTTGAAGCAGCTGCCAGGTGACTTTCCTGCATTTGTGCACCTACAGATGGGACCCAGGAAGAAGGAAGATCAGAAATGAAGGGAGAGCAACACCCCTGCCCGGTTTATCCTCCCCGGGATGTCTTTGCTCGCCTGGGTGCTGGGTGGCAGCACCCACAAACAAGGGAACTGAATCTATTTTATCCCGTGTCCTTGGCAGGGACCTTGTACCAACACAGATGGGAAGGTCTCCAGCCATCTCCTCGCAGGTTCAGGGTCTG
>WAAB01013200.1:0-12022 GCA_013389865.1 Piaya cayana
ATTACCAGTTTGGACTACTATCAATGATGATCATACTTTGATCATACTTTATTTATATTAGTCTTTAATTGATTTTTTTAGTCTATGTAGTTTTGGAAAGGCAGATGTATCACTGAGTCATGGTAGAGATGTCAAACTGGGTGGATGATTGACTAATTTTAGACTCTGTCCCTTGGGTATATTTAGAAACAATTTCAGGACTGATTTCTGAAAGGAAGATAGCAGCCAGATGATCATTCAGTGACCTTTATTAAACAGAATGTCAAAATAGATTATCTAGGAGTGCCTTATGCATTTGAAATGAAAAAAAGGAGTAACCTCTAGTCCTATAGGAATGTAAAAACTTTTTTTACTGGGTACATCTCAAACCATTCTGCTTCAGTCCATGTATCTGCAGTTGCAGTGCAGTGAAAGTTGTTAATCTGGGAGAGTGAAATTTGACTTCCATTCGTTGCTTTATAACTTGGTTTTAAATCAGGTGGTCTCTGTTATATCTAATGCATTAATGCTGTGTGTTATATTGGTATTCTAGAAGTCAAATATTTCTTGCTAGATTTTTAAGCTAACCTCTTGCAGTAGTGCTCATCTTATGTCAACAGGGCAGTGGGTTTAATAAGAAATTCTGACACTTTGACTAATGTAGATTTTTTCACTTCTTTCCACTAATTTAAGCCTTTTAAAAAACATGCTAAGCCTTCCATGACCTTATAATACAAGAAAAAAAACCAGAGTTGGGGGGGAAAAAGCGTTCATATTTCGCTTGCAAATCAAGAAGACTGGACAGTGCTCTGAATAAGTATCAAGAATATCTGTACAACAAAGAAATGGATGGGCAAGTTGAAAGATTAATATCTGCTCAAAGTTGCATCCAGATGTCATGGTTGGAAGCTGTAGAGAACTGGGATTGCAGAGAAATTGAACATACTGGGAGAAGATAGCCATTTGAAACAGGCAGAGAAGAGTTGTAAGCCCAGTTTCCTACCCAGCACCTACAGTTGATAATGACAGTTCATTTAGACAGGTTCCTTTGAATTTCAGCAGTCCTTTGCCTAGCCAAAGTCAAATCTCAAGAGTGTAGTCTTACAGTAGGACTGCAGTCCATTACGTAGAGCATTTGGTAGAGCAGAGCACCGCCACCCTTTGAATGAAGGCATGGGGAGTAATGCTAATGGTCCCACAGTGATAAATATCAATCTGGCAAATGTATATATGTGTATATGGAACAGATGTTAAATTACAGTTTCTTTAAATATCCCAATTTCTCTTACATTGTGGCTTAGGTGGCAAGATGAAATATTGTAGTCCTAATGTGAGGGATATTTTTTTATAGAAACAGTGGTTCTCAAGTTCAACATATTTTAAAAGACCACAGACAGCAAGGGAGCTTGTTGTCTGATTTCATTGGTAACACTTCTGCTGGCTAATGCAGAGTTCTGGTATGTTTTGGGCAGAGGTGTAACTCAAGGTTACATTTTTCTTTCTAATAAGTTGACCCTTATGCAGATATGATATTATTTTAATGGGATACTTCCAAATCTCTTATGCCTGCACTATAATTAAGAAGTTCTGGGAACTCATCAGGGCATTGTAGCCTGGACAGTGTCATCTAGAGAATCTGCCTGCCCTGCCCTTCCTCCAGCTCATGTGCCTGTCCATTTCTTTGTGAGGATGCTCCTGTTTGATTTCGAGGGATCAGGGAGCTGGATGAGGTTAAAACTAACCTTTTCTTCTGGCCAGGTCCATTTCAACCAAGGTTCAGTTCTTGATCATAGCACAGCTTCACAAATGCTTGTGCCAGCATAAAAGAGGAGGGTGCGTAAGGTGGGAGAATCTTAGGGAAGGAGTAGATACCATGCCCCTTACAGTAATATTGCAGGTCTTTTGCTGTCTAGGCATAGTAACATTCAAGCCACAAATGGCTGGAGCAAGTACTTTAGTGGGCTGGCTTGTGCCTGCATGACCACAGACATATTCAGATTCCACATAGAAAGGGGAATGCTTTTCAGCCGTTTTGCAAGATTTCTCGCAGAACTTTGTCTTATAACTTCAAGTGAAGGTGTTCACGCTGCCCAGCAATGAATATTGTCTAAGTGTCTACAGCAGCAGTTATGATGTGTATGTCTCAAAGCACCATTTACATTAAAAATAATATTGTAGGCCAGCAATATTACAAACATAATAAAACAGGTGGTCACAAAATGATTATTACTGTAATGCTTGCATGTATCAGAACAGAATGAAGACTATGTGCAGCTTTAGTTTAGGCATTTTCTGATTGTGGGATTTAACTGTGTGTTAAGCAGTGGAGTGCTCTAGAGTTTGATATGCTTCAGTATGACTCATTGAAATAGAATAATACCTAAGAGAAGGTATCACAATGTTTTTTATTTTGATGCCTGTTTGCATTTTTCTGGAATGGAAATGAGTACGTGAAGATTCACTGCCTCCAATGTAATAAACCATTTTTCATTAGAACTTATCCTGTCAACAAATTGGTGATATTAATTCCTGGGTATTGTCTTCAACAGCCTGTAATATGGAATATATTTAAGTAATAGGTTTTCAATTATTTATCCCTGAAAAACTAAAAACAGTATTAGACATTATGTTAATTAAATATACTTTCATTTGTATTTGTCTATGCAACTATAGAATACATATGGGAAAAAATGTCAATACAAAAACTTTCTTCCAGATTTTTTACTGTTCAGTCCGAGTGCAGTAGTTCTTAACCTGAATTATTGCATATAGCTTTCAGATAACTCTGGAATTTTATCAACAGTATCTGTTTATACCTTGGCTTTTTATTATGCCTTGAAATTCTGAGCACATACAGGTCCTTTTGCTACCTAAGACTTCATAATAATGTATTTGACAGTAGAGTGCTTCCATTCAAATGATGGTTCTCATGGTCTAGGATCTGTCTGAAATGATAGTGGAAAACTTTTAGAGGTTAAGAAATTGTTGATCATAGTAGTGACAGCTGAAGTCAATCAGCCACAACAAAAGCAAATTATCACATTAGTTTGCAGTGGGGTTTCTCATGTGACAAGATTGCCTACGTGCTTAGGAGATACCCTGTGAAGTCATAAATGTTTGCATTTTTAAATGAAACCATAATTTGAAAAGCTCTTTAAAAAGTATCAGCAGCAACATTTTTTCCTAGGTAGGCTTTGTCTGGTATGTCAGGCTTTCGCTGTGAAATATTAGATATTTTAACCCAGTGAATTGACAGGCATACAGCTGTAGTCCACAGGAAATTACTAAACTGCCCAAACCTTGCCAAAACAAGGTGTTATGTACCCTAATGACTAAGAGAATTCAAAGTAGAGCTAATGAAATGAAAAGATTGCTAAATAATTTTTTTACTTCCTGATTTTAATGTATCTGTTTTAAGAATGGCCTTATGCTATGAATCATCTTAGAATAGACTGACTTGATTAACCAAGATATTTTAAAGTGCCATTTATTCCTGCTATAGCCTGACATTCTTAAGAGTTTAAGGTTAAATTTTCCAGTGCAGAAAAGCATAGGATATTCGTGAAGTATCAACAAGAAAATAAGTGGTGGTGTACATGGTAATTTATAATATAATTAACCCTTCAAACTCACATATGCAAGAACAATTAGAAAGTTCCCCATTAAAAGAATATGTATAAGCAAATACATACAATTAAGCATACTCGGGATCTAGTTAAGAAAACCATGTAGGCCTGTCTGTATCTATAATAGGTATTTAATTTTGTAGTTATTTAGTAGAGCACATAAAATGATGTTTGTAGGTAAGTTTTTCCTGTGTAGACTCAAAAACTGTCGTGAAGTGCAGCTTCTAGAGAATGATTGACATGATTGCCATATTAAATATCTAGTCCAACACTCCTGCCATAGGCAGGAACATCTTTCATTAGATATGGTTAGTCCAAGTGCCATCCAGCATGACTTTGAACACTTTCAGGGATGGAGCATCTACAACTTCTCTGGGCAACCTATTCTGGGGTCTCACCACATCGAATCATACAATGGTTTGGGTTGGAAGGGACATTAAAAATAATCTAGTTCCGCCCCCTATGCCATGGGCAAGGACATCTTCCAGTAGATCAGGTTCTTCAAAGCCTCATCCAACCATGACCGCCCTCATCATAAAGAATCTCTTCCTTGTGTCTAATCTAAATCTACCCTCTTTAAGTTCAATGTCATTGCCCCTTATCACAGCTTTTCTTCTGATTTGTTTTCTTCTTCTGGCTGGTTTTATAAAGGGCTCTAGAAGTGAAAGACTGCAGCATTTACATCTTGTTCTGTACAAGTTCTCCAAATCTCAGAGAGTGTGCTTTTCCAAGTCCGGGCTGCTTTTGAGTGTTATTTTAAACATTGCAGGTGTCAATCACTTAGATCAAAGCTGGATAAATCTAGTCTTGCTTACAATGTGATGATGTTTTTATCTTAAGCTATTCCCATTTGAATGGATAATCACTGCTATTTAACAGAGTTCCCTTATCCCAGTGCTTGAAGATATGTGGCACTGGGTGGCCTATGACTGACATATGCAATAAGGCACAAAGTGACACGATTTCTTTGTGACAACAACTAAAATTCAGAAGGCGTTCAAAGACAATATTGTAAATCGTGGTAGAAAACAGACCTAGTATTTCAGCCAAACAATATATAACAATAGGAAGAAAAAAACATGAAAATTAGATTAAAAAGAAATATGTCTCACACCTGGGTTTTTTCAGCATAACTACTGAGAAACTAAAGAGAAGGCATTAGATGTACTGCATTTTGAAGTTCAACCAAGATGCCAATACTGTGGCACACAGGATTAAAATAATTGGTTAAATGACAGCTAGAAGAAAAACTTGCTGCATGACCACATGGATTTGCAAAAAGAGGCCCACACATAGAACAGTTATTTATTATTTGTGTCATCGTATTGCTAAATGCTCAAGTCCTGAGTTAGTGCTAAACACTGTAGCAAATAGGGAACAAAAATAGTTCAAGTCCACAAGTATTTACTTTTGGTCATTTCCAAGGTGTCCCAGCCATCATTATTCCATGTGACTGATGCCTTACTGCATATCTCCTTTTTACCACACTTCTTCAGTTGTTGGGATACTTGTGGGAATACAGAAAAATCACATACCTCTGTGTGTGTGTATGTATATGTATATCTATATCTATATGTATATCTGTCTATATCTATATCTATCTTTATGTGCACATGTGTAACAGAATGTTCTCGGTGGCTGAAAGGAAAAAAAAATCTTTGAGAAAGAAAATATGAAAAATAAAAGGAGAGCAATTGATGAGATGCAGGAATTTAAAGTAGAGAATGAAGGTGAAGGGGTAGTGTTGGTTAGTAATTATAAACATACATATTTTATTCAGAAGACGTGAGTTTTAATTGCTGCTAGCAGCTTTGTGCAAACAGTCTCCTTGTGATTCTGTCTGCCAGTTGTAAACTGGGAATATGTAGTGTCCACATTGATATAGTCCCTTGAAATGTACTGACTAGAAAAAAAAAGACGTAAACAAACAAGTCCATAATGCCTTCTTCATAAAAACCTTTTTTTCATGAAGAGAAATTGAATGACAAAGCATAGGCAAGATAGCTAATGAGGTAGGTGGGTAGGAATAGAGAAGTGGTACTAGACAGACATGGAGCACAACATCATAAAACAGGCAAGAGAGAGGAGGAAGTGAGGGAAATAGAAGAAAATTATATAAGAAGAACTGGGAGATAGAGAAAAGATGCAGATGAGGAAACTGAACAAGGAAAACAAAAGAAGAAGTAGGGAAAGGTCAAAGTATATCTTCCTAGCTGGTTTCTTTTATTTAAACTGTTCGTATTTGTTCCAATCTTCCTTCCTGGGCTGCTTTCAGCAAGTTATTTATTGTAGTCTTGTATTTCCAAAAGTTTTTCTTTTCACTCTCCCGGTAGCAGTGCTTCTAAAAATGCTTCAGCAATAAAGATCCAGTGCACTAAAGGCTAGACTTGTCCTCTGAAACGTGATGAGATCAGGACTGAGTAATGCTGTAGACAGAAATGCTCACCCCCATGGACTTCTTGAGTCATGTTAGCTTGTAAAATTTGCATGTAACACAGAATATGCAGGAATTTCATGTTGTTCTGTAATAATAGTAGGGTTTTCAAGTAAAAAAGTCATTAGATGAAGTGAAAATTATTTTGTTTTCTCCTATGAAAATTTCCCATTAATAAAAATTTCTCATTGTGCTTTCATGAGCTCAGGCTTTATGTTAGGTTGCACAGGATTTACTCTGTGGCACTTATACTCTCTTGAATACATAGGGGCGTCTCACCCTCAGCCTCCTACTGCTGCTGTCTTTTAGCCTTTGTGAGGTTAGCAAGTCCAGCCTTTCCTCATAAATTAAACCTGCTAACACTGTAAGGTCTTCGGGGTGCTTTTTATCAATAACCTTTTTGGAAGGGTATGTTCCTCCCTCGCTTCATCTTCCCTGCCTTAATAGCTCTTGGGATAAAATCACATTTCATATTTATATAGAATCATAAAATCACTATGTTGGAAAGGATCCACTGGATCATCGAGTCCAACCATTCCTATCAATCACTAAATGATGTCCTCAGCACCTTGTCCCCCATCCTTTAAACACCTCCAGGGACCAACCACCTGGAACCAACCACCTCCCTGGGCAGCCTATTCCAATGCCCAGTGACCCTTTCTGTGAATTATTTTTTATTAATGTCCAGCCAGAACCTCCCCTGGCAGAGCTTGAGGCCATTTCCTCTTGTTCTGTCCCCTGTCACTTGGGAGAAAAGTCCAGCTTCCTTCTCTCTACAACCTCTTTTCAGATAGTTGTAGAGAGCAATTTGGTCTCCCTTCAGCCTCCTCTTCTCCGAGCTAAATAACCTCAGCTCCCTCAGCTGCTACTCTTGTTCTCCAGCCCCTTCACCNTCAAACCTCATCCTGTTGGTCTCAGTCCAGCAGTTCAGATCCCTTTGGAGCCTCCCAGCCCTCCAACTTGGTGTCATCTGCAAACTTGCTAAGGGTGCACTCAATGCCCTCATCCAAGCCATTGATAAAGACATTGAGCAGGGCTGGAGCCAGCACTGAGACCTGGGGAAGCCTGTTTGTTCCATGTCTTCCATGTTCATCTAAGTATTTCAAAATTTCTCATAAAAATGTAGCCTATCAAATGTTGTAGGATGTTGTTATGAGCTTCTAAACCATTTCTGATCAATTGATTATACTTTCCGCAATATACTTTACTTAGTTGGGATATAGTTATTAGATTAGAACTTAGCAGCATGAGGCACAGCACAAACCCAGAGCATGAGGTGCCTTGATGACTGGTATGTGTGGACAATGGTAAGAAAGACAGATAAGAAGTACCAAGAGGTAAGAGATGATGCTAAGCAACGTAAGAAATAGCAGTCTTGGTGTGACAATAGTCTAGTCACTGTCATCATTTGGTGGCATCACATCAAAGGTTGCTGCACTGCCTTGAGGAAGCACATGAGTCCATCAACCTCATGCAGCACTCAGCAAGTTGACTGGCGGCTGCTTGATGGCCATTGGCCTCTACATACCAAGTGCCAGATGACCAAGTAGCATGCATTTATTGTGGTGGAAACAAAGAAGGTTATGGTTCCGTACAGAGACTTTACATTTTTCCATAATAATGGAAAAAATAGGTACATGGGGGTGAGAGGGAACACTAAGAAGCCTGCTCCAGCCTTGCAAGTTTTGTCAGCCAGGCAGTCAGAAGGAAATACCAGAGAGGCTCTGCCTTAGGCAGATACATACCTGTCAATTTAGAAAGCTGGCACTGTGAATTGTCTGCCAAGAAACTGATTTAGTGCACTTAATTTTGCAAGTGAATACATGAAGTAGAGCCAGAAAAACAAGCTTCTCTCTCTCCTTCCTTCCTTCCTTCCTTCCTTCCTTCCTTCCTTCCTTCCTTCCTTCCTTCCTTCCTTCCTTCCTTCCTTCCTTCCTTCCTTCCTTCCTTCAGCTTGTGTCTTTAGGGCTTTGCGTTGCTGTCACCTCCAACACACTCCTGTGTATTTGGAAGAGTGGAGGTGGGCCAAAAGGTAGACTAAAAGAGGAAAAGAACACCAAGTCTAGTCAATACTATTGCTGCACCTGTGTGAAACTGAGCAATCACACATGAATCTGTCAGGCAAATGAAAATATCGACTGGACAGAGTTGGGTTACATGAAGTTTCTTTGTATGATCTGACAATGGGGAAAAAGAATCATATTTTGTTATACATAGTTGGCATCTTTCTCTAAGCAGTGTTACTGTTGCCCATAATCATGCACATGGGGAGAAAATCTCAATAGAAGTACAAAATGCATATATTACAAAGGGAAAACTAAAATATTGAGTTTTCATCTGGCAAAATTCTTCTGAAGGATACTTGATGCAAATAAGATACAGCTCTGTCACAAGCAACTATGTTTTTTTACCATAATGTTTTGCTGTTAAAAGACTATGAAAACAGATAAGCTTTGAAATTTCTATTTAAAAAAAAAAGACAAACACAACATTTCACTAAGACCTTGCTGATTTTGATGTCTCAATGAAAAATCTTTTATATGTCTTTCCAGGATATGTGTTTTCTCTGAAGTCCAAATGTGAGAAAGCATGCCTGTTGTCCCACATATAAAAATGTCAATAATATTCTTGCACAATATATTGGCAGTCAGTGGGATATTATCCAGTCACTTACCCATTACCCCTTAGAAACACGGCAGGAAATTCTGGCTTTTTTTTTCCCTGGTTCACCTATAATTTTAATTTTGTATCTGAAACCTATAATCATCTTGTGGTTCTTCATTTGCAAATGTTTCAAACTTGGGGGGGGAAGCATAATCAGAGATTTGCATTTTCTAAGGGCGCATTTTCATATTCCAGACCTGTAATTGTTCGTCATTCCTAATTACAGGTTGTAAATTATATAAGTAACTGCCTATTTTATTTACAAAACCACATGTTCTGTTCAGCTGAAATGTTCATTTTTGGGAATGTAACCCTGAATCTCTAAATGAATGTTAATTTTGCATTCTGAATAACTTGGTTTTCTTATTGAGCTATTGATTCTCCTCACAAAATATTCATGTAGTCCATACTGAAGCTTTCAGTTCTGTGTGAGACATCCTCTATGAACTGTGTAGAAGATTTGGAAGATAAGTTACTTGAAAGAGGTGTACCTTAAATTCCCATGTTCTGAACTGTATATAGGAACTAGAGAATTTATTTTCTAAAGCTTCATCTAACATTGCAGCCGTCTGAGATTTCTGGTGGCTCTTCAGATCACCAAGATATAGGTTTAAAATAAAATCCATCTTAGAGCAACAAGATTACCCTGAAAATTTGCTTTAGATTTAGAGCTGTAGCTTTCCTTTTGATCTGTTTTAGGTATTGTGAAACTTGATAAATGAGGGAACACAGATGCTGCCTGAATATTTTTGAAGTTAAATACTTAGTGGACTAGGAACTGAACCAAGTTGTGGCACGAAAATTAACAGCATAATGTACATTTAAGTAAACTGTGAGCTAAATTCAACAGGGAGAGACAATGTTTATCACGTTGGGGTTTTTTTGTTAGATTAGGCTACTTTAGAAAAATGAAACATCACACAATTTTCATCAAGGAGTAGCGAGGAAAGGCACTTGTCTTTTCCAGGAAAGAAGCTGTTAATTATGCCTCTTAACAGTATGTTTATAAAATGTACTCTTGGCAAATCCAAGCTCTCTTAGCTGACCAGAAGTTGTGCAATTGCCAAGATTAATGTAATAATTACTGCCAGAAGAGTTTATCTCAGTTTATTAGCTCGACTTTGGAGTTGCACTACAGTGGTTGCGTGGGGTTTTTTTTGGCTCACAACAAATTCACATAAGGTAGTGGCCTCCTTGGTGCACAGTAATGTCAGATGTTCTACCTTGGTGGCATGCTTATTCACCAAGAAACGTTAAAAACCTGTGAAATAATAACAACTTGCTGCAGGAAAAGAGTTAGCTTTCATTGCTGCCATTCTTGAATGCTATGTTTACATGATTGTAATGCTAAAATAAACAGAATATATTGAATACACAAAACTGTAAGAGGACTTGATCCTAAATGTAACCTCCTCTTTTCAAGGGCATTGGATGTCCTTACAGGTAACAGTGAGAGAGGAGGTATGGAGGGTGAAATTAAACAAACCTCTCCCTGGGACTGTGCTGCTCCAGCATTGAGCACCAGCTTCATGGGCGTAGGAGAGGTACTTACCCTGTGCAAGAGATGCTGGACACCATCCTGAGGAGGGGGTCAACCACTGGGCTCAGAATGTAAAACAGAAGCCCTTGCTGACTTCATATTACTCTGATGACCACGTAGTGCTGCCTGACTACTTGGTTTTAAGAAGTGAAGGTGAAATCTGATGTGGCCCTTTCATGTACATGCAAATATGGCTCACACAAACACAGAGAACTAAGCTTTCCAAAAGTTCTGGTTTATTGAAAACTTAATGTATTAGTTACACTGTTTACATTAGTTACACTGTTATGTTGATTGTGTCTTTCCAACATGTGAATATAACTTATTAGGTGCATGCTTTGACACTGCCCAGCCCTTAGGAAAACATGATCAAAGTTTTGACTGGATCTCAAGGAAAAGCATCACAATTCTCTGAATGACAGATAATTCTTGTCAGGAAGTTGTCACACAGATTTTCCATATCTAACATTGTTGTATGAGATTTATAGAATGAGTGGGTTTGGGTAATGTTTTAAAGATATTGCTATAATTGTACTAGTCATTGGTGCTAATTTATTTATTAAATAAATGTAGTAGCTTAATGGTGAAAAATTAATTATGACAGTTTAGAATTTTTTAAAAGTAATTATGATGGTTTCATTTGATTGTCCAGAAAAGTCATGGGTGCCCCATCCCTGGAGGTATTCAAGACCAGGTTGGATGGGGCATTCTGCTCTAGCAGAAGTTGTTCCTGCCTGTCGCAGGGGGGTTGCAACTGGATGATCTTTAAGATCCTTTCCAACCCAAACCATTCTAAAATTCTATGATTAAGTCACATGATCTCATTTACTTTCTTTAATTCTGAGGACTGCAGAATGATATAGTGAATCTCACAATTAAATCAGCCCAAAAAATGATGGCAGAATTTTATCTGGCTTTAGCTTAGAATTGTTTTATTTTTGAAAACTCAAGGTTACCACCAGTGAGAAAATAATACAATACGTAATGTTCTGCCACTGTTTGCTATGGGTTGTGTCTCAGACAGCCAAAATTCATTGTTTGTGTGTTGGTAATGCTGAAATGTCAGCTTAAATGTGTTTTTCTTCTACCTTACATCCCTTGAATAATAAAAATATTGGTATTACTATACTAGCATAACTAAAAGTGCCATCCTTTTCAGCTGAATCAAATTAGTCACCAACTTTTCTTTCATACACTGGACATCATATAGCTCTAGAGATTGGTTTATATGATTAGTTATCTGTCATTAAGTAAAAATAAATCTTACCAGAAATACCTTCCGTTCTTTTCTCCAATAATTTGACAAATAATGTGACAGAGAGGATGGATCATATGGGTTCCTATCAGATTTTTATGATGTAGTAGTATCTTATCTTCGGAATTTCTAGGGTAATTGTATCCTGTATTCAGATCAGGTTTACTGATCAGTGTTTGCAGCTGCTTGGCTTCAGTCACTGAAGTTTAGGAGGAGAGTCAAGAATTACTGGCAACATAAGCTAAATCCTAAACTTCATAGTAAAATTGCATCTGACTTTACCGAAGACATAGATAGTGAAGACTTGAGCTTCTGTAGGTGGGATAGCCACTTTGTGGATGAAAACTGCAGTAGAGCAGTACTCCTTTAAGAGGAAGAAATGCTGAGGTGTGAATATAGGTGCCCCACAACTTCCAGGCATTGTCCAGGGTGAAAAGATCTTCACAGTTCATCCTATTTTGTATTTTTATAGTGAATTTCACTCAACAATGTTCAATGGTGGCATGTTGCAAAACAAAAGCCGA
>WAAB01013201.1:0-14101 GCA_013389865.1 Piaya cayana
TCGAGTCCAACCATTCAAATCACAAACACGCACGAATTACTTTTGATTCACCACGGTCTACACACAGGCCAGCTGTTGCGTCTTGTGTAGAAAACTGAGACACACCAAAATTTCCCATGTTTTGCACCTCCCTTGTAATATTTCACATAATCATTGTGCTGCCTCAGACCCATATTTCTTTCAATTAAGAAAACAAATCTCATTGGTAGCATTTACTAGCTTACAACCAGGCTACCTGCTCAGTACGTGAAACATTGCATACAGCCCCCTTGAGCTATGAAAGCGTTTGGTTAACGCTGCCATTCACCTGCTTCCTCAGTTTAGGATATTCTCAAGGAATAAGGAGCTGTAAGGAATAAAAGGCAGCAACAATTGAACATTAAATGACAGCTATGCCTTCCTATACAGTATCTGTATACTTAGATAAAATTTCACTGTACAAGAGGTCCACAGAATCCCACACGTATCAGCCTCTTAAGGTGTCGCAGCTATTACGTCTGAGTAAAACAATTTACAGGCTCAAATCAGGAGTCAAAGTTGTGTAACACTGGGTACATCACAGATACTTAAATGAGAATTCTTTACTTCAGCAATGTATTCGTAACAATCATACCTTCTTACAATAAGAGCAAAAATATGCCCCTGGTGGTATTCAGGAACATCTGGGACTGGAGGTTCCTCCACCTCCTCTGGTTCTTTATCTGGTATCACTGGATTTGCCTCTGTTTCTTCTACTCTATTCTCTACGATCTGCGAATCTGTCAGCTTTGTTGAACTCCTCTTAGGTGTAGGAACTCGCTCAGGAACAGGAGGCTGTAAAGATTTTTTTGCCTTCTTATCTTTCTTCCGACCCTTTACCATAATTACTGAATTGTATTTTCCTTCTGAAAAGGAATTCACGTAAAGACTTTTTTCACCTATAAGGTATTTGACAAAAAAAAAGACCCCAAACAACAAACCGCGAACTACAGGAACAATTATCAGATTTTCCTTAATTATTATACAGGAACACAGAGTCACAGAACAGTAAGGGGTTGGAAGGGACATCTGCAATCATGTAATCAATACATGCGCGTATTTAAATTATTCCTGTAATATGAATTCCTCAAGGAAGGAGTTGCAGCCCGTGGCAGGCAGGCTGCAGGGCTAACACGGAAGTGATGCCAGTGAATTACTTCCAAGAAGTCCATCAAAACCACTATAAGAGTTGTCAATGGACTGACTTACACTACACAATTATATTTATATAATTATATTTATCTATGTCCCACCCCTGGAGGTGCCTGAGGCCAGGCAGGCTGGCCCTGGGGCAGCCTGATCCCGTGTGGGCTTATAAAAATAACGTTATTTCGGTAGTTAAGGCTCCTCGAATCATAGAATCAATAGGTTGGAAAAAAGCTTTTAGATCACCGAGTCCAAGCGTGAAGGGCCGCGAGCGCCGAGCAGCCGCCGTTGCAGGCGGCCTGCGCCACCACCAGGCCGCGTCACCGTGGCAGCCGCAGGGAGGAGGCACTGCCGCTCCGGGAGGGGATGGGGAGTGAGGAAGAGAGATTCATAGAATAGTTTGGATTGGAAGGGACCTTAAAGATCATCNCGCTTGCACAGCTCAAGTCCTGGTCCCATGGAACTGGAAGAGCCTGCCTCCTTGTTTTAGTGAACTGTGATTCAAATCAATAATTTTATAACTGTTTTCATTCTACTACCGTAGAACTTGGATTGACCCGATGAGCAGCGCCTGACGAGACAGTTTGTTTCCATTCATTCTTGTAGAAGAAATCCCTGTTCTTTGGGGAAAAAAAGATGTTTGAAATAGCATCGCTCTCGCCCTTAATTAAAAGTGAATATTGCAGATGAATTATTCTAGCCAAGCATTAAACATGCATGACAGTTAATTAATCATCACCTCAAGCATTAGTATTACATTTAATTATACAAAAGCTGGATTTCATTAGGTAGGTAAAAAATAAAATAATTTGTTTCCAGTTAATTTTTAGAATCAGCCTATTGGCTGTAAAGGACATTCGCCTACTCTTGATCTTCACTTGTAACCATATTTATTTTTTAAAAGTCTTGATAGCAAAAAATAAGTAATACAATAAATTGCAATAAAAAGAATGTTATTTACAGATTAATTCCAGTGTGTTGACAGTGGTGACTTGACAGGAAAAAACAACAGAACCCCACTGAACGCCTTTAACTGTTATTTTCAAATCTGAAGACTGGCTAAAATTTTTTTTACTCACAATAAGAGTCACGATAAAATGTCAAAATACAGCCAAGAATTAAAATTGAAAAAATGTTACTAACAGAAAGTGATTTATTCTGCTGAAATCAAGTCTAAACAGACAACGTGCCGCATAGTTGGCCTTCCATGGGGGCAGTTCCAGGGATGCTCAATCTCACCCATGTGGGTGACCAGTTTCCTCATTTCCTGCACGTTCAGTGCTGTTCCAATCATCACCTGCCAGTAAAGGAAAAAAAAATCACAATTATTTACTGTCTCCATACTGACAGCTGACACGGATGACAGCAGTACCTCAGCCTCTGAAGTAAAATACTCTTCAAGGCATTAAAAGCAGAAAGACCTACATGATGAGAAGAGGAAAATACAGCAGCGCATGAGCTTGAGACAAAATAAAAAAAACTACTGGAAATTTTTCTCAAATTACACTAGGCAAAACCAAAACAAAGCAAAAGATATTATAGCTGTTGATACGCAATAGTAAATAAACCTCCTCTACAAAATACAAACATACAGATGCAGCCACCTATAATAAATAACATATTTTCTGATGTAATTAAAAAAACAAACATCGAGTGCAGTACTTACAGACTTTCTGCAAGCGCGAGAAGCAAACATCTGTCTGACCCTGGAGGGCCTGCACATGACTCCAGGGCAGTCACTTAACATGAAGATGAGCTCATCTATGTCTTGTGGACCAAAAGTCCAGTTTTTGCTTGTTGGTAATGATATTAATTTGACTCTTTGAGATACAGGAGCTGAAAGAGTTGCAATAATTCGTAAGGAAGCAGAGAACTAAAGGAAATCAATTTATTGAGGGAAAAACTGAGAAACTAGATATATCAAGAGGATGTGATCTGCACATATGCCAAAGGTTTCAATTTAATCTTTTGATGGATGTTACAAGCTAACCTAAGGGGTAACTACAAAGAAATCTTTTTAACATTAACAAAAACATTACTTGCAAGCCCTTCAGTTTCAAAGAACACATGGTTTATTAATCTGCTTTGAGATTACGTGACTACAAAATTATTAAATAGAGGCAAACGGCAATTCCAAAGTGTCTTCTGCAACTTCTGGAAAAAGCTGGTGAGATAAATACTCAACAACTTTCTATTAAATAGTGCAAAGAGGCCACGGAATCAAACAGAAAGCAAACCATATACTATAATGTGTATTATTTCAAAGTTCTGGTAACTACCAAAAGGGATTTTTAACATAATAGATGAAACAGTTTAACTTTTTCGCTTCCAATAACTCACCATTTGCATTTATCTCAAATTCAAACCCATTTTTTCTGAATATTTCCAGGTTTTCAATCAATACTGTTTCATTGACAGCCGTTAAATTAAGATTTTGAGGCCTGAAGGAGAGAGAAGAAAATATAAAATCATAGAATCATAGAATCACCAGGTTGGAAGAGACCCATCGGATCATCGAGTCCAACCATTCCTATCAATCACTAAACCATGTCCCTCAGCACCTCGTCTACCCGTGCCGTAAACCCCTCCAGGGAAGGTGAGTCAACCCCCTCCCTGGGCAGCCTGTTCCAGTGCCCAATGACCCTTTGTGGGAAAAACTTCCTCCTAATCTCTAGCCTGAATCTCCCCTGGTGGAGCTTGAGGCCATTCCCTCTCGTCCTGTCCCCTGTCCCTTGGGAGAAGAGCCCAGCTCCCTCCTCTCCACAACCTCCCTTCAGGTAGTTGTAGAGAGCAATGAGGTCTCCTCTCAGCCTCCTCTTCTCCAGGCTAAATGGTATTGTGTAGGTGAACAGACTGCTTATGACAAGTTTCAGAAGCAATCCAGAGATACTAATACAGAGCTCTCAATGAAAACATTCCACTTCACTTCGTTAAAAACATCTCACTACTGAACAGATCACTTCCAGGTGTATCCTGGCCCAGGTAAGTCAGCTGGGAAGCATTCCCAGACTGCAATAGCACTCTGTATCTGTGGAATTTATTTTTCATGTGAAGACCGACTTTTTGAAACACAGAATATAAAAACAATTTCCATCTTAAGTGTTTTGAATGCGTGAAATGCTCCGTAATTGTCTTTGTAAGACAATTAAGGCTGTTAGTGTTTGATAGGAATGGTTGGACTCGATGATCCAGTGGGTCTCTTCCAACCTGGTTATTCTGATTCTATAAAATACAACCACAGAAACAGTGAATTAAACTTCAAAGTTGTTCTTGTAGAACACTGAAAATACTTACGCTATCAGCTTCTGACCCTGCAGAACAGTGTGCTGCTGTAACATCTCAAAGTTGTATTTCTCATCAGTGGCATGTTGGTCGATAATGAAAAGATCAGAATTCAGCTTTGTTATTATAAATCCTAAATTGAACTGGCCAATGATTTCCATTTTTGCAAACATTTCTTTACTGTGTACAGAAAACACAAACAGTATAAACGACATCTCATCAGTTAGCATGTTGGGCTGTAAAACTTGAAGCTTTTTCTCGCCAGCAGAGCACACTTTACATTAAAAAAAAAAATTAAGCTGGATATGAATGTGAATAAACAGTTATCTGGAATCTGCCACTCAGTGATGGGGCCATTCCTGGCACCACGTAATCCATCATTAAGACAGGACTCGTTTAGGATTCTCCCATTTTAAATCCAGCCACTGGTGGTGACAAACTTGGAAGCAGGCGGTATCGCAGTCGTCCAAGCCAACAACACTGAAAGCAGCATCACGGTTTTGAAGCCAGGCAGCTGACCTCTTTGCCTGCTTTTCCAATTAGAAGGCTTCCCTAACACTTTTTTAATCCAAAATTAACAAACCATACACTTTTGCTGTTATCTATAATGAAATGAGGTGTTTGACCTTACTGATAATTGCAAGTCTGAGCTCAGCCACACCTACGGCGTTTTTGGCCTTCTTTTAATGGTCTGGCTCCACATTCCATTTGAACTTCATTAAGACTTTAAAAAGTTAAAAATAATTTGTCAAATGGACATCTTAATGGTGTAACTAAAAGATAGATCCAAAACTAAGAGGAAGATGTAAGGCTCCTGCCCACCCCACAGGCCAGGTCTTATTTTCTTCCCTAACTGTTTTTATTAATTGATGAATACAATATGTTAAGAAGTTGAAAATACCTGATCTCTTTTCTTAATTCATCTTCTGCTACTTTGTTTTCTCCAGGACTAATTTTTGCTTTAAATCTCCTGTAATTTTGGGCTTCTGTACTTCTCTGTTGCTGCTGTATTATGTTTTTTACCTTTTCGGCTAAAACCTTCATGGAGAATTCAAGAAGCACAGTTTTCTTTTTAACTTCCACCAGTACATCCACACTCGGCATGCAGTCCCTAGCATCCTCCACTTCAGGACATTTACCAGCCCTGAAGTCGCCTGCTTCACTTCTAAAGCTTTCGCTTTTTAGACATTTCACTCTTGGGGAAGAGCTATTGGCTTCTTGAGATAATTTATTTCGATTAGTCCAGTCATTCACGTGGTTTGACTCATGTTCAGCATCCAACACCTGAACATCACATTCCAATTTCTCACTACAATTAACAGTTTCAAGATGTTCATTTTGAAGTTGTTCTTCTGAGCTCCAGAGTTCTTCAGGAAAATTACTGACACTTTCACTACTGAAGCTCCCAGCTTCTGGTGTGCTACATCTAGCATCTGACTCAGAAGGGCTACACAACCAAGAATCTATATTATCTTTGGATTTTCTCAGATATCTTGACATTTTTGAGTCCATCTTATGACAACTCTGAGACTTCTTAGTCAAGACAGACTTTTGACTGTTTACAGCACTCCAAGTGGTATCAAGTGACATTTGTCTAGGGGATCTGTGCTGCTGTTTTACCCTTTTTGGGCTTTGAAAATTACTCTCTGTTGTTTGCTGGTGAGAAAATGACTCCCTTAATCTAGCAAGAGTCACTATCCTTTTTCCTTCACCACCTGGATTTTCAGTCTCGGCGTCAGCCAGCATTTCTACAGAAGATTTATCTGCCTCTTCAGGAAGAGTCTTCTTCAAGTTGCCTAATAAAAGCAGAATAAAGAATATTTCAAGATTCTAAGTTAGCTGGAAGCGTGAATTAAACGATGCACTTTAGTAAAGGGAATAAAAAGAGAGAGAGAAAAATAGCAAACTCCTCAAAGAAGCCCTAAAGCTTCAGATAATGACTGAGCATGGGACTGAAATGCACTTATATCCAACAGACAAGCAGTTACATCTTTCAGAAACTTAATGGCACTTGTATGAATGAATTTGTAATCTCTTAACACTGGAACAGTCTAACCAGCACGTTTTTTATATTACTGAAAGAGCTTAATGACTGAGTGACAATGAAAAGTGAATTACTCTTGGGCTGTAACAGCCAACTGTAAAAGCCTGTTGGTAAGGGGTTAAGGAGCTGGAATAATAGATACATGTAGTACATGTGAGTTATGGATAATTGCAGGACTTCATCCTCACAAACTGTCAGACCGATATGTATTTTACCAAAGATTAATGTAAAATAACAGTTAAGAATCACACCAAAACTGATTCTACGTGTCAGTAAAAAAAAAAAGGAAATTAGAAGAGGTTTGGTTGAAAGAAATGAGAAAGATGAGGTGGTGTTAACATAGAAAAGCAATTTCGAAAGATTCTACAGTCTAAAGCATCAACAATTCCTGTAGCTATCACAACAGAATCAAAGTTCAAAATCCAATAAAATCCAATTTTAGGTTTCATTTAGGAGAGCGTAACCATTTTTTATCAAGGGCATTTAAATAAAGGAGAAACAGATCTCCTCCACTGTTCTCAGAGAAACCTTTTTCAAGCACGGTCAATTAGTTTTGTTACATCTTTCCTCATAAAGTTCACTGTAAATCATGTGCTGGGATGAATAATTTCCAGAACAATCACTTCATAACTTAGGATCCTCCTTTACTATTTCATGTTGATAACAATCTCTCAATGCAAGCAATACATGAAAACTTTCCCTGGAAGGCGTATCAATTAACAGCCAGGCAGCTTTTTTTTCATTTCTTCTTTGGATTTTTCAAAACACATTTTTCCATTTTCAATTCTCTACCAAACATCACACACAAAACTTTCACATTTTGAGTCGTACCTGCAAGATCCAGAAGTTGCTGCTTGACATTCAGTTTGTTAACACTGCTACCAAACATCTCCATCAGAGAAGTTTTTAAAATTGCTAATAAAAGCTTTTCCTCCTGAAGCAGAATTTGCCTTTTGTCTGGAGTTACATTGATGTCAATGCATTCTACGGAAAAAAAGAGAAAACAACCGCGTTACAAATTAAAAACAAACAAACAAAAAAATCCCATTCCACCCTTGGTTCCAAGTTTTCTGCCTCTTCACTGTCCATTTTTATTTCACAGGATTAAAACCAAAGCCAGTTTAAACTGTGTGTCTACAAATTAAATTTCAACTTTCTCAACATTCCAGAAAAAAAATCTGAAGCTAATTCTGTGCGATAACGTGATACAAGTTTTCTTGTATTTAAACTAACCACGAGACTGCCTCTGTCTCATTTCTTGAGGTAAGAAGTTGCTTTTGAGTACACAAAATGTGGAGGAGGCGAAAAGAAGTGGAACCACAGCTAGACCTTAACTCTCCCATACCACATCGTAGATCAAAAATTTGCCAGAGTCCAGGAAATCACAGATAAAAGTTATAATATTCTCTAAATAAACACAATTTATTCTTCAATGACGTTATAGACTTTACTCAAGTTACTGAATATTTCTCATAGCTTACCAGAATCTACACAAATGTTAAGTGCAACAAACGGATACTGGTGTCTGTTGTATATGTGATAAACTTCGTTTACAAGCTTGACGACCTGCAGAGAAGGTGGTAAAAAAGAAGTGTCAATATTATTATCTTCTTTTCCCCACTTATCATAGAATCATAGAATCACCAGGTTGGAAGAGACTCATTGGATCATCGACTCCAACCATTCCCATCAGTCATTAACCCATGTCCCTCAGCACCTCGTCCNTAAGTGTCAATATTAATATCTTCTTTTCCCCACTGGTATGTGTTACTTAACCCACTTCGAAACAATTACTAAATCGTATCTTGCATGATTGAGCCTTCGTTCACTCAAATAGAAGCAACGAAGACAAAGATTTGAGACAGGAACTTCCAGCATCAAGCCATAAATATACATAACAGCTGCTAACCCAGTGGTTTTCATACATCGAACAAGTTTGCACTGGTGATGTCAGAAAAATTAAAATCTCACCTTTGCTGGGTCACACGGACGTTGGTTGATAAAGAAAAACTGTCTGTCTGTTGAACTCCTTCCAACACCATGGTCACAGCGAGAAATGAAGCCTGTAATGCTGTTGAATAACAGTAATATAATAGTTAGGCCAAACAAAGCAGCAAAGCAAAAATTTTCCTGACCTTAAGCATATTTAATAGAAGAATATTTTATAAGGGGCTCTAAAAAGGCAGCAATGAAAACGTAGCTCGCCCCGATTTCAAAGAAGCAGCATTTCTAATTTTTCAGCAGGAAAGAGATCAGTTGTGAACTGTCACCGATCAGATATTGATGCATCTATTTGCTAATCTCATGTATAAAGAGATATGAAGTACACTTTGAGAAAGGGTAATTCGCTTGAACTGATTCACATTCCTCTCATGCCGTTTCTCAGTCACACAACTACTGAAGAAATAAACAGGTATAAACAATAGGTACAATTCATCCATCTACTTGGAGCACTGAGAAAGGTGACATTCAGCAGAAGACTTAAGCAAATACGACACAAGGAATAGCTCTTTGGCTTTTCTCACTCCTCTGACTAGCAACATCTTAGTCCTGAACTAACTTGATGAAGGCATCGCGTGCACCCTTAGCAAGTTTGCAGATGACACTAAGCTGGGTGGAAGTGTGGATCTGCTGGAGGGTCGGGAGGCTCTGCAAANCACTCCTCGAATCCTGTGTGCAGTTCTGGGCCCCTCAGCACAAGAAGGATGTTGAGGCTCTGGAGTGAGTCCTCCTACAGTTGCTCTTCCTACAGTTTTTAACGCTATTAACCACTACACTTTTTTCAAAATTTTGGGTTATGGTAAAATGCCACTGGTAACAGTGGTTTGTACTTTTCCAATTACCTATAAAGATTTTGTGGCACGTCAGTAGCAGTGAGTCCATATTCTTCACAAACAGCTTCGTTAGGAGGCAACTGAACAAAAGGAATGAGGCTCTGCAACTAGAAAAAAAAAAAGTTAACGATTAAACATGTATAGATTGTTTCCTTTTATTTTATCGTTATTTATTAGCCTTAAGATCTGTTTGCTAAGTGGTGGAATTTTTGCACTTGGCTGACCAAGTCCAGTACTTAAAACACTCAAACCTACTAGAAGACAATCGCGCTGCTTACTGAGAAACAAAGCTACAATGAATGGCTGTTCCCATCCTTCGATAGCACTACTTTTGCCTTGGTTATTTCACAGACTCTTACTTTAAAATAAACAGAACAATACAATGATTGGCACAATCTGGACTCTCCAGCTTTATATATATGACCTCAACAAGTTTTATACAAAAAAAACCCCAAAAGGCAAAGAGATTAATAGTTTTACCAGTCTTTCCAAAGAAACGTCTGCTAGAAAAGATTTGTTATTTGAATCACAAGCTGCCTCAGTACAGATATGTTTTCCACCAACAGTTTCCCATTTATGCCACTGACATTCTACTCAGATAATATTGAATTTTCAGCTATGCTTGAGACTACACGGTAAGACAAAGTTTCATTTTTCATCTGGTCTCTTGGCCACAGCATGAACAGGCTTTGTAATCTCTTACATGGGCACCGCGACAGGAGGAAGCGCTCATGATAAGCCAGTAGGTATCAAACACTCAAAATTCCTACAGCCTGTAGGAAGGATGTTTCCATGCTTTTTTTTCCATCTTTGCTCCCTTCTAGGTGATGACAATTATTTTTCAAGCTATTACTTAGAAATCATCACAGTCCACACCTCTACAGGGGCTGACTGCAACCCTATTCAGAGGTTACCCAAAGCACTAATGAAACATTTTCACAGGAAGAGGTTGCAAAAGCTACAAACACCTCAATTTTCTGTCCTCAAATTAAGACACGACATCATGTTTACAATTCTTTAAATTGCTTGTGACATAGAGACGTTAGTGCCCGTGTTGTTTTTCAAAAAACCAAACCTCCGCAGGCTTGCTGGCACAACAGCTCATAAAACTGGCCTCAGGGTCACTGTTTAATATCTGTCTATCTCCTAAATCAGTTCTCTTCCATCAAAACATCTCGGGGCAGATTTAGAAACTTGAGGGCAACCTATGCACTGTTTCTCCTTTTCCATCCTGTAGGGTGTGCTAGAAATCAACCTCTAATGGTTTCTAAAGGTCTCTGGCATCGTCTCTATTTATTAGGTATTAAAAATCTCCCTCTACAGCTGGATTATCTCTCTTTTCAGCCATAAAAGCGATACCTGTTTCTGCCCAAACACTGCTGCGATGTTTTCCTTTAGGCCAGGACTCCCAGTAGTGGAAACCACGGAGTTTTTTTTCCCCTGATCAACTTGATTAGAGCAGTTAATCCGCACTCCTTTGGAAACAATGCAGTACGCCTGCAGCAGCTGGACCATTTTTGCATATTCCTATTGAAGGAAAACAAAGGTTCACCTTTATATGAAATGCCACTTTTTAAAAAACAAAATGTATAATCATTAAATATTTGCAAGTAACGAAAAAAGGGGTTGAAGGAGTTAAGTATTTTTTTTTTTTAATCTTTACAAACTAAAGAATACATCTATGTTAAAACCAGCATTTTAAAAGCAAACAGCATTTTCACATGATTGAAATTTAGCCATAACACAGCAGTCCCCAATTCTAAAATACACAAAAGCGATCACGGTATCAATTCTTTTCAAAATCTGAATATTTAAGAACATACCCCTAAAACCAACCTTTGCAAAAGAAGAGGGAATCACGCGGGATGACTACTTTTTTATTTGATTAAGCTATCAGACAGGCCTGAAATAGTCTGACACAATCAGTGTATTCAACAGAGAACTGAACACTCAGCAGTGAATGCAGGGATATGATGCTCCTTTGAACAGAGAATTCATGATCTAACTCACCTTTTTAATGTTTCTTTGAAATTCCTTGTGCCGCACTGGCAAAGTATAAAATAACTGCTGTACATTAACAGTTGTTCCTTGCTGCCGCGGAAAAGGAGTTTTCTGAGTGATTTTACCGTTGTGATCAAACACCAAACGAGTCCCAACGTTTGCAGACTTGTGACAGGTGAGAATGGTGACATCACTAGTGGAAGGAAAGAAGTGACACAATTATTCACCAAGCACTTATCCATTTTTATCCATTTCTTTTTTCTTATCCATTCCTCATGGCCAAATCAGGCATAGAATCTGTATCAATACTATTAATTTAACTAAAACTCTTCACCACAAACAACTAAAAACATGCTTGAAGAGCAGCGTAACATTTTCCTAGCTACAACACAGTTTTCTTAGTATCCCTTTCATTCTTCTCCTATAAAATGCAATGTTAAAAGTCTGAGTTTGGACACTACGTTCCTCCTATGTAACAGAATATTCTTATTCTGCATTATTTACATGGAATAGTTTGTCTGGGAGGCGTTTAAGAATGGTTTTAATGAATTACAGCCCAGCAAACAGCACTTAGATATTACACTGCCTCACCTCAGAGGATCAAACACTTATGCGAGTACCCAGTTCCATCCTGTAAAAATTTGCGTACTTAAATAATGCTAAATTTTGTACACAAAAGGACCAATTAGTGCTTAGAACAATAAAACAATTTTGTTTGGAAAGGACTCAGGATGTCACGCAACCTATTACTCAAAATTGACCTGATGTTAACAAACAGGAAGTTTCAAAAGCCTCATTTTATCAATAATGGAAACTGAAATTTGGTTTCCGTTATTTTTGTGTGTAAGAAGTTTAATATTAAATACCTTAATGCACACAGTGAACTCAGAGCTTCGCCTCGAAACCCAAACGTTTCAACGTGTATCAGATCAGAAAAATCTTGTATCTTTGATGTATAATGTTTCAGAGCTGGAAAAAAAAGATATTTAAAATATATGTTTCACTTCGAAGTGACACTGGTCTATGCAGATTTTATATGCATATCAAGAAGCAAAATACTTCTGCATTACACACTTTTTGTATACATTTTATAATTACATAAGTATTAGAGACAAAATAAATACTGTTTCCCTTCCCTGTAAGTGAGATCTTTTTAAAATCCTCAAATATACCCATTACTCTATTCTTACACCCCAAATTCATGCAGCTTTACTGTATATCCATTACAGCACTTACAGCAAATATTCAAGTTTGCAATTCAGCTCTCAAAAGCAGTCACTTTCACAAAGCTTGATGCCTTCAACAGTGAGGGACGACTCAACACAAATTAATCTAAACGAACATTTATAGGACTCTACCCTTAAAGTCATCTCTATTCTTCGTTCCACTTAAACAATCTAATCAACGGCTACTTCTGAGCTACAAGAACTAAAACCCCAATAGCACTACACAAGCCCAGTCTAGTTCTGCTCAAAATCTTGCATTATGTAAGAGCCAAGTATCTTAAAAATTATTAAACACAGGGAATCTGCTTTTTAAAAGGGGAGCTTTCTCACTGAAAACATGCTCTAAAAATACAGCACTGAATACAAGTATTCAAATACAAATTATAAAAGGTTCGACTCACTCAAGCCTTCGAAGTTTTCCTCTTGCACTCCACTTCCATTATCTGAAACTTCTATCAATTCCGCTCCGTAATCCTTAAGTTTTATATCTACAAAATCGATAAAGTCATTAAATCCTGTATGTTCACACACGGTACTCGGTATTAGGTTTGTACTTGGAAGTAACTTCACCAGGTAAGTTTCCCACGTGATGTTTGAACAAGAAAAACTCCTCAGGGGCGTCAAAGTCAGAGAGCTCTAATGCAAACCAGCCTGTACTCACGGACAGGACACGGCTTCGCTGCGCGTGGGCCTGAACAGAAGTTTTCCCAACTTTAAAATCCGCCATCCTAGCAGCTCTGGAAAACTGCCCCGTCTGCTAGCTTGACACCTCACGCTAGCAGAACCTCCTCACCTCTGCTGACGTCTAAATAAGGCCGCATACCTGATTTAGCGGCAAAAAGGGCTACAAATAAAATCACCCAGACAAAATCATGTGCTACCAGGAGCCCAAGTGGAGCCTAGGAACTAAAACTCTCTATTTACCTGAGGTGTAAAACCGCCACAAACATACTTGGCCTGCACACAAAGTATTTGTGCAGATACCTTAGCATGCACTCTGTTTTGAGGAAAAGAATCATAGAATCATAGAATCACCAGGCTGGAAGAGACCCATTGGATCATCGAGTCCAACCATTCCTATCAAACACTAACCCATGTCCCTCAGCACCTTGTCCACCTGCACCTTAAACCCCTCCAGGGAAGATGAATCAACCCCCTCCCTGGGCAGCCTGTTCCAATGCCCAATGACCCTTTCAGTGAAGAATTTTTTTCCTTGTGTTGAGTCTGAGCCTCCCCTGGTGGAGCTTGAGGCCATTCCCTCTGATCCTGTCCCCTGTCCCTTGGGAGAAGAGCCCAGCTCCCTCCTCTCCAAAAGGCAGCATTTTAGGTTATGAAACGGTGATGAGAGGCGTGTTACCGATGTTGGTGGCTCCAGCATCCAGGCTGTTTTCCAGCAGCTCCTTCACGGCAGTGCCGAGGTTCAGCACAACCTGCCCCGAGCAGATGCGATGGACGGACTTGCGGTCGATGGGCTTGATGTTGGCAGCGGGCGGCGGGCTGGGGAGGGCAGGGACAGGGGGTGAGGGGGTGAGCAGCGCCCGCAGCCATCG
>WAAB01013201.1:14741-25187 GCA_013389865.1 Piaya cayana
GGAAAAGGGAAAAAGGGAAAAAGGGGGGAAAGGAAGGAAGAGGGGGGTAAAAGGAAAAAGAAGGGAAGAGGGAAAAAGGGGAAAAGAGGGGGAGAGGGGAAAAGGGGAAAAGAGTGGAAGAGGGCGAGGAAAGGGGTAGGGGGAAAGGAAGAAAAGAGGGGAAAGAGGGAAAGGGAAAAGGGGGAAAGAGTAGGGGGAGAGAAGGAAATAGGGCAGAATACGGGGAAAGGGGACAAAAGGGGGCGAGAAGCAAGAGGAAAGTGGGAAACGAGGGGAGGGAAAAGGAATGGCGGGAAAAGGAGGCGAGGGGCAAGGGGAAAGCGAGAAAGGGGGCAAGGAAAGGGGCACGGAGAAACGCGGTGGGGGAAAAGGGGACAAGGGGAAAAGGGGGGTAGGGGGTCTCGGGTCAGCGTCTCACCAGCTCTCGGTCGCCTCCATGTCTCCGCAGCCGCCGGCTCCGCCCCGCCCCGCGCCCATTGGCCACGGGCTGAGCCCCTCGGCGCGGCGGCTGCGCGGGGCCGGCCGCCATGGCCATGTACCGCGTGCGGCCCTTCCACAGCGCCGCGGAGCCGGAGCTGCCCGCGTGCATGTACCGCCTGCCCAGCCTGCACCGCCCACCCGCAGACACTCAGGTACGAGCCGGCCGGCCCCCCGGCAGCCCCTCGGCAGCTCCCCGGGCGCCCCGCGGGGCTTGAGGCCTTGCCCGGCCCGGCTTTGATGGGGGGGGGGGGGAGCTGCATCATTGCTCTGCGCCCAGGCCCGGCCTCTCCTCTCCCTTAGGACCTCGCGCACCCGCTCCTGGCGCCGTGGGATCGTAGAATAGTTTGGGGTGGAAGGGCCCGAAAAGATCGTCTGGTTCCAAGCCCCCCCCGCCCTGCCCAGGGACACGTCCCGCGGGATCAGGCTGCTCCAGGCCCATCCAGCCTGTCCCTGGGCACCTCCAGGGGTGGAGCAGCTACAGCTAAACTGGGCAGCCGAGGAGGGCTCTGCTCTTGACAAGATAATATTGGGGTTTGGGGACTTAATTCAGCACTTTGCTGCCCATTTTTGAGTGTCTATGAATCATAGAATCACAGAATCACCAGGTTGGAAGAGACCCACCGGATCATCGAGTCCAACCATTCCCACCAATCACTAACCCATGTCCCTCAGCACCTCGTCCACCCATGGCTTAAACACCTCCAGGGAAGGTGANGCTAAGCACCCCCAGCTCTCTCAGCCGCTCCTCCTAAGACTTGTTCTCGAGTCCCTTCACCATGGTTGTAGTCTGATTTTTCCTACGTTATGGAGTTTGCTGTAGGGGCTTAAAAATAGGTTAAGCAGGAATATTGCAGAGGTTTGATTAAATGAGACATAATCCATGTCATTGCAGACAACTAACAGATCTAAGACTGACATTCCATGATGTTCTGGTAATTGGAGCATGCTTAAAGTTTTCCAAAACATATTGTTAGGAGAGCTGGGGACACTGAGCTGAGCCAATATCGTCACCTTGTTTTTTCCTCTCCTATAGGAAGAGGTTGACCCATCACTTGCAGCACTTGAATCCCGCCAGGAAGAGATTCTAAAACGCTTGTATGAACTGAAGAGCACTGTTGATGGTCTGTCCAAGATGATACAGACCCCAGATGCCGATTTAGATGTAACTAATATAATTCAAAACGATGAATATTCTCCGTTGACAACAAGTGGAGCAGATTTGGATTTGATGCTTGGAAAGGTAAGTCTCGTTGAGCATACACGCGTTCATAGATACTGTCTTTGCTGCTGGTAGTTTCAGGAGTACAAGGGTCCATTAAAACCTGGGACACTCAGCTCAATATACTAAGTCACTTTTCTTACAAATAACCTACATCTGCAGTTTCAGACTGTAGGTATAAACATTTATAAATACTAAACCCTAAGTATTTTCACTTGCTTTAAGTCCAAGCTAGCATTGGTTAGCTTTTAAATTGTGACAGTTGTTTGGTGTTGAAACTTCAGCTTTGGCTTCACATTGGACTAGACTTCACCTCAGTCACATTCTTGTATTACTGTTGAGGAAGATGTTTAAATTTTTAAAGACATTCTAAATGTTCAAAATTCAACTGATGAATTTGAATGTCACTAGAATTTCAGATATACACGTGTGGTCGCGTACATTTTGGTGTCAAGTGAAACTGCAGTGCTTCAGGTTTGAATTTGGAATGCATCTTATTTGCTAAATTGTTTTACTTCCCATTTAGGATTACGGTGCCCTGAAAGACATCGTTATCAATGCAAATCCGTCTCTACCTCCGTTATCGTTACTAGTACTACACAGCCTGCTTTGTGAACGCTATAAAATATTGTCAGCTGTTCACACCCATTCATCAGTGAAGAAGGTGCCAGAAAACCTCTTGAAATGCTTTGGAGAGCAGACTAAGAAGCAACCACGTCATGAGTATCAACTGGGATTTACTCTTATTTGGAAGGATGGTAAGAATGAAGTTCTCTCTTACAGTAGGTGAGAAAATGAAACTTGAGCTATAAAACCTTAACAACAGATTCTTGGTGTCTGTGTGCTGACACACAGTGGATACATAACTGCAGGTAACACATTTGCTATTTATGGCTGTGAACAATAATAGGGACAGAGGAGGAAGATTATTTATGGTTACTACTATTAACATGTGGTATTTGCACGTTTTTTGTACCCAAAGGATTTTTTTATAGAAGTCATGTTCAATTTTTACAATAAGTTTGCTAGAATAGAAAGTAGGTGGGAGATTAGGCTCAAGTTTGCAAAAACCTGTTCTCTCTATCCGAGGCTTCTCCCTTAGACTATGTCTAGACTAAGAAAACTGAAAATTGTTCATCAGGTTAATGATTTTAACTGTGTTGCTACCCTCACCAGTAACGCATATCGCAGAATTACCATCACATTTAACTTCTTCACCATATAATACTTTTTCTCTTTCTTAATTTCAGTTCCAAAGCCCCAGATGAAGTTCAGCATTCAAACCATGTGCCCTATTGAAGGAGAGGGGAACATCGCCAGATTTCTTTTTTCCCTGTTTGGCCAGAAGTACAATGCAGTTACTTCGACTCTGATTGACAGCTGGGTCGATACCACCATCTTCCAGCTAAAAGAAGGCAGCACTAAGGAAAAAGGAGCCGTCTTGCGCTCTATGAACGCTGCCCTGGGCAAGACACCGTGGCTGGTGGGCAGTGAACTCACCGTGGCGGATATCGTTGCGTGGTGTGCGCTTCAGCAGACGGGCAGCGCCAACACTGCCCCAGCCCACGTGCAGAAATGGATGAAGTCGTGTGAGAACCTGGCACCTTTCAGCTCTGTGTTGAAACTACTCAAGTAACCCCGTGTTCTCCATAGCGGTGTGGGTTTAATCTTATTCCACCTTATGCCTGCGTTGGTGGTACGAGTCTTTTCTCTGCTGTAGCCAAGTATTACTGTTGGGACAGAGTTCTGAAATGAATAAAATTAGAGCTGTCTTCTGGGCGTGGCCTTAATTTTTGTAACTGACGCATAACCTGCGTATTTGTTTAATGATGATAAGGTCTCTTAGCTAAGCCTGTGCAAACATAAACTGCATTTTTACTTTTTCCTTAACATTTTTCCCTGTAGCCCAATTT
This sequence comes from Piaya cayana, assembly GCA_013389865.1. NCBI lineage: Eukaryota > Metazoa > Chordata > Aves > Cuculiformes > Coccyzidae > Piaya > Piaya cayana. The sequence continues at coordinate 18,354 of WAAB01013201.1, forward strand.
CTTATTTAAACACGTTAGCCTCAGTGCAATTTAAGTGCAACATGAATGAATCCTTGCTGTGACTGAAGACTTCTGAATTAAGACAAAAAGATAAATACCTTTAAAGAACAGACAGGAAAATCAAAATGCATTGAAATGTTTTTATGTAAAAAAGTGTTTTATATAGCTTAGCATACAACAGAGGTTAATACTTCCTTCCCGTACTTAAACAGGAGAACCTAGATTCATATGTTCATCTCGTTCTTCAGAAAGCAGCCTTATTCTCTCTCTCAGCTTCTCTATTTCTTCCTCTTGCTGTCTCACCTTCTCTTGTAGATTAGAAATAACCTGAAAATGAGAGCCAGTTTATTACATTTATAGGTAAAGCCTTATTAACCCGTTTGAATCGCACTCGCAATCCACTACAGATATGCCCTGCAGCACCACAGCTATTTTTCCTATTCCATACGACATCTTAATCCACAAACAAGTGTGGCAAGGAAAGGGGAAATCATTAGATTCTGCAAAACTGGTGAAAAGCCTTAAAAGCTTTCTGACTTATGAAAACACATCAATCTGTATATAATGAAGACTGGACAGTTGATTTAAGTTACTTGTACTTAATGACAATTTATCTCATTGCAAAGATGCCAGAAACATTAATACAGTGGCCTAAATAATCAGAAAGAGCCCTCTCAGTCACACAAGCCTCTTAAGTTAAAACCAAAACCACAATACAGACAGGGAAACAAAGGGCATTTTCTCTTTTTTCTATTTATTTATCCTGTAAAGGGTGAGGTTATTGTCTAACTTACATGTTCTGTGGTGTGGAACAGTTCAGTTTCACGAAGCTGAGCAGCAGTTGGTCTTTCTGTGGAGCTCTGGCTGGTGAGGAGTTTAACGTACTTAGCTTGAACAGGCCACTTTTTGTAGAAAGTGTGAGGAATCTGGCCAGTCCTTAAACACATAAGAACTTTTGTTCGTTCCATTTCTGTTCCAAAAGGTTGGAAGAGTTCTAGCAGGATAACACCCATGCTGTACATGTCTGACTGTTGATGGGGTGAAGAAAAATTTCCGAGAGAACATTTTAGCTATTGTTAATTACTTGATTTATTTTCCTCACTAAAAATCATGACATGAAAAAGTTTCATGACAAGGACGTTTCATGATTATATGAAAAGTATCATGCCCTACTCAAGGAACACAAACTGAAGTTTTTTTCATATTCCTCAAGATCATCTTAGAAAGACATAGTTTTTGCATTGGTAGCAAACTAGAAAACCCACGAAACCCATGTTTCAACAAAAATATTAGGAGTAACAGAAGGAATATCTATTTACCTAAATATGTATTTTCCTATTGAAAGGCTTGTTTTATTCCTGTCATCATGCGTTAACAGAAAAAAAAAATAATCCCTACCTTGAAGTCATAGTGAGATCCCTGCAATTGTTCTGGTGAGGCATAGAGGCAAGTTCCCACGCCTGAAGTATGTGCCAGTCCTTTACAAAGGCAATTTAGACTTAATCAGTGCTACATTGCTACCATTTTACTTTGTTTCAATATCACAGAAATTTAAACTCTGAAAACCATCACGCTGATCTCATACCATTTATCCTTTCTGTCATAAACCTCTGGTCTGCATCATCCCAAAGGAGGTCCCTGCAGGCTAATCCAAAGTCTCCAATTTTTACACGATGATCTGATCCATATAGAAAGATATTCCTGGGCTACAAAAATAAGACAGTATAAAACCTAAATCAAATTCACACCACGTGTGAAGGAATAAATGTAGATGATAGTAGCACTGTTTAAACTTTAGTAACTGATCATCCTGCCAGTGAAACAGCGAGTGCTTGAAAAGAGCCTTAACAGCTCATAGACCTGATCTAGACCTGAGCTTTCTGAAGAATTTTTTTTTAGGTAATTGGGTAATTTAGGTCTTACTCTGGTTATGGAAAGGCCAAGACAAAACAAACCCAAGCTGATCATCCCTGTTTAGGACAAGAAAATGGCTTCACAAAGGAGAAAACACTTCCAGACCTTAATTATAATTCGTTTGCAAATCAATTTAATTGAGTACAATGCTTATAGTAAAGGAAGTATGGTATCGGTGTAGAGGAGATGATGTATTTTTTTCATGTGTAACATAACTAAATTCTTAAGAGCTCAGGTCATCTCAAATTTGACTATAAAGCTGCTTTGACTCCCCCACAATGTTACTTTTGTTTTCTTTTAACCTTAAGTAATAATTCATGGAACTTACTTTAATGTCTCGATGCAACACTCCCATGCTGTGGATGTAGCATACGCCTTCTAATAACTCTTCGAAGATTTTCATTGTCCAGCGGACATCCACAAGATGGTACGGACCTTAAAAACAATTTAAAACCTAAATTATTTCAGCTAATTTTAATGAGTTATTTAAGTTTATGGGGGCATGCCTTGCTGATTCTTGTTTATGATGATGAATTATTTAACAGAATTAGCATAATTTAAAAATGGAGCTACCCTTTTTTCTCCTCATAGTATTTTTGAACCAGGAAAAAAGTCACTAACCTCAAAAGTCCCAAAGAGTTCAGGGGGACTAGCACATGTCTGCCTGAAAAGACTGTTCTAAACCCCATCAGATAGTTATTTAATTATGAATTTAGCAACCTCTTCCATCAAAGTGCTGAATTAGAATGAAAAGTACAGTTCCAGACAAAATCATGCTAATTTACATAATGACATGTTTTCTGTGCTGGTTTGCATCCTTCCTCTTTGGATCCTAATCCTTCTGCTGTTGTGCTACTCTCTGAAATTCCTAAGCCTCCTGTGGCTGCACCTGTCCTAAAGAAACTTACCATCTCATTGGTGTTGCCATGTCCTGCTCCAACAACCCAGATCTAATATGTCTGTTACCACTTTGAACGCTCACTCTTTTTTTCCTACTTGGGTTTCTGTTTCTTAACATCTAACCCATGATACCATTCACCTTTCCTCTCCTGTCACCTGTGAAAATGGTCAAATGCTCTGGTAATTCTGTCATTCCCTGATGAGGCATGTTATATTTTTGCTTATGAAAGCTAAAAGACGATAATTACAGGAGAGATTAGTGGAAGTCAGCTGATATTTGCTGGCAAACCTTACTCCGTGACTGAAGAGAACAACAGATTGATCTTAATAGTGATTAAAGTGAAGATTAAAGATTAATCGTATAGTTTATGTCTTACAATCTGTTAAGCATATGCTTTTTCTTAGAGCCCGGAGAAAAGAAATTGTCTCTAATGGTTTCTGAGCGCTAGATTTGTTCTTCCAAATGCCAACAGTTATTGAAGACAGCTTGGTATCAGGGGCTGAGAACTCCCCTGGCCACTCAAGTGAAGTGTTAGATTCTTTAGATCAAAGACAAACCAGCCTGTGTAGGAGTTTTGATTATTAAGAACAAACCTAAAAGCTTTTAAGTATGTTGTTACCTGTCTAGAACAAAAGATGTATTTTCCACAGCAGATAAATTTGCCCGTGAAGAGCTCTATTTTGTAGCAGCAAGACTACCACTAAAGCAAAATTTCAATTATTTAAACAGCTTCTGCGAAAACACATTCTGTCAATAAAAAGCTTCCCAATAAGAAGTATCGCCCAGGCATGGATCTTGCCAGGGAACAATTACGCCCCAGGCTCACATTCTTTGGGGGTTTTTTTAAGAGTTGTCTAAAACCCGTGAACTTAAATCTCTTTTACCAACATCTTTCATACAAAGATTCAACAGCAGCCACAACTTGATGAAGTGAAAAAAAGAATAAAATGAAGATCCATATCATAAGATGCTGAAGTTAAACAAAATCAGGCAAGTGGACTCCAATTAGGGAAAAAAAAATATTTGCTTTACATTGAATAAGTAAATTTTTAAGACAGCGATGAATCTTACTGGAATTTTCTTCTGTTCGCTCGTTGCATTGTTTATTACGGTCAACAATCCAATCCCACAAGGATATTTCACACAGTTGCATTTGTATATGAAGCATCAAATGATACTCCACCTAGCAAGAAAAAAAAAAGGTCCGTGATTTGCTACTGTGATAAGAACAGTATGTCCTTAGATATTTCCTTTAAAGCTAATAAAATCAAAACTTAGTTTTAAGCTTAAAAAAAAAATGTTTAGATACCAAAGTGACATCAAATACAGCATTACTAACTTGCTGCATTCAAGAAGCATTTCATTTTTAAAAATTTATGATTATAAATAATTCCTCTGTCTACCAACTCTACTTTACAAATGTCTTTAATTATACAGCCATTAAGGATATTTGAAGAAAACTGTATTCACCTCAAAGTCTCCACAGAGAGCTACGTCATACTTGGAGCATTCCTCATTGCAGGACTTAATTCCAGTGCTTGTATCTTGATCCAGAGCAGAATGAGGTCCTCGTGCTGAATGACTTTTCACATCAGTGGATCTACTGCTAACACTACCTACCGAGTCTTCTTGTAATTCCATGGACAATTCACATTGATTTGGATTCGCACATCCTTTGCTACTGCTGTTTGTAAAATCATTCCTTACATCCATATTCTGTACTAATTCACTGCCCAGGTTTCTACGACTGGTACTTTCACAGGACTTCTCTTCTTGTGAGGTAAGATCAGCGAAGATAATTGAACTATCGCTTTCCACACTCTGAATGGCACCGTGAGCGCTGAAAATAAAAGGAGAGAAATCAAAATGTGTGTAATTTTATACTATCTATTTGTGATACACTATGGTGGAAACTTTTTTTTCCCCTCTATTGCAAACAGCTTTTCAGACTAAGAATTCAGATGCTTCCTGATCTAAAACTTTAGGATTACATAACGGGCAGTGCGGGCTCCAGCCTTTTTAATACCTTCCCCCAGCAGGGATTCCTGAACACTGACCCCGACAGCTCATACGAACATACAGTCCTAGGTCAGAGCATTCACTGTACAGAAGTATGACGCACATCCATTCCTTTAAACTTTGAGAAATACAGTTTTATAACTTCCAAAGGACTCCCATCTCCTATTGAAAGGACTAATCAACACTTCTGAGAAACAGAAGAACAATCACTAATACTACACAGCACTAATCAGAGTTGCCAATTGGCCAGTACTACGTTTAGGCGCTCAGGAACTGAGAGATCCAAAGAAGGCAGAAGCATCCAGTAATATTCTTAAGCTTAAGTAACCAGAAGAGAAACAATGACAAGGATAATTAAGACTTTTCTTGGTTAAAACTTGGAAGGAAAAAGCACTTGTGCAATATATGCTAAATTCTGTACTCACGGAATGTTACTTCACAAATATCCTTAGGCTGAGGCCAAATAAATGTTATAATTGAGATTTATAACACTTACTTGCCACTCTCTTGCTCCCAAGATAATGGCTGCAACTCCATTATTGTTTTATCTGTTGGGTGGGAAGATAAATACGGTATTTTACAGAACAAAGCATGCATATATACTATAAATTAACATTTAAGCAACAGCATCTTACTGAATTTAACTTCATCACCCATAGACACCTTTTTCTCTATCTCTGCTGCTGCAAAAAGTGTTTCTTACTCTGTGAGGAAGCAACTCTAATTCGTTTTCCATTTCTATTTAATTGAAAAGAAAATAAGGTATTGTATGAGGTCACCAAAAGGGTCACACTGGGCTCTCTTGCATACGCACCTAGGTTTCATCTTTAAGAAGTTAGCCTGTTCAAAATTAGGGTTTATAACATATAATATACAGTTAAAAGAAACTCCTTAAGGCACCACCCTTTGCCTCACCCTGCTGCTGCCTGGTAGACGTCTGATATTTGGCAATAATTTTCATTAAATTGTACAGTTATGTGAAAAAGCAGTTTGTTTCAGCACACAAATCGATCTTGCGAGGCAAGGATGACCACCGAGCACCACAGGCCCTACCTGTGCAGTTAGTTAGTATTTCCATTATCAGTATTACACACTTGCAAGTACTCCTAGAACTAAAAAATTGTATCTTTCCAGATTCTCAGTATAATTGGTTAGAAAGTCTAGTCTGTTTTACTATATTATCAACTTGCTATGCATTTTCTTCTGTGCTTACAGCTGAGTAGGCGTCAAGTCACTGACTTAGAAAGCAATAAAACCATACAGAACGTAAGCAAACCTCCCACTAAGAGAGGTTCAAAAGGTTTAACTGCTAAGGGCATTCCAGAAAAGGACAAGAAAGAAAGGGACCAATGGATTAGCCTTACAAAGGAACCAAAGGACAAAGTGTGGGAAGAGCTGAGAACAGAGAAATGAAAGTGAAATAAAAGGGAGGGCAGGGAAGAAGGTGTGCAATGAATATAAAAGTAGACAAATTCTCAAAAATTACAGACAGCAGCTGATACAAAAAAAAAAAACCCTCCAGATTGTTCTGTCACTGCAGGACTATGAAAAGGAGTTCATCAAACTGAAAACCTCTCCTATCCAAAGCAAAATAAGAGGGAATCTGGGATTTTTTTCTTTGCCATTAAAGTATTTATTTCCAGATTTGTTCTTTTTCTAAACTCTTTTCCACACAGGAAGAGAATCAGAGTGGGAAATTTATCCTAGTTTTGCTACAACTCTGAGATTTCAAAACATGGCAGCAATTTTGTGGGGTTTTCTTCTCCTACTCATCACTTCTCCACTGACATCTCCAGTATTCATTCCTCTCCTTGTCAACTCCCTACTCCCTAGGAGAAAGTCTGTCTAGAGTGCTGCCTGGAGAAGAACCTGGGGGTGTTGGTCGACAGCCGTCTGAACATGAGCCAGCAGTGGCCCAGGTGGCCAAGAAGGCCAATGGCATCTTGGCTTGGATCAGAAATGCTGTGACCAGCAGGGCCAGGGAGGTTCTTCTCCCTCTG
>WAAB01013204.1:0-19852 GCA_013389865.1 Piaya cayana
TCCACAACCTCCTTTCAGGTTCCACCCACTCAGGTCCTGACACAGTACTGAGCCAAAAGACGAGCCAGTTCTCATCATCATCATTATGGATCCCATCTCTCAGGGATGTGAGATGTTGTATAAGAGCATGTGATATGGTTTATCACAGAAAGTCTTTCCCTTTCATGGAAAGGTTTCATCATGTTGAACATCCCTCTTGTGCAAGCAGACAGCTTTGTATCTCAGGACAGCTTTTCTTGTTTTTCTAATTTCTAAACCCAGTTCCTGGACCCTCTCTAGCACATAGGGGCTTCAGCATGCCTCAATGGGACCTACAGCCTGTGGGCAGGCACTGGTTGCTGCCTTGCGTCAGGGGACTCCCAGCAGTGCAGGGTGAACCACACAGCAGAAGAGCCACTGAAGAACCTATCCCAAAGGGCTCATCATCAGGACAGGCAGCAACAATGCTCCAGCTCCATGGGAAAGCACCTGGCAACCCTTTCCCTGGAGAGCAGGGAGATGAAAGCACCCAGGTGCACAAGCAGGCAGCTGCAAGGGGCTCCAGCTCCCATCCTCACACAGAATGCCATGTTCCCGGAGCAGGGCCAGGGTGGCACAACCCTGAAAGCAGCCAGGTAATTGCTTGGCTCCTCAGTTGGGTCATATTTTAGATGCCCACCAGGCTCTGGTGAATCCTCACCGCTCTGGCCTGTAGAAGTGGGCATATACACCGAGAAAGGGAGAGAGGCAAGCAGATCTCGTTTTGGAAAGTCATCAGGTGGCACCTCCTGTCAAATCAAAGGGCTACACTCTCCTGTGGAGCTCTCATTGCTACGGTTTTGTGCATGATATTGCCTTGCAGACCTCACTGGGGTTCTGTTGGTGAAACCTGGAACTGTCCTGACATCACCTACTGGAGCCAAAGCTGCTCCCTTGCCACCAGATACATCAACAGGTCATGAACTGCCTGCCCACCCAGCTCTGCATCCCATCTTATCCTTAAACCTGAGCTCCTGACCGTGCTTTTGAGCATCACTTCCGACAGGACCCGTCTGAGCACGCGCTGAACGTGGCTCAGGGTGACGGCTGGCGTTTTGTAGGAAATAACCTCAAGCACAGGCACAAAGTTTGAAAGAACAGAAAATGAAAGATTAAATATCAAAGGTAAACCCGCTAAAAAACAGAACCCTGAAGGGACAAAATCCCCAACCTCAAAGCAGCTTACGTATCTCAAGTTCCTGGTGGTTTTTTGACCAGCCTTAAATCAATTCTGTCTGGCTTTCCTCCCAGATATGTTGCTTCCTTACTGAGAAAGGCTTGTTCCCAGTTTGCTAAGCCTTCACTTTCCTGCTTCACACCCCAGGTCTCCCAAAGGTGCTCTGCCCGCAGGACCAGCTTCCCTAACAGCCAACTCTAACTACATCCCCATGGTGCATCACAACCATCTTCCCTGCTCTTGGTCCCAAATGGTCTGAAATCCTCATGGTCTTTCCTGTCTGTAAGATCCACCTCCAGGTCCAGTGGGGTCCTCCTTCAGCTTCTGGGACAATCACCAATGACCCAGGCAACTCTGGGAATCACAGCCCCAAAAGGATTTCCAAAAATCACTCTTTATCCAGCATATAGAATCATAGAATCACCAGGTTGNTTTTTCCTAATGTCCAGCCTAAACCTCCCCTGGTGGAGCTTGAGGCCATTCCCTCTCATCCTGTCCCCTGTCCCTTGGCAGAAGAGCCCAGCTCCCTCCTCTCCACAACCTCCTTTCAGGTAGTTGTAGAGAGCAATGAGGTCTCCCCTCAACCTCCTCTTCTCCAAGCTAAACACCCCCAGCTCTCAAATGCCACCAGGTGTCTGTTCTCAGGCCATCAAAGCAAGCCCGGGTGCCAACTTTTGGATGAGCCTCTCCAGTCACACATAGCAGGTTCTTCACCCGATCTGCTACTCCAGCACAGATCTTGTACCAGTGTTGGTTATGAGCCACATTTTCCATTTACCCAAACCACTTATCCAAGATCAGTCTTCCCTGAAAACCACTCCTGCATGTTTGGGGTGCAGGAGCATCTCCCATCACATCCATGCCACTTCCCCATGTTGGTTTTTGGCCTAGGAAGCAAACAATGTGTGTTTAAAGCTGAGTTTACAGACAGATGAGGGTAGACAATGAATCGCCAGTGCAGGACAGATCTCAGATGCCGCATGCAGATCTCGGATCATGCCAGGGCCTAGGTAATTAATAGAGAGATGTCCATGTGGAAAGCATTTCCATCTCTACTCCCTTTATATTTTACCATGGCATGAGCCACATTTCCTCTCTAAAGCACAGTTCTCCTAACAAACAGGCCTATCTAGGTAGATAGGGGCTGTTTATCCTACGAGATTTTTTTTTGATTGATGTAGAGTACCTCATGGAAACAGCCCATTTCAGTCCCATGCTACTAGGCTGCCATGGGTACCAGGAAGAGCGGCCACATTCTCTGGACAATTATTTTAATAGGAAAAACAGGGGAGCACAGAGGATGATAAGATTTTCTTCCTGGCATTCCTCACTCACAACACTCAGTGGCAGATCTAGACCCAACGCTCAGCACCAAGATCTACTGTGAGCTTTCTAATGAATCAGTGAATGGTTCGGGTTGGAAAAGACCTCAAAGTCCATCCAGTTCTAACCCCCCTGCCATGGGCAGGGACACCTCCCACTGGACCAGGTTGCTAAAAGCCTCATCCAGCCTGTCACCAAACACATCAAGGGATGGGGAAGTCACCACTTTGCCAGGCAACCTGTGCCAGGGCCTCACCGCCCTCACAGGAAAACATTTCTTCTTAAGATCTCATCTTTCACCTTAAAACCACTCATCCTCCTCCTCTCCCTGCACTCCCTGACAAAGAGCCCCTCCCCAGCTTTCCTGTAGTCGCCTTTAAGACCTGGAAGGTTGCTCTAACATCTCCCCAGAGCTTCCTCTTCACCAGGTTGAATAACCCCAACTCTCTCAGTTGTTTCTATTGTTCCTCTCCGCAATAGCTAAGAAACCCACAGCCAGCAGAGAAAAAGTTAAGCTACCAAATTCTTGCAGTTGCCTAAAAATAGAGGAGTTGGGTAAAGACTGAAGAGGAAAGATGTTTGTGTAGCATCCGTTGGCTTTCTATCCCACTTCCAGTGCAGGAAAGGAGATTGTCCATGGGGGAAGCAGTTAAATCCAAGGCTCTGTCCCTGAGAAAAGTGTTTTCTGCAGCATCTGCTCAATCCAGAAGGATGTTCTGGAATTGAAGAAGGTGTGGGCACTGCTCGGCACAGTCTTGTTCCAAATCCAATACAAAACATCTGCACAAGTGCTGCCAGCACACCTCATCCAGAGGAGATAATTGGGGGGATTAAATGGGCACGTCTTTAGCAGAGAGACATGATCAAGCAAGCACAGAGGAAGCCACCATCAGCCAGGAGAGCCCTGCAAACTCCTCCAGCCTAGGAAAGAAATACAAACCTAACACCAAGGGAATCAATAAGGGAAAAATATCAATTGTATTTTAGGAACCCTAAAGTACAAATTCTCCTGCTGGGACTTATAAGTCGCATCCCAACTCCTGACATTGCTTTTTTTATGACCCACAGGAGCAGAGGGTCAGTTTTTTTCCCAAGGGGAATGAGCTGGATCTGCTGGAGGCAGCAGAACTGCCGTGAGAAATATGACGGCCCCTGACTTCCACCTGGTGACTCTCTTTTTACAGGAGAGGGAATTTCCAAAGATGAAAAGATCTTTGTTTGGTAATTATCCTCTGCTAGCACCTCCCCTTCATCTCCGGTTTTATTTTGACACATTTATTGTGCTCTTTTGATCTCCACCTTCGCAATGACACCAGGGATAATAATTCCCTACAAAGGATTAAATATTTTGACGTCTCCACAAGCAGCATCTGCTGCCACTCTGACTCAGAGGCAGCTGCAGGACCTCGCAGCCCTGATGGTTCAGGACAGAGACAGCTGATCACCGGCTGAGACCCAGCAGACTTTCCCCTCTGCAGCAAATGTCACATGCAGCTTCACAAGGAGAGCTTGCATCCTGCCCTTTATAGATCCTGGACCTCACAAATCCTCACTGCAGCACTCTTCCCTGCTCCTCACAGGCTGCACACATGAACAATGGGGTTTTCCCTCTGGAAATTCAGACTGGAAGAACAGCATGGACCTCCTTCAGCCTAGGAGAAGTCCAAGCTGTGCCCATCCCCCCCGCCTAGGGGTGCTGGAGGGCAGTGCAGGATCACAGAATAGTTCAGGCTGGAAAGAACCTTAAAGCTCATCCTGTTCCAACCCCTCTGCCATGGGCAGGGACACCTCCCACTAGATCAGGCTGCTCAAAACCTCATCCAACCTGGCCTTGAACACCTCCAGGGATGGGGCAGCCACAGCTTCCCTGGACAACCTGTGCCAGTGCCTCACCACCCTCATTGTGAACAATTTCTTCCTAATATCCCATCTAAATCTTCCCCATTTCAATTTAAAGCCATTCCCTCTTGTCTCATCACTCCAAGCTCTTGTAAAAAGTCCCTCCACATCTTTCCTGGAGCCCCTTCAAGAACTGGGAGGCTGTTCTAAGGTCGCCCCCCAGCCTTCTCTTGTTCAGGCTGAAGAACCCCAACTCTCTTAGCCTGACATGCACCCAAGGCAAGGAGCTGTATTATTTTCTGTTGCAATGCAGGGGTTTAGAGCTTTTTTGGAAGGTGCAGGTTTGACAAGGAAGGAGAAAGGAGATGCTGACGGGTGGCCACAGCTTTCCACCACTCCACAGGACTGAGAGCTGGGAGGGCTGCCCTGCCCAGCCTCACAGCTGAAGCTCCCAAACTGGTGACCCGTTCACTGAAGGGTTTGAGTACAGCCGCCTCTCCCTCTGTTTACAAGGAGCATCCTCATTGTCATCCTTCAATTCTAAAGTTCAAAGACCACCAGCACAGCTGTTTCCTGTAGATCCATGGGACAGAGGGAGTCAAGTCTTCTCCTGGCACAGTGCACCAGGGTGGACATTCATGCTGCTCTAAATCTCCTCACCCTCCCTTCAACCAGACTCTGCTGTGTGTGGATCAGGTGCTGTACGTGAATCAGGGCTTTCAACTGTAGCGAACATCACAGACAGTGGAGAAAACAATGAATGGATCATAATGTTGTTTAGGTTGGAAAATACCCTTAAGGTCATTGAGTCCAACCACAAACCTCTAAAACTGCCAAGCCCACCTCTAAACCACATTCCCAAGAGTCACATCTGCATATCCTTTAAACACTTCCAGGAATCGATTTTGACTTTACCACCTCCCTGGGCAGCCTCTGCCAGTGCCCCAGAGCCCTTTCTGCAATGAATTTTTTCCTACTGTCTAATCTAAACCTGCCCTGGTGCAACTTGAGACCATTTCCTCTTGTCTTATCACCCATCACCTGGGAGAAGAGCCCAGCAACTGCCTGGCTACAACCTCCTTTCAGGTAGTTGTAGAGAGTGATAAGGTCTCCCCTCAGCCTCCTCCAGGATAAACAATCTCAGATCCCTCAGCAGCTCCTTGTTCTCCATACCCTTCCCCAGCCCAGTTCCCCTACTCTAGACACACTCCAACCACTCAGTGCCCTTCTTAGACTGAGGGCCCCAAAACTGAACACAGGATTCCAGGTGTGGCTGCACCAATACTGAGTACACATCTTCCTTGGAACATCCAAACCCATCCCATTAATACCTTCATCCACAGGCATGTCAGTCCATGAGCCAAATCTCACACTTGATTTCTGGTTCCTGCACACACATGCTCCGAGATGCTAGCACAGAGACATCTGCAGCCAGGAAACAAGGACCAGGAGACACTGCAGGCTCTTATACCTGAAAATAGAAAACATTTTTCACAGAAAGGGCCATTGGGCACTGGAACGGGCTGCACAGGGACATGGTTTAGTGTTTGATAGGAATGGTTGGGCTCGATGATCCAGTGGGTCTCTTCCAGCCTGATTATTCTATGATTCTATTCTATACTGCAGTCAAGGCTGGCTTGCATTCAAGATACATGAAAACCAACTCCCCACACAGCTAATTTAAAGCTAACAAGTCACCTCCACTCCACCAAAACACCCTAAACAGAGAGTGAAGGCCCCAGGCTGAGATTAAATAGAGCTCAGGGGCCCATGGGTAGGAGTGGAGGCCCCAGCTGAAGCTGGTCATGCCCATTAAGGCATATTAGTGCCCTCAGAGCCTTGACAACAAGGCTGTCTCTGATGGCAGAAGACACCTGTGCATGGAGAGCTGGGTGGAGCCTTATTCTTGGGGGATTACAGCTGTTCATGCAGTGGCACAAGCTGAATGTGTCAGCAAAGGTGCTTGAGGCATTAGGAAGCCAAAAACTGTAAAAGGGCCAGCAGAAACACTTCACCTCAGGGGCTCTTTATCAGGGAGTGCAGGGGTAGGACCTGGGGGAACAGTTTTCAGCTGAAAGAAGGGAGATTTAGATGAGATCTTAGGAAGAAATGTTTCTTCACAGGCTGCTCAGAGAAGTGGTGGCTGCCCCATCGCTAGAAGTGTTCAAGGGATGGATGAGGTTTTGAGCAACCTGATCAAGTGGGAGGTGTCCCACCATGGCAGGGGGGTTGGAATGGAATGATCCTCCAGCCCAAAGGTCCCTTCCAACCCAAACGATTCTATGATTCTAGAAAACACTCAGATGTCTTGTTTTCTCATGCTGACCTCATTTTAGTGGGAGTTCACAGAATCACAGAATGACCTGAGGACCCACAAGGATCATGGGGTCCAACTCCTGTCCCTGCACAGGACATCCCCAACATTCACACCATGTGTCTGAGGGTGTTGTCCAAATGCTTCTGGAATGTTGTTAGGCTCAGCACCATGACTGCTTCCCTAGGTTTGCTTCATCATCACCCCTTTCCGCCTCCAGGGCTTGTGTTGTGTCTGCCCAGTGAAGTATTCAAGACCCCCAAGCAAGCAGCACCACATCCAGTCCAGAAGACCTCTGCAGATCACAAGTCTGCATCATCTTTTATCACCGTTTGAGGTGTAGAATCATCTAATTAGTGGGTTAAGGAGCTTAGAAACTCTGACATTTTGTGCCTGTTTTTACTGCAGCCCAGCAGGGAAACTGCTCTGCTGTGACGCCAACCGATGGCTTTGGGGATATTATCTCTTCTGAACATTAATACCCATGAGCAAACAAAGGCATGTGGCTGGAACGGAAAGAACTCCACCCAAGGAAGGAAGGCAGTCTTCTTTTTGTGCATTTACACTGAAAACTGATTCTAAATTCAGCTTCAGGAAAGGTCAGTTCCCATGTAAGCAACAACACGAAGCATTCGTGTCCTCAGGAAGGTTCGAGGGTTGTGGCGTTACTGCCAAGGGGCTGGTCAGTCCTTCAGAAGACCTTGGCCATAAGAGACAGGAATTGAGACCTTGCAGTGAGCAAAACTCACTTAACTGATTCACAAAGCAGACGCCGTGGCAACGCGAGCTGTTCCAAAAGTCTTTGTGGCATCAGGATGAGTTGCAATTTCACACTGCAAGGACGCAAGTGTTGGGAAGGGGTAGAACCAACCCCAGCTCCCTGTCATCTAATCTAAGTTCTCTTTTGATTCCTAAGATGCCACATTTCCTGCCATAAGTGAGGGAGCTGACTGAGGAAGGTGCCCCACTATTTTTCATTAATAGAGAAGGTGAGGGTGATGTGATGTTTGGAGGTGATCTTGGGAAAAACATCCACAAAATGATAGGGTTTGATCCTTGGAGAAGCAAGGAAGGGGGTCAACAGAACTACCACCTTGACTTCCAGAGGGTAGACTTTGCCCTGTCTAGGAGACTGGACAACAGAGTCCCCTGGGAGGCAGCTCTTAAGGACAAAGGGCCCAGGGAGGCTGGATATTCTTTGAGAAGAAGGTCTTAGGGACATGGATTAATGGTAGACTTGGAAGTGTTTGCTTTATTGTTGGACTCAATGATTCTAAAAGTCTTTTCCAACTTAAACGATTCTGTGCTGCTATGATAAACATCTTAGGGATCCTGTTTGAAAACTGGTGAAAGACTTTGCAAGTTAAAAAAAAACCTGTGTGACCATTGGCCCCAGCTCAGCTCTGGCCTGGTTGTCTTCTGCCAGCCTCCCTTGCCCTTCACTGATAAGAAGAGATCATTCAAGAGTTATTTGAGATGCAAGAAGTAGGCTTCTCCCCTTATATGGAGCAATATTTTACTCCTCATTCTTGCAAACCCACATGGAATCACTGCCAGACGTGCAGATCTGGCCTGAAGCCCATTGGAGCACATGGTGCCTCTGGTTTCAACGAATCACAGCATCCCTAGGTTGGAAAAGACCCACTGGATCATCAAGTCCAAACATTCCATGGACAATGGATGGGATATAGAGGAGGAACCAGGCTACTTTCGAGGACTTTGGTGGAGGAGATGGGACTCCAGGTCTTGTCTGCCAGCACATGGGAAGGGTGGGAGTGGTGCCCACCCCCATGAACATAAACAGTCCATCCGAGGAAGCCTGTAGGCATCTCCCACTATCGTGCAGACTGCACCCGTCTGACTGGCAGCCACACAAACAAGCCCCCTTTTCCCTGGGGCTGTAGCTAACAGTAACCCAAACGGGGAATCCCTCTCCTTTCAGATCCCCTGCCCGCCCTTACATGCCCTGGGCAAAGCTGGCTCCCTGTGGGTTGTAGAGCATATGCCAGCAGCCAAAGCCAACAGAAACACCAGCACCAAGGACCTCAGCGATCGAGGTTACCTTTGGCAAGTGCTGGCTCTGCAGATCAGGCTGTAGCTGTAAGCCCTGGCCCCTCACCACAAGAAGGATGTTGAGGCTCTGGGGCGAGTCCAGAGAAGAGCAACAAAGCTGGTGAAGGGGCTGGAGAACAGGCCTTACGAGGAACGGCTGAAAGAGCTGGGGATGTTTAGCCTGGAGAAGAGGAGGCTGAGGGGAGACCTCATTGCTCTCTCCAACTACCTGAAAGGAGGTTGTGGAGAGGAGGGTCCTGGCCTCTTCTCCCAAGTGACAGGGGATGGGACACTTGTGGGTGTCCAGTTGGGCAAGCAAGGCTCTGATATATATGAGGATATAACTACCCTACATGGACTGTACCCACTAATACCTCTTGTTTTCAGACAGACACGCTGCTGCTGATGAGACACTAGATTTCACCTGAAGAAGTTCAGGATGTGGTTGTAGCTGGTGTTTCCTGGGGAGATTTTCATTTCTGATGGGGATGGAAGACCCACTGAGACACAGAGGCAATGCAAGAGCAAGAAGATCAGGTTGGCCCACAGCTACATGCAGCTGGGTCACCCTCTGCAGTGCTTCAAAGCCCCTCTGCACACCCTCCTCCAGAGACCTCCTGGTCATCCCAGCCTGAACCTCCAAATATTTGTCTGTTGTTTTTCTCCCAAAAGTCCTGAGCCCAGCTCAAGTTTCTTGGCTGGCAGATTGGGAGTCAACCAGTGCCTGCAGGGCTCTGGATGACTTTTAGTGCCAGTGGCTCCGGCTGGTCTGTCTGCACTGGGAAGAATTGGTAGGGAGCAGGAAAAAGATGTGACTGCAGCTCCATTTTTTTAATCCAAGGGGGGTCTGGTTTTAATCTAGTTTGGGAAAACCCTGAGGGCTGTCTCTGCAAAGAAAATAAGAGAGCACTGAGTTGTCAAGGTCAACCGGCTCCTCGCGTTTCAAGAAAGGGCAGGACTCAAGGCAGGGCTGAACCACAGACAAGGCTCTGCCACAGCTGCAAGGCGAAAGCAAGCTGGAGTCAGGCTCCCACAGACCGAAAGCACAACCCACGCTATTTCCATTGTGCCTCGGGTGAACCGAGGCCAAGGCGGGCTGCATCGGTCACTCATCCCAGCTTCAACCCCTGCTCTATTGCCTGGATGAGCAGTACCTTGGACACCATTAATGCACCAAAGTCTGGAGGACTCAGAGCTCGGCTGAAGTTTGGTTCAACAGTACCTTTATGTCCCATCAAGGCATGAAGATGGCAGAGCACAGGCTTGAACAAGACTCTCTTCACTACCAGCACAGGCAGACCAAGAATTGCATCAGTTTAGCCCTGTGGTTCATAGAATCATAGAATCACCAGGTTGGAAGAGACCCACCGGATCATTGAGTTCAATCATTCCTATCAAACACTAAACCATGTCCCTCAGCACCTCATCTACCCATCTCTTACACACCTCCAGGGAAGGTGACTCAATCACCTCCCTGCGCAGCCTGTTCCAGTGCCCAATGACCCTTTCTGTGAATTTTTTTTTCCTAATCTCTAGCCTAAACCTCCCCTAGTGGAGCTTGAGGCCATTTCCTCTTGTCCTGTCCCCTGTCACCTGGGAGAAGAGCCCAGCACCCTCCTCTCCACAACTTCCTTTTAGGTAGGTATTTGTAGACAGTCATGAGGTCTCATCTTGTGAAGATGTTGCTGCCCAGAAAGAAATGTGCTCACACCAGTGCATCCCTAACCAGGCAAGACACATCATAGAATCACAGAATCATAGAATGGTTTGGGCTGGAAAGGACCTTTAAAGCTCATCCAGACCAACCCCACTGCAGGAACAGGGACATCTTCAACCAGATCAAATCACCCAAAGTTCCATCCAACATGACCTTTAATGTTTTCAGGGATGAGGCTTCCGCTACCTCCCTGGGCAACCATGCTTATAGCAGTGTAGTGCTCCTACGAGGGGAAGTCATGTAAGGAGCGGATCTGAGGGTAGTGAATCCTTTCAAACTCAATCTCCACACAAAACCCAGGGGACCTCAAAGGTCTCTCAAGGTCCCAACCTCCCCACTCCACATCCAAGTGAGATCCTTGCTCGCATCAGCCCCTTCTCCACCATGCCCTGCTTGCCACACAAGCCCTACAGAGCTAAAGTCCAACCACCCTCCATGCAGTCTTTGTTAGGGGGTGTGACACTTCTTTCTTACCCAAAGCGAGTTTCTGGGCTACCCAGGAGCTTCCATCCTACTTGCTTTTTTTCATTCCCCACCCTAGTCTAGTCACAAGCCAAGGACATAACCAGGAAGCCGTATGCACGTATCCCACGCCTCTGCAACCCTTCCCAGCACAGGGCTTTACCCACTGCCTCCAGGCTTCAGCCGGTCAGAAATATTTGGACAAACTCGTCTTCCTTCTCAAAAACAATTGCAGGTGTATAGGTGTGTATCTCAGCAGGATACATTCCCTGCCCCTGTTCTGCAAACATCCCAGTTTGCATCCTCCTGAAACACAACATTAGGGGGAGTGAGGATGGGTTTTGGCTCAGTTTTGCTGTTTTATTTCAGATTTAAATGATACTTGTTGCATTTACAGCAGTCATCACGCCAGCAGTTTGGGGTGTTTTACCTCCATGGGAGAAGGATTCAAAGCTCAGCATTTCCTTTAGTTTCCTTCCTTGATGAGGGGTATTTGCAGACCCCCTTGTTCCCACCATCTCTCTATCCCCATATAAGTCCTTGGCAATGGGTGGGTAGGTCTCCTTCTCTGTCCCACCAGCATCCACCTTCCCTCCAGCAACAGCAGAGACTGGAAAGAAAGTGTTCAAACCTGCCATATCGTATTGATGAAGCCAAGAGAGAGAGAGATGGAGATCCACATCTGGATTGGAAATTACTCAAAGCTACAGAAGGCTCAGCAGAGGTCACGGTTGGGCCCACCCTGATGAGAGCCCATAGGGTGGGCAATGGTCTTTGTAGCTACCCTTTAATACCTTCAGCCTTTCCTTACAGACCATGTGCTCTGGACCCTGACTGTCTTATGGAAGCAAAATTAAGTTGCTGGACTGCTGGAGGTCCTGCCTTCCACGGCAAACAAAGCCAAGGTCCCATCACCTCTTCATTACTAGCGATTCTCCAGGATTTTTGGTGAGACCTGTGCTATTAACCATGTACTTTCCAAAGTACATTTACCTCCAGCCTCCTTCAGATCCTACCACAATTTCCAAGGGTTGTCAAAATATGGCACGGTGGTGTGGATCACAACTGTGTGGTCAGATGTCCCATCTCAGCAGCCAGGGTGCAATAATCAGCTTTGCGTCAGCGTATAGATATTATGAAGCTTAATGACTCAGCTCTCGCAAGGTGCTCTGAGAAAAGATGGTGAAGAAGGACAGCCAGGACCACTCTTGTTGCCAAATCTTCCTTCCTTCCTTCTGCAAAACTGAAATAACAGTGTTTTTCTCCAGACCTTGTAATACATTAGCAAGACTATCCAGGTGTATTTATTATTCTGCAACACAGAAATGTCATTGTAAAACTCCACAGGCCACCATTTCAACCTTCTCTCAAGTCCTCTTTCATCGAGGCCATGTAGGGAAGGAGGAGGTGGCTCCTCAGACCCTGTGACATGTGTCACCCCATGGGATACCGACATAGGTTGAATGAAGAGCATGAATTGTAAAGTCTGACAGCCTCAGCAGGCTCTGAGGTGGGATGCAAGTACCCACTAGGGACACTTGGGCTATGGAGAAGCTCAGGTCACCATCAGCAAGGACTGGCTGTCACGACCAAAGGGACAATCACGTCCTTCCAGAGCAGCATCTGGAGACCAAGAGCTAAGACAGTACTATGAGTCTGTGGGTGCACCAGTGCCCTACATGAGATACTGCACCCTAGCATAACAAAGTCTGGCTCAGACTGCCTTTTCCATTAAAAAAAATGTGAATTTAAGTGGCCTGAAAAAGCCATGAACTTGAAAATTTTCTCTGGCCAGATGAAAATACACAAAAGTGGAGAGGTTGTTCAGGAAAGTCAACATCTGCCACAGCTTATTCACACCAGCAGAACCGAGTCAAAACAGAGTTAGGGCTAGAAACAAAAACAAAACAGCTCTTTTGTTTTGGATCAGATTTCCTTTTTTTTTTAAATCCAGTCTCTCTCTTTCAGTGGAGGGGGTTCTTCTGTTTATTTATTTTGTTTGACTCAGCCCTAAAAGTCCCTTTGATTCTTCAGTGTGAGCTGAAGCTGAAACTCAGTTATTTGCACAGCTGCCTGCACGCCCTGCTGCAGAGCATGAGCCTCTTGTGTTGGAGGGTGTTGGGTCAACCCAGAAGTGCCACACGAGGGGATCCTGTGGCAGAGGAGCAGGAGGGATGGATATAGCACATCTCAGCCTCTCCCTTGTCCTCCAGCATCCCTGGGCAACCCACAGCGCCACGCGAAGAGCAGAGTGTGGTGACTTCATAGAATCATAGAATCATTGAGTGGTTTGTGTTCAAAGGGATCTTCGAAAATCATCTAGCCCAGCCCTCCTGCCATGATCAGGGACATCTCCAACCAGATCGTGTTGCTTAAAGCCCCATCCAACCTGACTCAAAGTGTTTCCAGGGATGGGACCTCTACTACCTCCCTGAGCAACCTGCTCCAATGTTCTCTGCACCCTTCTCCTCCGTGCCACAAAAGCCACCAGAAACAGCTGTTCAGCAAAAAAGAAAAGGAAGGTTCACATCTGCAGAAATAAAAAGTGGAGCAAATTTAATTAAGAGTTTTATGAGCAACGTAACAACAGGAATCTGGTTCCTTCTGGCCAAGGTCTAGGAAGGCACTTGCCTCATCTGGGGTCATTGGTAGAGAATTAGCATGTGCAGCCCCAGACCTCACATCAGATTGCAAAGAGGTTGGAACGAGCCCAGCTTTTCCCTTTCCAGCTCTCCGTACAAATGTGGAACTGTTGGAGCGGGTCCAGAGGAGGCCACAAAGATGATGCGAGGGCTGAGCTCCTCTGCTCTGAGGACAGGCTGAGAGAGTTGGGGTTGTTGAACCTGGAGGAGAGAAGGCTGAGGGGAGAACCTAGAGCAGCCTTCCAGTACCTGAATGGGCTTGAGGAAAGCTGATAAGGGACTTTTTACAAGGGTCTGGAGTGATAGGATGAAGGGGGAACGTTTTTTAAATTGGAAGGAAGAAGATTAGACATTAGAGGAAAATTCTTGATGATGAGGGTGGTGAGGCAGAGGCCCAGGTTGCCCAGAGAGGTGATAGATGCCCCAACCCTGGAGGTGTTCAGGGGTAAGTTGGATGAGGCTTTGAACAGCCTGGTCCAGTGGGAGGTGTCCCTGCTCATAGCAGCGGGGTTGGAATTGGATGGGCTTTGGGGTCTCTTCCAGCCCAAAGCATCCTATGATTCTCTACTGGACTGAACTTTAGGGACGGAGGGAGCACTAGGTCCATTGAATGCACATATTACAAACTGTTCTGCGACTGAAAAGGAATTTCGGGCAGCTGCCTTGTCCCTGATTGCAGGAAGAAGCAACTTTGCCAGGAAGAGGTTGCAGCGGGCATGGGGCCAACAGAGGGGAGTTTGCTGCCAGCCAAGGACGAGATCTGCTTGACAACACAACCCAGTCCTTGTTAAGTGTTGCTGATAACAGTGGATGCAAAGACCTTCTCCGGCTCTAAGTTTCAGGGACTCCTCTGATGCACGAGGAATTAAAACGGCTACAGAAAACAGCTGGAAGCTTCCCTCCCCACCCAAGAGAGACACAACATTTTTCCTTCTCCTAATCTCAGTCTTGCAAAATGCTGACCTATTTTAGCTGAAACTTTCCAAACACATTTCAGGCTGGAGGCAACCAGCCAGCCTGCAGAAAAAGCAGAGGCTGGAGGAGTTATCAGTAATTAAAGCAAAGTTTTGTAATAATAGGAAACAAGGAGCATGTTAATGATAGATACCAGCTCTCCCTTTAGATGGGCGGCACCACACCAGCTGCCCTGGGGCACAAGAATGGAATGGATTGAGTGAATTATTTATGGATGGATGGATGGATGGATGGATGGATGGATGGATGGATGGATGTCCTCCAGATAAAGCCTTACAAGCACAGCCACAGTCAGAGGATGTCCTCTCAGCCCCTTCCCCACAGGCATCAGAATCACTTCAGGTTGCCCTTCACAGCTGTCCCACAGCCCCTGGTAGTGGTGTCATGGGTTTCCATCTCACTGGGAGAAGGGATGTGCAAACTAATCAATTTCAGAGTTTTCCACCAGTATCCACAGGATCCCTTGGTCTTCTCCAGACCATGAGCAGCTCCTAGAGCACCAGTCTTCCCAGAGGTGATGCTTTCTCCGAGCTGTATGTAGAATCACAGCGACATCGTACGTTGCTGGAGCACCTCCCATAAGAGGACAGGCTGACAGAGTTGGGGTCATTCAGCCTCGGGAAGAGAAGGCTCCAAGGAGACCTTATGGTGACCTTCTAGTACCTGAAGGGAGCCTACAAGAAAGCTGGGGAGCGACTTTTTACAAAGATGTGGAGTGGTAGGAGGCAGAGAAATGGTTTTAAATTGGAAGGGGGAAGATTTAGGCTAGACATAAGGAGGAAATTTGGGGTTTTGAACTAGATGATCTCTAAGGTCCTTCCTAACCCAACCTATTCTATGACTCTATGAAATTCTTCACAGTGAAGGTGGTGAGGAACTGAAGCAGGTTGCCCAGGGAAGTCATGACTGCCCCTTCCCTGGAGGTGTTCAAGGCCAAACTGGATGGGGCCTTGGGTAGCCTGATCCAATAGGAGGTGTCCCTGCCCATGGCAGGGGGTTTGGAATTGGATGACCTTTGAGGTCCATTCCAATTCAAACCGTTCTATGATTCCATGATTCTATGGCCTTTCAGTGCTTGGACCATGGAAGGTGGCACCTTCAGCAGAAGACAAACCTCTTCCTGAAATATGAATCATGGAATCACAGAATCAGTAGGTTGGAAAGGACCCCCTGGATCACTGAGTCCAACCATTCCTATGAGAGATGCTTTGGGATCTAGCAAGGGGATGGTACCGGAAAATCAGCTTAACCCTGTGCAAACAAAGCTCTTCACAGATAGCTTGCTCCAACAGCATAAAGCAGATCTCTTTGCCCTGGGAAAAGCAGGTTCATGACCTACTTGAAGACCACCAAAAGCCTCCCNATTTTGCTTAATTAGTTTCTATGATAATTTCTCTATTTATTTTATTGCTTTTGTTCTTAAGCTGTTTTGTTTCAACCCCAGCTGGCAACTAAGCTCCTCACTGCTCACTCCCCTCTTAGTCGGACGGGGAGAGAATCAAGAGAGTAAAAATGAGAAAACTCGTGGGTTGAGATAAAGACAGGCTAACAGGTGAAGTGAAAGTTTATCACGTAAGGAGAGCAAAATGAGGAATCCATTCATGACTTCCGATCAGCAGGCAATTGGTCAGCCATCTCCAGGAAAGCAGGGCTCTGCTATGTAGAATAGTTACCTAGGAACACAAGCAGCATCACACTGAATGTCCCTGTTTCCTCCTTCTTCCATCAGCTTTTATTGCTGAGTATGAAGTAGTGCAGAATTATAGAATCATAGAACAGTTTGGCTTGGAAGCAACCTTAATGATCACCCAGTTCCAACCCTCTGCCATGGGCAATGACACCTCCCACTGGATCAGGCTGCTCAAAGCCCCATCCAATCTGGCCTTGAACACCTCCAGGGATGGGGCATCTATCACCTCTCTGGGCAACCTGTGCCAGGACCACACCACCCTCAGCACTAGGAGTTTCTTCCTAATGTTTAACCTAAATCTTCCCCCTTCCAATTTAAAGCCATCACTCCAGGTCCCTGTAAGAAGTCCCTCCTCAGCTTCCCTGGAGCCCCTTTGGGTACTGCAAGGCTGCTCTAAGGTCTCCCCTCAGCCTTCTGTTCTCCAGGCTGAACAACCTCAACTCTCACCCGGTCCTCAGAGCAGAGGTGCTCCAGCCATCAGATCATCTTCATGGCCTCCTCTGGACTCACTCTAAGACATCCATGTCCTTCCTGTGCTGAGGACTCCAGAACTGGACTCAAGACTCCAGGTGGGGTCTCACAAGAGNCACCTCCCATAAGAGGACAGGCTGACAGAGTTGGGGTCATTCAGCCTCGGGAAGAGAAGGCTCCAAGGAGACCTTATGGTGACCTTCTAGTACCTGAAGGGAGCCTACAAGAAAGCTGGGGAGCGACTTCTTACAAAGATGTGGAGTGGTAGGAGGCAGAGAAATGGTTTTAAATTGGAAGGGGGAAGATTTAGGCTAGACATAAGGAGGAAATTTGGGGTTTTGAACTAGATGATCTCTAAGGTCCTTCCTAACCCAACCTAGTCTATGATTCTATGAAATTCTTCACAGTGAAGGTGGTGAGGAACTGAAGCAGGTTGCCCAGGGAAGTCATGACCGCCCCTTCCCTGGAGGTGTTCAAGGCCAGACTGGATGGGGTCTTGGGTAGCCTGATCCAATGGGAGGTGTCCCTGCTCATGGCAGGGGGCTTGGAACAGGATGACCTTTAAGGTCCATTCCCATTCAAACCGTTCTATGATTCCATGATTCTATGGTCTTTCAGTGCTTGGGCCATGGAAGGTGGCACCTTCAGCAGAGGACAAACCTCTTCCTGAAATATGAATCATAGAATCACAGAATCAGTAGGTTGGAAAGGACCCCCTGGATCACTGAGTCCAACCATTCCTATGAGAGATGCTTTGGGATCTAGCAAGGGGATGGTACAGGAAAATCAGCTTAACCCTGTGCAAACAAAGCTCTTCACAGATAGCTTGCTCCAACAGCACAAAGCAGATCTCTCTGCCCTGGGAAAAGCAGGTTCATGACCTATTTGAAGACCACCAAAAGCCTCCCCAGGATGCAGTCCCAAACTGTGCAGACTGACCTAGGGCTTCCAGTCAATTCAGGCATTTAACACACATGGAAACATCATCGCCGAGCTCTGGGCTCACTCACGCCAGAGCCCGTGCTTCAGTGAGAAATGCAGCCAGAGACTGTAATCCAGCGACAGACAGCTGGAGGGTAGCAGATTTCCATCAAAACCACAAACCATCGGAATTGCAGAGGCAGCAAAAGCTGTGAAGCATCTCTGCCTTGGCCAAGAACATTTACATCTCATTTGGGATCAGCGGGACGGACAGACCAGCACGTTCAGACCTCAGGGACATTGACTCAGGAATTCTTGGATTGCTAAAGTATCTTGTTTGGGCTTTTTTTGGTCCGCCTTCTTTTTCAGCCTCCTCTGTGCAGCTGACATTGTTCTTGCATGAAGATTCATTCCCACAATATCCTTGTGCACACTCACACAAGTAACTAAAAGCACTGGAGATTCCATCCAA
The DNA here is from genome assembly GCA_013389865.1 of Piaya cayana. Classification (NCBI taxonomy): domain Eukaryota; kingdom Metazoa; phylum Chordata; class Aves; order Cuculiformes; family Coccyzidae; genus Piaya; species Piaya cayana. The sequence goes on from WAAB01013204.1 coordinate 18,074, forward strand.
TAGCCAACATCGTCTGTATCCCTGGCATATTTTGCTTAATTAGTTTCTATGATAATTTCTCCATTTATTTTATTGCTTTTGTTCTTAAGCTATTGTGTTTCAACCCCAGCTGGCAACTAAGCTCCTCACTGCTCACTCCCCTCTTAGTCGGACGGGGAGAGAATCAAGAGAGTAAAAATGAGAAAACTCGTGGGTTGAGATAAAGACAGGCTAACAGGTGAAGTGAAAGTTTATCACGTAAGGAGAGCAAAATGAGGAATCCATTCATGACTTCCGATCAGCAGGCAATTGGTCAGCCATCTCCAGGAAAGCAGGGCTCTGCTATGTAGAATAGTTACCTAGGAACACAAGCAGCATCACACTGAATGTCCCTGTTTCCTCCTTCTTCCATCAGCTTTTATTGCTGAGTATGAAGTAGTGCAGAATTATAGAATCATAGAACAGTTTGGCTTGGAAGCAACCTTAATGATCACCCAGTTCCAACCCTCTGCCATGGGCAATGACACCTCCCACTGGATCAGGCTGCTCAAAGCCCCATCCAGTCTGGCCTTGAACACCTCGAGGGATGGGGCATCTGTCACCTCTCTGGGCAACCTGTGCCAGGACCACACCACCCTCAGCACTAGGAGTTTCTTCCTAATGTTTAACCTAAATCTTCCCCCTTCCAATTTAAAGCCATCACTCCAGGTCCCTGTAAGAAGTCCCTCCCCAGCTTTCCTGGAGCCTCTTCGGGTACTGCAAGGCTGCTCTAAGATCTCCCCTCAGCCTTCTGTTCTCCAGGCTGAACAACCCCAACTCTCACCCAATCCTCAGAGCAGAGGTGCTCCAGCCATCAGATCATCTTTTGGCCTCCTCTGGACTCACTCTAAGACATCCATGTCCTTCCTGTGCTGAGGACTCCAGAACTGGACTCAAGACTCCAGGTGGGGTCTCACAAGAGTGGAGTTGAGGGGCAGAATCCCTTTCCTCTCCCTGCTGGCCACGCTGTTTAGGATGCAGCCCTGGACACTCCTGGGCTGTGAGCGCACATTGCCAGCTCGTGTCAAGCTTCTCATCAGTTATCAGTGGTCTGGAATATTGCTTTGGGTCAGCTGGGCTGTCCTTACCATATCATCTCCTAAATCCTTGTGCACCCCCAGTGCTCACTGGCAGGGTGAGGAGCTGAAAAGCCATTGGCTCTGTGTTAGCCCTGCTCAGCAGTAACTAAAACATCCCTGAGTTATCAACACTGTTTCCAAAGCTAATCCAAAACACAGCCCCATGCCAACTGCTGTGAAGGAAACTAACTCTACCCCAGCAAAACCACCCCAGCTATCATTTCACAGACTAGAATCACTTTATGCAAGGATGCAACAACAACAAAAAAATCAGTTTCTGGTGTGAAGGGATGGGATTTCCATTACTTTTTCAAGCTGTATTCTAAGTGCTTGCTAAATTCAAGAACTAAGTGAGATTTCAAACCTTTGTTGTCTTGGAGTGATAGAGAAGTCAGGTGAGCATCCCAAAAGGCACATTCAACAACAGGCATCTCCCACCAGGGAGCCAGAAGATGCTACACCAGCCTTGGGCATGAGCATCACCTGCAGGGAGGCAGGTCCTGATTCCAGTATCCCTCTCTGCTGGTGTCCAAGCCAAGGTCTGTTGTAGCCAGGACAGCTGTGTCCATCGCTGCAGGAAATCCTGCGGTGAGGAGGAACCATTTCTGGGAGAGGAAGGAAGGCAGGGGAAATGGGGCTGTCAGGATTCAAAGCAAATATCCTCTGCCAGCCACGTCACAGG
>WAAB01013205.1:0-15239 GCA_013389865.1 Piaya cayana
AATAAAAATAAATTAATTTTTTTACAAAATCTTAGAATGACCAGAAGAATAACAACAAATACTATTTTTTTAGTCTAGGAATGTACAACACAGTCTTCTAAGATAAACATTCAAAAGAAGTTCAAAGGAAGACAATTATAAAGTTATGTTATAGACATAAATAATTCAAGTTTTTGTCTCATACAATACGTAATTTCTTGTTGTGTACCTCTTTCCATCAAAGTCTTATTTTTACCAATGTTAAGACTTCTTTTAAAATGTTGGTTTCACCACAGTTGTAAAAGAAAAGTAAAAGTAGTATTGTATATAAAGTCTATAATTGTAAGTATACTTAGTTTTTCCATTGACAAGTTTCAAATTATACTACATGATGAGTAAACATTTGTGAAATACTAGTTATGTGCTTTCTAGTTCTTTGCTAGAGTGTTGTGTTTTCTTTGTCTTTGTACTGTTGTATGTTTTGGTTTTAATACATGATAAATTCCTAATAAAAAATTCCTTATTCCCAGAAAGGAAAAAATCTGCTGAGAAGTTAGAAGCCTCAGCTGTATGCATTAACCTCCTATGCATTAGCATGACCTCATGGCAGATCCGTACATAATAGAATGGTTAAAATTCTCTGGAACTGTTCTTGTTTCAGCTTGAATTAAAGCTATTTAATCATAATTACATTATCTAGTCTTTGAGTAACCTTGTTTCAGAATATATACTCTTGACATATGAATAAATTTAGCAAAATTGACGCCTTTTATCTTTTCTAACTGCCAGAATGAACATCTAAAGTGGCAGAGGTCATTCAAGTCTTGAGAACCACGAGGATCTGGCATCTGTAAATGCTTTCCTTCCATGTTACCAAAGGGCTTAACGCAGCTTCCCAAAAATAAAGTGGTTGTTAATTTATTCTAAAGTTACTTATGGAAACCAGAGAAGACGAAACAGAATAAAGGTCCATAAATAAATGTTTACTCTTAAATAAACTTTTTTTTTTTTCAGAAAAAGTGAAATGAATCTTATTGCCTGCTTTAGGGGAGGCAAGCAGTCTCCTGCTGGTTGCTTTTTCACCTCAGTGCCAGTAAGCATCAAATATAGGCATGGTTCAACCAAGAGCCATAGGTGGATATTAGACAGGCAGGGGAAAGCTCCATAAATGACCAGGTCATTGATGAAAGCTTCATCAGTGACCTGGATGAAGGCATTGAGTGCACCCTTAGCAAGTTTGCAGATGACACTAAGCTGGGTGGATGCGTCGATCTGCTGGAAGGCAGGGAGGATCTGCAAAGGGACCTGAACAGACTGGACCTCTGGGCTGAGTCTAATGGCATGAGGTTTAAGAAGGCCAAATGCCGGGTACCACACTTGGGGCACAACAACCCTATGCAGAGCTACAGACTGGGAGAAGTCTGTCTAGAGAGCTGCCAGGAGGAGAGGGACCTGGGGGTGTTGGTCAACAGCCGACTGACCATGAGCCAGCAGTGTGCCCAGGTGGCCAAGAAGGCCAATGGCATCTTGGCTTGTATCAGAAACGGTGTGACCAGCAGGTCCAGGGAGGTTATTCTCCCTCTGTNAGGGGACAGGACAAGGGGGAATGGCCTCAAACTCCGCCAGGGGAGATTTAGGCTAGAGATTAGGAGGAAGGTTTTTACGGAAAGGGTCATTAGGCGTTGTAATATGCTGCCCAGGGAGGTGGTTGAGTCACCTTCCCTGGAGGTGTTTAAGTCACGAGTGGACGAGGTCCTGAGGGACATCGTTTAGTGTTTGGTGGGAATGGTTGGACTTGATGATCCGGTGGGTCTCTTCCAACCCGGTGATTCTGTGATTCTGTGAAATCTGTCCAAGGCCAGCTGAACTGATCCATGATAATAGCCAGGGTCACTGATAGCCATATAACTTTGAGGTACATCCACAGTAATGAGGCAGGTCCAAGGCCCAGGTTACGGGTCTGTCTGAGTAGTAATAAGGCCAGGTATAGGCACAGCTGCTGGAGAACCTCCCTCCAGCTGGTAGCAAGGACAGGACTCTCTCTTTGAAAGCAATTCCCAAGCACACTAGGAGAGAAAGGATTCAGCATATTTTCTAATCATACGGAGATTTTTTGGAAGAGTTCTTTTGAAGGTCAGATACCAACACTATTATTTAAGGTGGTCCTGAATCTAGGAAGCCAAACCCCCAAAGTGAGAAGAAATGCACCCAGGGCCCAGATGCTGAGTTAGTACATATCAGCACATTTTTACAGGTCAGCAGTGGGCAATGCTTTACAGTTCCATCTGCTCCCTATGTCTACCTCTTGCCACACTCAAAATCTTTTTATCAACCCTTATTATGAGACAAGAACATAGTGTGAGTTGAAGTAACACTGGCAATAAATTTTAACAGTATAATTAAAAATCAGTTATTATTGGTCTAGGTACAAAATACTAACACAATTTTCACATTGTTGTACTGTTGAAATTCTGTTCTTCAAATGTTGCTGTTCAAATAAGCATAGAAAAGTCTCATTAGTAATCCAGTTTCAGTCTCTGTAATAAACAGCCTTCCTAGGTTATTTCCAGTATTCCCTAAAATTTTCCAAATTGTTGGAGCTGGAGTTCCAGCATCTTCAGCAATGGCCACTTGGTCAGCAGTGTAAACCAACCTAGACCACAGCAAGTCCAGTCACGTCCCAGGGCCCTGCATTATTGGGAAAACACTGACTGGACTATAATAGCTTCATACTTTATTTGTCTTTTATGTTACCTCATGGTGCAACAGAAATAAGGGTAATCAACCTAATTTACAAAGACATGAATACTTCCTTTAACTGAGAGCTCCTGACAGTGCTTCCTTGAGGTGCTGCTTACTTTTTGCTTTTCCTGACCTGACCCATGGATTTTACTCCGTGCAGCAGTCAAGGTAATACTAATGGGCATATGAGACACTTAACTTGTTTCTGAGGAAAGTTGTGGATGTCCCCTCCCTGGAACTGTTCAAGGCTAGGTTGGATGGGGCAATATAGGCCTACTTGTGGTTTCTTTGCTTTTTCTCTTATTTATTAGATTATCAAGATGGTGGGGGGGTTATTTGGAAATTGGTTACAGCAGTATAATGCAATGAATTCTTGGGGGTGGGGGGTGGGGGGTGTTTTGTGTGGTTTTAGACATATAATTATTCCTATATAAGTTTTATTTGTTTAAAACTTGAGATACATACAGAGTTTCTGAGTTATGATTTCCAAATTGCAAAACCAAATTGATCTTGGTTTAAGTTTTTCACAGATTAGCAAAACTGAAGCACAAAGCAATTTTTAATAGCAAAAAAAAAAAAAAGAACATAAAAGGCTTGCAAAACAGAGAATAGATCTCTTAGGAGGGTTTCACTACCTAAATATTTTACTAAGTGTTATCACAAGTGACTGTGTTCCTCAGCCCAAAGTAATTGAGAATACTTGGATTGGGACAAGCATTGGAGTTTCTGTACATATCCTTTCCAGGATATAGATTTCCTTTTTCCCATAGCAGTGTCGGCTACAGTCATTTGTTTACAGCTGTCTATTTCTTAAAAAACAAAACAAACAAATAAATAAATGAACAACAAGTTCCTACCATCAGGTTCTCTGCCTAGATTCTGAGGTGGGATTTATTGTACTCAGACACACCTTCATCTTGACAGGAGGAAAGGAAGATTTGCGGATATTCTAGACAGTTTTTTAATTTAATTACATTTGTCTGTGATGTTGTCTAGTCCTGATAATATTAGTCTTTCAGTTTTATAGGTTTTGGGAGGTGTGAGAATTGCTCAACATAACTAAGCTCTAGGTCAAGAAAAATTCTTGATGGTGTCCCTGTGTCTCATAAGAAATTCCTGACATTTTTTCCCCACAGGTCAACAACCCTCCCGCACTAAAACTCATTCTTTGAGGGAAAGATTTTGGCTACTGCCCTACAAAAATGGAAACAGTGTGAATCAAGGGAGAAAGAGGTTCCTCATGTCTTAGATCATGCTATCTTTCCTAGTTTGGCTCCTCAAAACCAGAAGGCAGAGACATAGATCTATCTGTTTTCCACTAAAAATCTATTTTTCTCAGGCAGGTTCCCTCATAGGGAGTGTCGCGGACACTTTTATGTAATATTTATTTTTCCTCAGTAAATTTATTCTCTCTCTTTGGTTCAAAAGAACAGTGACACAATATTTCCCTAAAGGTAAGAGTGTAGGTTTATTCCTTTATTTTTAGTTACAGACCTCTAAGGAAAGACAAACTTCCTCTTCACCTTTCACTTGGATTGCTGAGTGAGCTGCACTTGGAGGTTTAAATTTTTATCTTATATAGCAGTTATTAACCTGGCCTTCTCGGGACTGTAGTGAAGACATGACTATTTACACTGAGTTCTGGTTGATTTGTCCTTGGGGTTTTTTTTAGCCTGGGGTTTTTTCTGTTGGTTTTTTTTTTGTTGTTTTTTTTATAGCTAAACTAAAAAGGAAGAGTTTGCCATTGGATTCCAACTGTCTTCCACTTTATTGTTTCCAATAACTATGTATATAAAAACTGAAAAATATTGTTCATGATATGCAGACTTGCTTAGATCTGTTATTTCTAATTCTCTTACAGTGGAAAGTGTGATCCATTCTTCGTTTGGAATGCTATTCCATAGCTGCACTTGTAGGTTTTTCAGGAAATTTCCTTTTTCTCTGACAGATGTTTTATGATCCTGTTTGCAACCACTGAACATATGTATTTTGCAAGAATCTCTTTTTTTTTTTTAAGATACATTTATATACTTTCTTTTTAACTGTAACTATAGTCGTCACTGAGCAAAGTGGACTCAAATAGCTCAAGAAGATTCATTTTTCATGAATAGTCTGACAATCTTAAAATCACACATTTCTTTGACTTCTATAAAGGAAAAAATCCAAGCAGTAAAATTAAAGAGTGTAAAAGATGGACATCTCTGAAGTGCCTAGTTATCCATTTTTCCATTAATAATAGCACATTCTATTCTTGCAGTTTTTGATTTACAGCCTCAAATAGGCTTTGAAAAACATAATAGAACATCTTTAATTAAATCCCCAAAACTCACATTCAGGGATAAATAATAATCCATCAGCTATTTCATTCCCTAACAGAACCCAGGAGAACTTGACAGTCTTAATCACTACAGCCATTTATACCTTCATTTTCAGCTTTGTTTCAGTTGAGCCATTTAGTGGGGNGGGACAAGCATTGGAGTTTCTGTACATATCCTTTCCAGGATATAGATTTCCTTTTTCCCATAGCAGTGTCGGCTACAGTCATTTGTTTACAGCTGTCTATTTCTTAAAAAACAAAACAAACAAATAAATAAATGAACAACAAGTTCCTACCATCAGGTTCTCTGCCTAGATTCTGAGGTGGGATTTATTGTACTCAGACACACCTTCATCTTGACAGGAGGAAAGGAAGATTTGCGGATATTCTAGACAGTTTTTTAATTTAATTACATTTGTCTGTGATGTTGTCTAGTCCTGATAATATTAGTCTTTCAGTTTTATAGGTTTTGGGAGGTGTGAGAATTGCTCAACATAACTAAGCTCTAGGTCAAGAAAAATTCTTGATGGTGTCCCTGTGTCTCATAAGAAATTCCTGACATTTTTTCCCCACAGGTCAACAACCCTCCCGCACTAAAACTCATTCTTTGAGGGAAAGATTTTGGCTACTGCCCTACAAAAATGGAAACAGTGTGAATCAAGGGAGAAAGAGGTTCCTCATGTCTTAGATCATGCTATCTTTCCTAGTTTGGCTCCTCAAAACCAGAAGGCAGAGACATAGATCTATCTGTTTTCCACTAAAAATCTATTTTTCTCAGGCAGGTTCCCTCATAGGGAGTGTCGCGGACACTTTTATGTAATATTTATTTTTCCTCAGTAAATTTATTCTCTCTCTTTGGTTCAAAAGAACAGTGACACAATATTTCCCTAAAGGTAAGAGTGTAGGTTTATTCCTTTATTTTTAGTTACAGACCTCTAAGGAAAGACAAACTTCCTCTTCACCTTTCACTTGGATTGCTGAGTGAGCTGCACTTGGAGGTTTAAATTTTTATCTTATATAGCAGTTATTAACCTGGCCTTCTCGGGACTGTAGTGAAGACATGACTATTTACACTGAGTTCTGGTTGATTTGTCCTTGGGGTTTTTTTTAGCCTGGGGTTTTTTCTGTTGGTTTTTTTTTTGTTGTTTTTTTTATAGCTAAACTAAAAAGGAAGAGTTTGCCATTGGATTCCAACTGTCTTCCACTTTATTGTTTCCAATAACTATGTATATAAAAACTGAAAAATATTGTTCATGATATGCAGACTTGCTTAGATCTGTTATTTCTAATTCTCTTACAGTGGAAAGTGTGATCCATTCTTCGTTTGGAATGCTATTCCATAGCTGCACTTGTAGGTTTTTCAGGAAATTTCCTTTTTCTCTGACAGATGTTTTATGATCCTGTTTGCAACCACTGAACATATGTATTTTGCAAGAATCTCTTTTTTTTTTTTAAGATACATTTATATACTTTCTTTTTAACTGTAACTATAGTCGTCACTGAGCAAAGTGGACTCAAATAGCTCAAGAAGATTCATTTTTCATGAATAGTCTGACAATCTTAAAATCACACATTTCTTTGACTTCTATAAAGGAAAAAATCCAAGCAGTAAAATTAAAGAGTGTAAAAGATGGACATCTCTGAAGTGCCTAGTTATCCATTTTTCCATTAATAATAGCACATTCTATTCTTGCAGTTTTTGATTTACAGCCTCAAATAGGCTTTGAAAAACATAATAGAACATCTTTAATTAAATCCCCAAAACTCACATTCAGGGATAAATAATAATCCATCAGCTATTTCATTCCCTAACAGAACCCAGGAGAACTTGACAGTCTTAATCACTACAGCCATTTATACCTTCATTTTCAGCTTTGTTTCAGTTGAGCCATTTAGTGGGGTTTATCTAAATTACAGTATCGTTTATTTTTATCACACTTCGTAGCTGTAACACAGAAACTAATTTCAGGTGCAAAATGGAATATCTCTGAAGCACAGACATCAGTGGCATAAGCACGTTAGAATGAAAAGTTACCTGTCACTGACTGATATTTGTCTCTGTAATGAGCTGAGGCATTCAGGAACTGTGCCTCTAGTAAAATTAGGAGCCACCAGCAGCAGCACAGCAGAATTCTAAATATGTTAGAAAACATTCATTTTCCTTATTGTGTAGGATAGCTGTGAAGTACAGAAACAGTTTCATCAATGTAAAAAAACTTTTGAACTACATCCCAGCATTGCTACAGCTGGTGGAAGGTCAAAGTAAATAATTTCCAAACAGTCATATCAGTTTTTTCTTGTTTCTTTTACCTGTCTTGAGGTTAAAATAACATTTACAATGTCCTTTCTAATTTTAAACTTTGGTATAGTATCCAGTTCTTTTAAAATATATTCTGCATGTGAAACAAAGGGAAGTCAGGACCAGTGCTGTTAAATATTTTCATCAACAGTATAGACACTGTGATTGAGTGCATCCTCAGCAAGTCTGCAGATGACAACAAGCTGAGAAGTGCATTTGTCATGCAAGAAGGATGGGATGCCATCCAGAGGGACTAGAATAAGCTGGAGAAATGGGTCTGTGTGAACCTCCTGAGGTTCACCAAGGCCAGGTGCAAGGTCCTACACCTGGGTCAAGGCAATTTGCTATTTCAACATAGGCTGAGGGATTGAGATCAACCCTGCAGAGAAGGATTTGAGGACTTGACTGATGAGAAATTCAACATGAGCCACCAATGTGCTCTTGTAGCCCAGAAGTACAACTCTATCCTAAGTGATTCTCCCCTCTATTCTTCTGTCATGAGACCCCTACCTGAAGTACTGTGTCCAGCTCTGGAGTTCTTAGCACAGAAAAGTCATGAACCTTATGAAGTAGGTCCAGAGGAGGACCACAAGGATGATTAGAGTGCTGGAATACTTCTGCTATAAGAAAGGCTAAGAGAGCTGGGGTTCTTCAGACTAGGGAAGAGAAGGCTCTGGTAAGACCTTATTATGGTCTTTCAGTACTTAAAGAAAGGTTATGCAAAAGATGGGGACAAAAATTTTTTTAAGAGGAATGATTTAGACTAGTTATAAGGAAAAAAATCTTGTACAATGAAGGTAGTGATACATTGCAATAATTTTCCCAGACAAGTGGTAAATGCCCAATCCCTGGAAACATTCANTAGAGTGCTGGAATACTTCTGCTATAAGAAAGGCTAAGAGAGCTGGGGTTCTTCAGACTAGGGAAGAGAAGGCTCTGGTAAGACCTTATTATGGTCTTTCAGTACTTAAAGAAAGGTTATGCAAAAGATGGGGACAAAAATTTTTTTAAGAGGAATGATTTAGACTAGTTATAAGGAAAAAAATCTTGTACAATGAAGGTAGTGATACATTGCAATAATTTTCCCAGACAAGTGGTAAATGCCCAATCCCTGGAAACATTCAAGATCAGCTTGGACACAGCCTTGAGCAACCTGATCTAGGTGAATATGTCCCTGTTTGTTCTAGGGGAGCCTTGACCAGATGACCTTTAAAATTCCTTCCAATAAAAACTGATACTTTGATTCCATTATCCCAGATAGGCGTTTGCCAAGTGCTTGTTGTGGCAAATTAATATTGCAAGAGATATAATATATATTATAATAAATATTTTTCACACTAGTTGTGTTGAATAAAAAATGAAGATGGTGGAACAGGCAAACACTGTATTTTAATCAAACCTCTTTAAAAGGATTTGTTTGGGAGGGCACGTGATTCACGACAATGGAACTGATTGCAATTTGCACCCATACATTAACATATGCATTTAGTAATACTCGTTTGAAGTGCTCTGTATTGTTTATATATTTCATATAATATAAAGCAAGTTACTTTTTTGTAAGACACTTGTGGGTCTGAAAAGAAAAGTGAAAAACATAAACCATAATTCATCTGCTACGAGTGTTACATTGCAGTAAACTGGGAATGAATATATAAAATAAATTATAGCAAGATGTTGGCCAACTACTTCAGATCCTCAAGTGATTAATGCTCGATTTTATTTTGTGATTTTAAAGTATTTATAAAAATTACTTTAGGAAACACAAGAATTGCAATATGTAGGCCATCAATTACTATATGGAAGTAGGCAGGTGTTGGTATATTTTGCTAACACTTAAATATTTAGCATGATCATTAAAATTTATATTGCACATATGCATACATTTGCAGCCAAGTGAATGCATGCAATAGAAATTTCAGCACTTGTCCCACATATTCAGTTTCAGAGAATCTGCGCCTTGTTTGTAGTGAATGAACAAGTGAATGAGTAAAAACCAGCATAAGCAGGGATGCTGCATCTAAATCCAGTGAGCTTTGGGAAATAATAAACAAATGGAGATGCAAGCATTGCTATTCCCTGCTGACTTTTTATATCACCACCTCCCTTCCTGGAGAATGTTTATAAATCTTGCATTAATGCATTTTCAGATGGTTTCTCTTCTCATAAGGTAGTTCTTAAAATTTCTGAATAGTTAATGATTGGAAGATGAATGCAGATTTATGTATGAAACAGTTCAGCAGATTTAGCATCTCTGAGTTGTCAATGTATTCATGTGTGATTCAACAACAAAGGATGATTTAAAGCTATGGTAATAAAAAGCGTATCTTTATGAATGTAATTTAGTAACAAATTCCACTCAGGAAGTTCACAGCTTTCAGAAACACTGCAGGTTCAGTCAGATTTACACAGCTCCAAAAAGCATGGAAAAGCACATCCCTCATGCTTATTCCTTTCAGTAGCCAGATCTCTCAGTAGTTTCCAGGAAGAAAGCAAGTGTGTTTTTTTGGCAGCAGAAAACTAGTGTCATTCTTTTTATATTCCAGTCCACAAAACACACACTGGGGCTACATCTATGCATAGTACTGGAAGTTTCCTAACACCCTGAGGGTGAGCTGAATGTTGAGAGATTTAGCTGCCTCTGTAGCTCCAGAGGTTCAATAGGAGACAACTGGTTCAATAAGAAACAAATTTTATGTAGTCATAGAAAAGTCTTCTCCAAATGAGTAGAGTGAAATAGGAAATATTCAGTGACAAAACCTGAACGCTATTGACAATTTGTGGGAAATGCCTTTTATTATTTTCATGTTCCTTCTAGCTGTTATCTGAGAATGATCTTAAAAGTAACGTTGTGGCAAAGGGACAGAAGTAGTCTGGGTATTTGGCTTACCTTGACCTAATCAATGTGTTCTTTCAAGTTCTTATGCAACATTGATCCAAACATTGTTGTAGGTAGTTACTTAATACTTTACAGCTGTCAGTAATAAATCTGATTTGTTTATTTCATGTTTGCCCACTTTATGCAATGCCATTCGTATTCAGTTTAAGATTTTTATTTTAAAAAAACACAAATCTTTTGCTAGCCATGCACTTATTTGTAAACTTCATGAAACAACGTAAAATTCAGACAAGGATTCTTGAAAAAATACCAAAGGACAAAGTAGCCATAAAAATAATAGTTTGGTTTTGCGTTTTTCTTTTTTGATGTTTTGTCCCTCATAAATGCCACTTCCATCAAAATATATATTACAATTTTGGTACACAAGAGAACAGTTTATGATGCTGAGAGGGCAAGCCTTTATCATCAATTTTAGGATGAATAGTAACAATGAAGTTGGAAATTAAACTTTGCCTATGTGACTTTGGTTGCACTCTTATTATGAGGTCAAAGGAAGCATAAGAGATCAAGTTAAATTCACTTTCTGATATGGGTTTGAAGTCCTTTTTTCCAGGTTTAAAACCTCACTATCATTTACTAGGGCAGGTGATATAAAACTTGTGTAGAACACCCAATGATGCAAAAAACACATTTAATGCTTTTCTTAAAAAGAAGTTTTAGGCTGAGCCATCAGATTATACTTAGATGATTTTTTTAATGTCATATCAGCAGAAGCCAAAACCACAGGTATATCTGTAAAATATACTGGGGGAAGAGACCAGTCAGCATTATTTCAGATTATGCTCTTCATTTCAGGGTCAATATTAACTCTCCTACAGTTATAACTGTCACAATGCAGGCTCTAACAGCAGTCTATGACCATATAGAATCATAGAACTATAGAATAGGTTGGGTTGGAAGGGATTTTAAAGATCATCTAGTTCCAACCCCCCTGCCATGGACAGGGACACCTCCCTCCAGCCCAGGCTGCCCAAGGTCCCATCCAACCTGGCCTTGAACACCTCCAGGGATGGGACATCCACAGCTTCACTGGACAACCTGTTCCAGTGCCTCTCCACTCTCATGGTGAAGAAGTCCCTCTCCAGCCTGCTTGTAGGCCCCCTTCAAGTCTCCTTGGAGATTTCTCTCCTCCAGGCTGAGTAAACCCAACTCTCTCAGCCTGTTCTCACAGTAGAGGTTCTCCATCCCTCTGATCATCCTTGTAGCATTCCTCTGGATGCAGTTTCAAGTCCTTCTTATGTTAAGGATTGCTGAACTGGAGACAATACTTCAGGTAGGGACCCACAAAAGTGAAATAGAGGGGCAGAATCACCTCCCTTGACCTGATGGCCATGCTTCTTCTTTGGTAGTCCAGGATACAGTTGGCCTTCTGGGTTGCAAGAGCACACTGCCAGCTCATATCAAGCTTCTCATTAATCAGTAACTCCAAGTTCTTCTCCACAGGGCAGCTCTCAATCATGTCATCCCCCACCCAGTATTGAAACCATAGATTGCTCCAACTCCTGTGAAGGACCTTGGCCTTGGCCTTGTTGAACCTCATGAGGTTCACATAGACCCACTTCTCCAGCTTGTCCAGGTCCCTCTGGAAGACATTCCATCCTTTCATTGTGTGAAATACTAGTGAAAAATACCTATGAAACACTTGTGATAACAACATAGACGTGCCAGGATCCATACAGCTCACATAGTTTTGCTGTATAAATTCCAAACTTCAACCCCATCCCTTGAAATATAGACGTCATTCTGCATGTCACAGTCTTGATAATGTATAATTTTTTGAGCCAACTTATTTTGTGCACCATGGCAGAAAGGCAGAAATGGTAACAACAAACCACTGGTTGGAGCCTCATGAAAATGAACCATCCTTTAAGAAAAGCTGTCATTTATTTTCATATAAATCTCCAAAAGAGATTTTATTTTTAAATTAATCACGTTACTGGGCTGTACATTCCTTTAGAATCATAAGATTTTTATGCTACAATGAAAGCTAATGTTTCTGATATGAAGAAATTTTTCTTTCAAATCTAAAACATCTTTCTGTATTCTTTCAAGCTCCACCTAACATATGCACTTGAAGGGAAATATTTACTAATCTCCTAGGCATTGTGAACTGGTGGATGAGTGCACTGCCACATCTGCACACATCTATAGAGTTGGAGTAGAAAGGGGAATAAACAATGCATCATTCAGGTATTTGTCTTCATTATACACAAATAACCCACTTGTGGTTTTTTAACATAAAAGACACTGATTTTAGAGAAAAAAAAGTAGGGAATGCAGTTCTACTGAACTAAATACTCTGGCTGTAGCTGTTACATGAAAGCTTTTTAAAGAATATATCTTGTCTTCCTAAGCTATATTTTTTGCACTGTATGAAGTTTGAATGTGATTAAAAGCCAGGAAAAGGTTTGATCTCTTTGTAAGTGTAGCTTACCTGTACTACTTTCTTCTCCAAAACCGAACATTTTCTTCATGACTTTAAGACTTGTAATCTATAGTTGCTTAATTCTTTGTTTCTTCTTCTGCATCTTATTGTAGTTTATGCCATTAATATGAAAGTTTTGATCAGTATAAAGAAGTACCTAGCTTTTATACAAATTTGCTGTTGTCATGTAAAATTAAGATTGATTTTTACATAATAGAAAATTATGGATTGGTTCAGTAAACATCAATACCAATGTGAGTTCACGAAGTCAGACTTCAAGAATAAAACCAGTGTTTTTACTGACCAATTAACATTGTGTTTATATTTCCTATTAAGACTTCTAAAGAGAGAGGAATATATGTGATTTGTTTTAGAACTTTCATATAAAAAAATTGTAGAAAGCAGTAGCCATTGTGAAAATTGCTAATATTTCCATTTCATTCCCATTCAAAAAATCAAATAATTAAACTTTTATTAGAGCTGGAATCATTATTTATTTATCATTCCTTGATTGTTTTCATATCTCACAAAGCTGGCAAAATTTATGACTATTTTAAAGAAAAATTTATTTATCAATATATGAAGTGTACTGGTCTGCTGCAGTTCACGATAGTGAAACATCAATGATGAAAAAACAGAATATCTGTAATTTTTCACTTTCTAACTGAAATTGGGATTCTACATGAAAATATATTATTCAAAAACATACCTGTTTCTAAATTAGGCTTCTCATGTTCCAGTTGTCTTACTACTTTTCCTGTTTCCTGTTCTCAATTTTTCAAAACTATAGGCAAGTATTTTCAAAAGTCTATCCTACACTTTGCTTAAATTGGCCAGTGATGAAGCTAATATACATGACCTAACTATAGTGAAACTTGATTTGCATATATAATATTCTAAATCCAGAAACATGTGTTTTCTTCTGTAGAGTACCTGGCTGTGTTTGAAAGGACACAGCCCTTATTTGAGTTCTAGCTTTGTGTATACATTGTCTCATATTCAACTGGCTGTTGACAGAAACCTCTAGCTCATTTTCAGTCAGGCAGCTTTCCAACCACTCTTCCCCAAGCCTGTAATGATGCATGGAGTCATTGTGACCCAAGTGCAAGACTTGATACTAAGCTTTGTTGAACCTTATACAGCTGGCTTGACCCATCAATCCAGCCTGTCCAAATCCCTTTGTAGAGTCTTCCTACTGTCAAGCAGATCAACACTCCAGCACAACTTGGTGTCATCTGCACATGTACTGAAGATGAACTCAGCCTTCTCATCTAGATAACTGACACTCTTTGGGCCCAGTCACCCACGCAAGTTTTTACCCAGCAAAGACTACATCCACTCAAGCCTTGAGCAGCCAGTTTTCCCATTAGACTGCCATGGCAAATGGTGTCAAAGGCTTAACTGAAACCTATCCACAGCATTTCCTTCATCTACTAAGTGGGTGACCTTGTTAGGAAGGAGATCAGGTGGACCTGTCTTTCCTGAACCCGTGATGACTGGGCCCTATCACAGACTCAGTTCTTGAAGAATGTCCAACCTCTCTCAACTCCTTTTCCCCTCAGAACTGCTTCCCAAGGCACTCTGTTGACCAGTCTCATAAACAGACCAAAGTCCCTCACAAGGACAAGAGCTAGCAATCTTGAGGCTTCTTTGAGCTGCTTATAGAAAACTCATTCACCTTTTCATTCTGGTTGGGTGATCTGTAAGAGACTCTTAGCAGGATATCTGTCATTTTGGTCATCCCTTTGATTCTTACCCATAAGCAGTCAACCTTATCATCACCATCGTTATACTCTAGACAGTCCAAATTCTTCCTGACACATAAGACTTCCTCACCAGCTTTCCCTCCTTGCCTATCCCTGCAGTAGAGTTTATAGCCATCCACTTCAGAAATCTAGTTCTGTGAGTGATCCTATCAAGTTTCCATCATGGCAACTGAAGCAGGGTTTTTTTCCTGCTGCACAACAGCTTCCAACTCTTCCAGCTTGTTGCCCACGCATTAGTGTAGAGGCACTTCAGCTGGGCTACAGGCCATGTTACCTTCTTAGAGGAACACGTCTTAATCACTTTGAGGTGTTTCATTGGTATTTTCCTCTCATTTCCAGTTACCTCAATAGGCCCTGGCTCATCTCCATATGACTTCAAGTGTGCTACAATGTAGCCAGCACACCTCAGATACACAGTCTGAAGGCCCTTGGTAACACCCTGTCCCTCCAGCGTTGAGTTGTTATCCTGAAGATTGTCTCCAGAAAGCCTGGTATTATCCCCCTTTCTAGTTAAGTCTAGTTTAAACCTTGATCAATGAGCTCTGCAAACTCATGAGCAAAGACCCTGTTCCTGCTAAGAAAGTTGATTTCCATCCATTATCAGCAGGCTTGGTGCCACGCAGGCTACCCCATTATCAAAAAAACCGAAACTGACACCAGACAGGAAGCTATTCATTGATAGACTGAGTGCACCTGTTTCTTCTGGTGTCACTACTCACAACTGAAAAGAGAGAGGAAAAAATATTCTGGGCTTCAAATTCCTTTACCAGCTGTCCCAAGGCCTCAGAGTGGATGTAGGGAAGCAATCAGAGATC
>WAAB01013206.1:0-27468 GCA_013389865.1 Piaya cayana
TGCTAGGATTTCCTTTTTGAATTATCTAATGAGCACAATTATCTAACAATGAGGCCTGTGCCCCAGAATTTAACATAATTATACAGTATATTTAAATACAACCAAATCATTAAAAATATACATAAATTAAATCTTTCAAAAATAAAAGGAATAAAAGTAGTATATTCTTTCAGGGATTTTTAAGCATAAGCAACTTCTGCATCAATGAATGTGTCTGTATATTATTTAACTTATCTCATAACTTATTTTTAAACTAAAAGAGTTTGACATGATCTCTAAAACTCTCTACATTGCCTACAAATTATGTACCGGAGAGAATGTGTATCATGTGCTTTAACGAGGTGTCTGGCCTGCCTTCCTTGCAGCAACATAGACACAGCATTAATAGATTTCAGACTGTAGACATTCCTTGCATTGTGTGGAGAATAAAATCCAATATGAAATTGAAGAATGTACTTTGAATTATTACAGTAAATTGGGCCATGAGAAATTAAGGAGAAGGAAAAGGTTGTGAGAAGCTTTACAATTCCTGTGCATGCAGTGTTGGCCAAGGAGAGGCAAAGTTAATGGGTTTGGGACCCAGATGTTTACTTTCCAGTTGCCTGGATGTGTGGGTAAATGAGTATTCCCAAAAGGCACATGCATACACATAAGCACACACATATGTGTCTCTGGCAGCCGGAATAAGCCTATAGCTCCTCCAGTACCTAGTCCCCAACTGCCAGATTCTCCATTAACCAGCCCCTAGATTTTCTGCCTTCTCTCTCTTGCTTCCCTGCCTCTCTAAAGTATTTTGCTATGAGCTGACATACTGACTTTGTTGTCTGCTGACAGTAAAACAAGCAGAAGGAGTGACTGAGTGCTAAACCTATCTTGAATTATGCTTAAATCAACAAAATTTGAATTTTTTTCTGCTTTCACTTTGCATAGATAAAATTCTTACATAGTCAAATCCAAAATGCAATCTGTAAGTCAAATTAATATAATTCTGAAGTATATCTATAGATCATTAAACTATAGAATTGCAAAAGATTTTTTATAAATGTAAATAAGCAAACAAAACCATTTGCAAATTTACCTAATAGCTTTCTGTAATAAGATTGCTGCTTATCCTTGCACTTACCAAACATTTTATCATATTGCATGCATTTTTATTAAATCCCAAGATGCTATTTAGTGAGATTGACTTTCTAAATTGAGTCAAATTTGTTTAGATAAAACAGAAGTGCTCTGCATCATCTAAACCAGAGCTTCCATCATGGGGAAGATGGTGATATTGTTAATTATGAGCAGGTCAAGATTGCATCAAAGTGCAATTGTGAGGCTTGGAAATCCTTAATGGAAAAATTCATTCATCGAGCAAATGAATAGCTATTATGTAAGTATGAGATAACAGTGCTAACAGTGAATACTCATCCCTTCTCAGAAGGGGTGCAAGTTAAATGTAAAAACATTTAGCTGCAAAGCAAAAACTCATATACAGCATGACAAAACATGTCTGAGCAGCTCATCAGTTCTGGTTCTTCAGCTGATGGTGAACATATGGAGGAAACGAAACTTCAAGATGAATGAAGCCTAAAGATTGAAAAGTTATGAGGGATGAAGTGTATTTAAATAAAAATATTTCCGAAAGCATAAAGTGAAACTTGGATGACATTTCCTATCACTGCTGGTGGATTTCAAAGTAAAAATCCTCTCTTGAAAACCCTTTTGCCCAGACTGTCTTGCTTTAAGTGCCCCCTTTTATAAGGGTGTCCCAGTGAGTGCCACAGCCATATAGCACAGCAGCATGGATGCTCCTGGCCAGTCTTTGGAGGCCAACTCTCCTTCCATAACTATACAATGAGCTGGAGGACAAGCTCTGGTGATATCCTTTATCCCAGCAAGAACCAAGGTCCTTACAAGATTTCCACACAAAGCATAGAAAAGCTGTGGACAGAAAATAAGATCTCAGAGCTTTCCTGCAGAAAAGAGTATTGCCTTAGTCTCCATGCCAGGTATTTCTACCTAAACTGGAAACCACACAAGAACCTTAATGATTTCCATACCAATGGAAGTGTATGATTCACTATCAGATTGTGCAGTTCTGGCAGGTCCAGAAATAAGGACCAAGTGAAAGACAACATGCACAAAAGCCTTTTCAGTCCACTGAATGCAAGGCGTCCTGTAGCTTTTGGTCCTAAACTAAGTAAAGCCCCACCCATTAAAGCTTTTTTCCAAGTTATTCTCCAAATCTAAAGAAAAGGCTGATTTCTTACATCTCTTCATGGAAAAATCCCAAAATACACAGACGTTCCTTCGGAGTATTAGGTCTGTTCCTGTTTTCCCTTTTATGTTCGTACAAAAGTATGTGGGTGCTTGGTCCTGTGTGCTCCTCCAGGCTGCCTGCTTCAGCCCTCATTGGAGGTGGTCTGGTGTTGGGAAATGTTTCTTTAAGTGCCCTGGCAGGGTGGGGCACAAAAGTAGTGAATGACTTCGTTGTGTTATGTTAATGAAGTAACTTGGAGATGGGGGCAGGAGTTTTCAAGCTAGCAACAATGTTATGTGAGATGGGCGGTTGCCAAAAAAGGCTTGTTGCAAGGGCAGAAGTGACCAATCAATGTTTACCTGATGTTTTGGCCTGCTTGCACTATATAAGCAGTGAGTTGACCCTTAATAAAGGACTTCATCTGAAATCATATTGATTTGTTTGTGAAGTTCACTTGCCCCCACCGCTTCAGTCTGGGGAATCTCCCATTTTACCAAAGCAGAATGGGTGTGGTAGAGGGTTGGTAGAGACATGACATCAGCCATAACAAGCTTCTTTGGGTGTCAGCGCAGGTGGGAAGAAGAGATACATTCCTTTTATTCATCTGACAAACAAAAGTAGTTCCTTTAAATCACTGCAATGTGGCAGGCTGCAATAATTCCTAAGACTACCACAGGCACTTTGAATCAGAAAAAGCACACACAAAACAATAATGAAATCCATAAAGCCATCCAACAGACTCCAGGGCTGAGTGTTTTACAGCATGGATAGGGTCAGATTACTAAAGTGCAGGGAAAACCTAACCACATCCCACTTGGCCTGCAGACTCAGAATCACTCTCTGGAGCAATTACATTTATTGGGATGGAGGTAGCCCTGCACTAAACAGATGAATTCCCCATTTACCTGTTTTCTATTTCTTTATTCAAGTATGTGTCTACCATTGTTTATCTTTTTTAACTCCATACATATAAAGAATAATTCCATTGCAGTGAACTGCAATATAGTATTTTAAAGAAAGTATGAGACAAGAATCAAGACCAGATCTCCAAAATCTGCATTATTTGCTACTCTTGGTGTTGATTCACTCTTTAATCCTTCAGTATGAGTCTGTAAGTACGCCAGGAACCTCAAAATGAAGTATTATTTTAATACAAATTATCCAAAATTTCACTGATTTTCTAAAGCATGCAAAAATAAAGTATGTTAAAAGCCAGATTTTATGAAAACACAAATATCTTTAACCAGTTGAATTTCTACAGCATCTTTGCTTTTAATTGGATTTTGAACAATTTATTTGCTTATGTTTCAAGCACCACTGGGCTATAGTTAGCAAATGTAAAATTAAGCTGCCTTCTCTCATACTCAAACTTCTTCTCCAGATGAATGGTTCTGAAGGGAAGGAGGATGCACTGACTTCAAAATATTATAAAAATAACTTCAGTCGTGATGCAGCATCCATTTCACAGGGCCTGTAGTTCTATCCCAAGCCAAGTACAACCTGAACAGCTCATTATATTGAAAATCCAAATGCACCTTGCAAGCATAAGCTTCAGCTTCTTTACCATGGCCATGTAAAAAATTTATGTTAGCCATAGAGCATTTGAAGAGTCTGCCAACTCTTTGCTATTGTTTTACATAAGCAATATTTCTCAGTTATTAATTGGAATCTTCCCTCCTATAATTTTGTTATTCTTTTTCCTATTCACCATGGAAATATGGGACAAATTGTTGTCTACTTTGCAACACCCTTTCACATAGCAGACTAGGATCTGCATAACCCTCCCCTTTTAATGATTAAATAAATACTTCAATCATTTAATGCAGGCCATATTTTCTATATTTGCAATCACTCTTACTCTATTTCTCCGAATTTGTCAGTTGCCTTTATTTAAATGCAATGCCCCAAACTTAGATACTGTTCTGTAACCTTAACAATATCCAATAGAGGCAAAGTAGTATTTCATATCTCACATACTGTATTATGTGAATATATAAGAATGACCTATGACATTTTCCATTTGTATTTTATGGTCATCTTGTGACCCAATGTAGCTCCCAATTCTTTTTCTGAAGTATTGCTATTTAACTAGATAATTACTTTTCCATTTGTGTCTAGCTGATTACTCCTGCCCAAGAATAATACATTATACTGGTTCCTATTCAATTTCATCTTACTATTTTCAAGTCGCTAAGTCAATTGTTGAAGGTAATTTTGACTTCTGTGATATCCTCATGTCTCCTAGCATCATGTCACTTGAAAATTGAGTGGGCATGTTTTTTCAGATCTTTAAGGGGAAAAAAAAAAGAAATGTACACAACCAGACACGCCAAAACACTTCTGGGAAAACACACTAGGCATGTTCTTTCCTCTGTTGCAAATCACAGCTCATCCTTTTGCTGCTTCTGAAATTAACCTTATCTACCCACACTGTATCAGTGCTTTATAGAATCATAGCATAGCATTGTTTGGGTTAAAAGAGACCTTTGAAGATCATCTGGCCAAACCCCCAAGTATAGACCCTATTTTCCCCAATTGGTATATAAGGCAATACAGAAAGCCCTGCTAAACTCAAGCTAAACAGCATTTATGTTCTCAAATCCTGTTGTCCTGCTGTAGGAGGACATCATGTGGATTTGATAATTCTGTATCGTCTGCTAATTGCATCCTTGTTGTCATCTAGTGCTAACAAATAGTTTATGTGCCAGTTGCTCAAACATTTTCTCAGAGTAGAAATCAAGCAGGCAGATGTATCATAACTAAATATTTCTCCTTATTTAAAGACAGACTCTGGCTTTAATTTTGTAAAACTTTCAAGATATCACTTCCCCATCACATGTTCTCAAGTGTTATTTTTAGTCACATGTTGTATCATGTGGCAAAATATGTAAATGTTTCATGGAGTCATGAAGTTCTTCAATTTCTTCATTAAGAAACCCATCATCTCTTTCTGCCTTTAAAAACCTAATCTCTAAATTGCTCCTTTCCTGTTCAAAGTTGAGGTCTTCACATTTATCACTGGTATGAACTGTAATCTCTGCCAACTTCAGTTTATTGTTATTGTAAGGACAGAATCAAAAATGTTATTTCCGACATTGACCTTCTGTGTATTACCCAGCAACAGCTTTTCCTCTCCACTGAACAGGTGACCAATTCATTCTTTACTTTACCTTCCTCCTGTTACAATTGCACTTCTAAATTGATTGATATCTCTTGGCAGATGCATCCTGTTTCAAGCTTTGGCTTTTTTAAATTTTGTTCCTACATGTTCATGATATATTTATCAACCATCCTCAGTAGCCTGACCTAGTTTCTGCTTCCAGCTTGATTCTTCCTTGTGCTTAAGGTTCATGCACAGTTCATGCTTTAATAAAGCTCATCTCTTACTGTATTTTCTCTTTTCTTCACAGTGGGAAATACATACCTGTGGATTGACATTATGTAATTGTGTGTATTATCATTAAAGGAGGTAACTCTTTAACAGCACTTGCCTTTAATGATATCTTCCTTACCCACTCTGTGAATTTATTGAAGTCTACCTTCTCTCACTCAGCTGCTATTCTTCCTTCTTCTCCCAAATGATCTTGAATCTTTTTTCTAATGGCCAGCCTCAAATCCTCATTCATTCCTCACATTTGCCACAGTATATAAAAGACTATCTCCTTTATTTGCTTTAATTATTTTCTTGAATCAGAAACATTTTCCTGAGCAATCACCTGTACTTCTTCCCCAGAATATAATTCTCATTATCCCCAGTTACCTTGTGCTGAGTATGAAAGTTCTCATGACACATAATGTATTATTCTTTCCCCCAGTTCTTTCCTGTTTATGCTACAAACTTTGGAAATAAGATGCAATTTAAAGCTATATCTTGCATTCAAAGGCTCAGTTTTGGGAAAACATATGTCTAGCACATGTTTTCTTCCATAAGTATACAAAGGTCACAGAATCATAGAATCCTGGAATAGTTTGGGTTGGAAGGGACCTTAAAGATCATCTAATTCCAACGCCCCTGCCATAGGCAAAGATACATCCCACCTGATCAAGCTTCCTAAGGCCCTGCCCAACCTCGGCATCCACAACTTCCCTGGGCAGCCTGTTTCTGTGCCTCACCACTCTGATGGTGAAGAAATTCTTCCTTATGTCTAGCCTAAATCAGCCCCTCTCTAGTTTATATCCATTCCCCCTTGTCCAGTCACTACAAGCCTTTGTGAACAGCTACTCCCCAGCTTTCCTGTAGGCTCCTTTCAGGTACTGGAAGGTTGCTATAAGATCTCCTCAGAGCCTTCTCTTCTCCAGGCTGAACAAGCCTCATAGCAGAGGTGCTCCAGCCCTCTGAGCATCCTTGTACCCCGACTCTGGACCTATTCCAACAGCTCCATATCCTTCTTATCTTGAGGATTCCAGAATTAGACACAATACTCCAGATGAGGAATAGAATAGAGGGGCAGAATCACCTCTCTCAACCTGCTGGCCACGATTCTTTCAATACAGCACAGGATACAGTTGGTCTTCTGGGTTGCGAGCACACACTGCCAGCTCATGTCAAGCTTCTCATTGACCAGCACCCCCAAGTCCTTCTCTATAGGGCTGCTCTCAATCACATCATCCCCCATCATGTACTGAAATTGGGGATTGCCCTGACTCAGGTGTAGGACCTTATACTTGCTCTTGTTAAACCTCATTAAGTTCTCACAGGTCCACTTCTCCAGCCTGTCCAGGTCTGCTGGATGACATCCCGTTCTTCTGGTGTGGCAACTACACCACTCAGCTTGGTGTCATGCAAACTTGCTCAGGGTGCACTCCATCTCACTGTCAATATAATTGTTGAAGAGATTAAATAGCACTGGTCNCATAGACTTCTCCATAGCCAGTTTGGGGTTAGCCAGCAAGATCTGAACACTGGAAATCAGTGGATGCAGGAGTATGCCAGGCTTCTGGCCTTTCATGTTTGCCCTCTTTAATCTCATAATAATCTCACTGAATCACACATAAGGAACAAGAAGGAGGAAACCTGCTACAGAAAAACCAAGCCTTCTTGAACACAGTCAAACCTTCCTTAGGAAGCAAAAGACACTTCTTAACAGTGAAATCCCAAAATATTAACCTAGGTAATTATGCTAGGTTGAGTGCTGTGAGCAGAAAGAACATTTTAAAAAGAATTTAAAAGATAAACAATGTAAAAATAAGTTAATTCTATAACACTAAATGTGAACTTCTCTATTTTATTTAAACAAGGTGGCTTTTTTATAGCTCATAAAAATAAAAGATAAGAATAAAATACTAATCTCATAACATTACACTTACCACTTACCAGCATCATGACCAAATGTCTATAGGAGAAGCAAATGTGGAATTTGTCAAATAAACACTCATAAAATATAACACAAATGCTAAAATGTAAAGCTTGCAAGCTTAAGACAGATCCTGAACAGACCTCTTGCATTCAGTGACATAAACAGGATACATGATATACCAAGGAGCCTCAGATAAAGTGCCTATAAAAGTATTTCAAGGAAAGGCAATAATACCTCTCAAGCAGAACACAATGATGAAGAGTGTTCCCTTTCTTGCTATATAAGTAGCACAATTGGGTTTTACAGAATAGCCAGAACAAGCCTCATACGTAGGGCTTGGGATAGCGTCTTAGCATTTTGAATTTCATTCTCAAAAGAAGCATTTAAACATGTTGAATACTTTTTATAAGGTGGGGCTTAAAACGTGACTTGAATATAACCAGTATCTTGATTTCTATCTACGTCTGTAAAGATCTGGAATTAATAGATATGAAAAGCACAAGCTAGCCCAATTATCATAGTCAGGTCTTATTTTCAAGAATAGTAAAGTAATCTTTTTTACCTTGAACTTCTAAGTTTTAGATATATTACGTGAAGAAGAATTTTAAATCCTAGCTACTTTTAAAAGCACAAAACTTAAAAGAATATAACCACCTGCACCATAAAACATGGAGGCCTCACCAGTATCCATTTTAGGGGAAACACTCCTATAGGAAACAGAACAATGGGAAGGATACAAGAGATGAGCTAGTGTTTTCCAGAAATTACTCAAACCAGCTCAACAGTAAATAACATGTATATGCACTTGTCTTAGTGATATAAATATAGGCTAAGTGTTAAAATAGTAGAAAGCTCCTCCTGTACTGAACACAGAGAAACCTCTCCTTGAAGGCGAGATGCTAGAGATGTCTCTCATCAGTAAGAATCCTCTTGCTTTCATTGCACTAACTCCTCACATGCTGCAGTATTCTTAAGTTACATATTGTACTGTGTGGCAAATGTTTACGTAAATGTTTAATGGCTGGGTCACAGCGCCTTGGTGTCTGTGCCCTTAACTTCTGGTACTCTAATGGTCACAATGCAGGAATAGGGTTTATCAGAATGATTACTAGAGGACAAAAAATTTATAGAGGTTGTCTTCACTGCACTTGTGAGAAGAGTGCAGTGGGACTTACATAGACAGTTATATGTTATCAGGGTGAGGGAGGCTTTCCTGTCCTCATAGAGTACTTCCTGGTCCTGTTGTCAGGGGAAGTAATGGAAATGAAATTGTTGTCCTTGCATCAAAATGTAAGTAGTTCTTTATTATGTTTTTTGAGGCTTTTTCTTTCCCTTTTGTCACACAGAATAGGTACTGGTTAGACATTTTAGTCTCTCTTTTGGAACCAATTTTAAACATAAGCACAGAGCACTTCTTCATTTTGAACCATTGTTAAAGGGCTATAAAAATACTTGAGTGGTGTTATCAGCACAGTTTATGATTTGAGCTCCTTGCTATTTTTGTAAAGCTCCTAGAATCACATCCTAGTACCTGAGATCAGATTCTTTCAGCTGTTGTACTGCACTGATAAGAAAAGTTCTCATCCCCATTGCCAGTCCTAAGCACCTCAGTAACCCTTCTTTTTTGAATTATGGCTGAAGCACAATAAAATACACTATTTTTATGGCAAGAATAGAAAGAAAAAGAGCAATATGTGGCAATCTACCCAGAGAAACAGCAAGCAGCACTGCCTGAAAATGCAGTAAGAAGATAGAGTGCAATAAGCATGCTTAGTAATAGCCCATAGATAAAACCATTAAAAATGGGAAAGGAAGAATATAAGTGAGCAAGCTGCCCCTTGGATAGAATCTATGTCAAAACATTTTCATATCAAGAAATGAGGAGCAAATTAAGCCTTCCACTCCTATACTCAGAACCATGCATATTTTGCAAGTAAAAAACTTTAAAAGCATAGTTGATGGTAGTTCTGAAAGCCAGAAGCCAAATGAAGCCCAGGTCCACTACAGATGGACAGTCTTCCCCTCAGCCCCTCCCTCCAATCCCATTAATTCCCTGTATCCCTATTATAAACCAGTGAAACAAGGGGGAGCAATGCTGCTGTTATCCTAGACAAACACATGCACTGAGGCACCAGCCAGATTATTCACATTTATGGACCCTTAGCCTGGACCTCCTTGCCACCCAGATATCAACATTCATTGTGAGGCCGGTGGCATAACTGTATTTGCATCTCCTGCCTGTTTTCTGTGGTGACTTGAGGTGGGCCAGACTTAGCAAGGAAAGGCAGGTGATGTCTAAGTGACGGTTAGTGAATTTTATCTTTCAAAAAAGACGTAAACTGTGCACTAAAAATCTTAATGTTCCCAAAACACTTCCCTAATATCACAGATAACACAAGCACTCTGTGCAAAATCAGTACATGCAGTACAGAAGGAAGGAATATTTTAGCACTTTCAAGGGATGGTTACTCTCAAGTAATGTATCATTAGAAACTCCTGCTGTCTGGCTGTTATTAAAAATGATACCATCAAGCATTTTCTTCCATTTTTTCTGATTATTACATGTTGTTCTCAAGAGTCTTATCTCTGACGCACCTGAGAAAGGTTTGATCTCATACCCTCCAACATTACTTGACTTCTTGGTACCTGATCTGGTCTCATAGCCTGAGAAGCATGAAATTTTGCATAATCAGAGAAAAATATAAGATATGTTTGAAATGTCAATGAGATTTTAGTACAGACGTTCAAAAGTTGTTGATAAATATGTTTGTCATAACACAAATAGATATAAAAATAAAGGAGTTACCCCATCTTGAAAGAATTCTGTCTTTGCTTTATTTGGGATTCAGGGATTTGATGGTGTCTAATGGGTAAGTATCTACCTGTTGGGTCAGTCTTCTTCAAGTAAATCAACCAGCCATAGAGAGAAGAACGTGGTTTTGAAGATGTCCAAACTGAGCTCCAACTCACCAAAACTAAGTACTTAGCCATTGACATTAATGAATTTTAAAATCATCTCAGTTGGAGTGATCCTCCCTCTGGAAGCCTTCAAAAGTACATAAACTCTCTCCTACAACTAGGAAAGGAATTTATTTATTCTTAGAAATTTATTTATTTACTTATTTGCTTAGAGAGAGGTGCTGGGGCAATCATTAGGCACCTATGATGAAGACACAAGTGCTGGAGCAAGATAAATGGGTCTCCACCCACTATCCTTCTTCTGGGGGAGCAAAATTAATTAAAAATTTTTAAGATAAAATTAAAATAACAAACTAGCACCGTTGTGGAACACATTAATGTTCCATGACTTTATTTCTAGACTTTCACAGCAGTAATGATATCTTTAGGGAAGCAAAAATGAAGGTAAAACAAATATCTTTCCAGTGTTGAGGACTGAAAAATTACATCCTTACTAATGACAATGGCACGTATGTTTTCTTTATCTGAGGGTTTACAAAACTTCTCATCTCTTCTCCCATACACATTTAAAAGGGCACCCTAAGCTTTTGCTGATAGGTTCCCAAAGATCCATGTAAGTGTTACGATACAAAAAGGGAAGAGTGCTAGTACATTAGTCAGGCTGGCATACCCAAGCAAGGGAAAGCTGACAGCCACCCACTGTGCCTTGAGGCAGTTTCTGTAGTGGAAAATAAATGCTTGTTCTGAACCAAACTATACAGATGCAAGGCCAAAAATGAAGTAACTCTTGGCTTTAAAGCCCCTAACAGTCACTGGAAAACTTTCCTAGATCTTGGAGTACACTGTAATTTATTTTCCACTGATTCTGTATTAAGTAAATCACTGAGCTGGCATTTAGGAAATGGAATTGGTTTCCTGTTCCTGACACAGATTACCTACAAGACCCTGGATTAGTCACAAGGTTGTACTGTAAAAGACAATTTTTTTTTCTGACTGACTATATCCAACACTGGAATATTAGGCTGGAGGACAGTGAAGGCTGACGGTGGAGAGATCATAAGTGTGTAAAGATGTGTGTAACTTAGTGACAGCTGAGAGAGGAAATAAACATTTCCCAGACCACAAAAAGAAGCTATTGAGCCTCTTGACCTATCCATGAAAGAATTAAAAGACCTGACTTCTGCCTGAAAGTACCTACCAAGAAGAAAATAATAATGCAGAATGCAATAGCAGCTTCTGATCAAATTTTGCCCTGAAAGAATGGTACATACTTCAAGGTAAGTTATCCATAAACTAAGTTATTTATTTAATAACTTAAAACTTTATTAAATAATTTCAACTGATTTAAATGTAAGAGCTTAATACATTTATTTTACACCCTAAAAGTAGTGATTTGTTGCAGAAATTGTCTGATACACAGTAAGTTGTACCAACAAAGAATCAGTGTTTCTTCTGAATTTGAAATTGTGTGGATTTTTTGTAATTTTGTGTAATAGAGTGTGTAAAGGTATTTTCAGGTGTTACTATTGTTCTGTATGCTTTATAAACAGGCAGAAGGTACATTCTCCATATCTGTTCTCTAATAGACAGCACATGCTTTCTCTTTCAGTCTCTCAGAGAGTACAATCTCTCCCTTTCTTTGTCCTCGTTTATACATTCATGAGCCAAGGGAGGCTTTGATGCTTTGATCAATAAGATCTAGTGAAAAATGTCCCTGCTTATGGCAGGAGGGTTGGAACCAGATGATCTTTAAGGTCCTTTCCAATTCAAACCTTTCTATGATTCTGTAAGAGAATGATACATTAATGGCACAAAATCCTCTGAATGGTGAGGATGTTAAATACTAAGGGTGTAACAAATCTGTCAGGCATCTGCAGGAGGAAATTAATCCACTGTGTACAGGGTGCCACTATATGGCAGACAAGAGAGTGCTAGAGAGCAAGACCAAGCATTGGTCCTTGACCACTCACCCTGCTTACCTCTCACTTTACTCCCTGGCTCTGCTTGAGACTCTTCCAACTCACTTTCAGACACATTGGCCACAGAGGAACTGGTCCCACACTGCAACTCAGTTGGTATTTGGCCTTTTCTCATTTAGCTATATAGACAGTTCCTTAGAGACTTACTTTAAGTCAGTTTAATCAGTTTTTTGGTGAAATGAATTCCACACTATAAGTGACACAACAAAATTGGGCAGAAACCAGTTGAAACATGAGCACAGACACATGAAATTCTGCCTGAACACAAGAATACTTTTTTTTTTCTTTTTTATGTGGGGGTGGTTGAACACTGTGATATGTTACCCAGAAAGTCTCTAGTCCCCATCCTGGGAGATATTCAAAAGCCATGCAGACATGGTCCTGGGCAACCAGATGTAGGTGACCTTGCTTTTTTGCAGGGAGTTGGTGCCTGCCAACCTCAAGCATTCTGTGATTCTGCATATCTCTCAACCAGTGATTCCAATCCCAGACTGCAGTTGTTGCAGTGCAAGAGGCATTAGAAGTCTTAGATAAAGAGCACATAAAATTATATGGCTATGTTGAGGGTTAGTTCTGCCATTAATGTGCTCATTTGCACACAAAAGCAGAGACAATGCGAGGAGAGAGCTGCTACGACTCTGAGTAGTCAGAAATCTTTGTGTCTATTTGTTTAGCACTCTTCATCAGTAGTCTTATAGGCAGGGTTAAATACCAACTTTTGTTTTCAGATCAGTCAATAGAAGCCTCTGGGGTGTTCATAATGCTAATTTTATTTGGCACTGAGGTTAAGCTGAGGAGACTCACCTCAGGATTCACATATGATCTATGGAGAGATGGTGGCAAATTCGAATAAGAGTTTATGGAAAGGTGCTCTGACTCACCCATGACAGAGTGTTTTACTGTTCTAACAACAGGGGAAATGCAGGAAAATTAACTTCCCTATTTTAAAATCAATTTCTGGAGGTAGAATAGGAAGTGAGGGGAAACTGCCAAAACTACTCATCGGTAGTTAACACAAAAGCCATCAGTAGCAGTGAGATAAAATCCTTGTTCATGAACCTTACAGCTCTAGAATCTGAGATGACTGTATTTGCTAGAATGACCTCTGAGAGGAACTAAAGTGAGAGGAATTTCAGGTTGAGTGGAAGTTTCACTTCCAGGCTTGTAGATCATCAGACTAAAATAACTCCTTGGGGAAAAACATAGGCATACATGCTGGTCTGCTGTGTAAGCCTAGGCCAGAAGGGGTCCTTCTGGTGTCAGAAGAGCTTGCTAAAGTCTGTAAACTTCTGATACTCCTATTTGTGTTCTCAGCACTTGCTACTTCTCATGTCCTTCCTCTTCTGCAGGAACAAATTCAACTTGTCTTTTGAAATCTCATTACCACAAGATTGCTCCTTCCTGTAGCAGCCGGGCCCTACTGGTTGATAAAGAGACATAACAAGTTTTAATGAAAACTATGATTATTAAACTGGAAGTCGTTTATACGCAGGCTGATATTCCCAAGTTAAAGCATGCACTGCAAGTTCTCCAACTGCTGCTCTGCCATCAAGCTCTCTATGTGCCGAGTGCCCAGATTTTTTTGATAGTAAGAGATCAGTCTTGCAGGTGATGGAGTGCATTGTGAGCAAAAGGAAGCGGTCAGGTGGTACAGATAAAACTGTAGCAACATAGTAAAGCAAGCAAAAGAAGCTTAAAAACACATGCTTCGTGATATGTAGGAAGCTTAGCTTCACTCCAGCAAAAAGCTATTCCAGTTAATTCACGCAAGCGTCTTGCTATTACTTTGTCATGCCAACTCCTAATAACAGAAAGACTCAAGGTACTTTTTTACATCATTGACAGAAGATACTGAAAATGAGTGCAACAATAAGGGACCCTTCAAAAAGGCATCTAGATAGCCGATTCCAGGAATTCCTTCTTATTAGCTTAAGCAAAGATATAAGCTATAGTGAAGATGTTTATCGAATGTATTTTGTGAGACATGTGTGACATAAGGAAACCAGAGGGTTCTCAACCTCAAGTGTTTTTTGAGGAAGGAACTGTCAGGCATAACTGATGGTATTTTTCTGCAATTAGCTTGTCTGCCTTAGTTTGTTGTCCTTCCTGTACGCTGGGAATGAAATATAAGGAGGCTGACACTGGGAACATGAAATTAAACAATATAAAACAACTTGGATGCTCAAAAGAATTATGTTGGAAATGTAATGCTTCATTCCTTCTAGTGTGAAACAACTTATTTATAAAGCTAAAAGCTGGTTCCAGGAAGAACTGGAGAAAAATGTGTTTTCAACAATCTGGGCATTATGCTCAGACTGGCTGAAAACCATATTAAGTCAAAGATCGAGATGTGCGCAAGACGGAAAGCCTGCTTTTCTAAACTGAAGTGGGAGTTAACTGTGCTGGGGAAGACTCACAGAAAGACAGTATAAACATGCACACAGAATTTCTCAGGGTTTGGGGTTTTTTAGGGTAGATATATCAAATAACTGTTTTCCACTGATTGCCAGAGAAGTTAGGCTTTTTTGTGTACCAAAAATTCTGAAATACAAAAAAAATACAAAATGCATCCTTTGTGTTATGTGGATTGAAATTATAATTACATACATATTCAATTCAATCACCAAATAGTTGTTTCCTCATATTATCACTACAGTATCCACAGACTGTAGACATTATCTTTGTTAACTGGAAATCCATAGGACCTTATGTACATACTTCAACTCCTGTGGTTTTACAATTTCAACAGGAAATTTGAAAACCAACAAACAATTTATGGTTCCATGTTATGCTTAAGTGTGCTGCAAGATGGAAAGATCAAATCTGTGAGATTCTTTAGGATATGCCTTTTATAAAACCCTTGCATCAAGAAAGATAGTTTTTTAAATATACTACTGCCTAATTAGAGATACGCCAGTGAAAATAAATTACACGTGCAAAGAGGTACCAAGACAGATGTCTTTTAGGTGGTAGCAAAAGCAAGTAACACTATCTTAGCTCATCCTGTATCCACTAAAACTGTAGTAAGCAATATTCTTCAGACGAGGTCACACAGATTAATTGAATTCTAACTGAAAATGAATCTCTTCAATAAATCATCTTGAAGTTAATTATTTCAAACTGACTTAAAAGATCCATGCTGAAGCAGCAGCTTTTAATTGCATTTTAAGTGATTCATTCCTTTATACTGTCATTAAATGTATACATATATGATCAGTTTCTTAGGTCACCAAAATGTTAATCAGTGAAGGTTTATGGCTGTAACAGAAGGTCTAAGGTGGACATCAGCCATTTTGCGCAGACCATTATATTGCCCAAAACCAGACTTCAGCAAATATTTAACATAATCATCAGTTCAGGATCAGTTATGTTAACTGCACTTTGCAGCATTCTGTATTTACTTGCAGAACTAATTCCAATCCAGACTAGCTTCAGATTTCAAAGTTGGGGGTTTTTTTTCCAGGAAATAGCTTTTCAGGGTGAATTTAAAAAATTATCCTTGAAATGAATAGTTATACATTATTATTATTATTATTATTATTATTATTATTATTATTATTATTATTAGCTTATATACATTTCAGAACTTTTTATAATATCAGGCAGCCCTTCTTGACAGGGGAAAACTCTTCCTGTTTTAAGCATCTCAAGAAAAAGAACACGCAATCAGCAGACAGACCCAACTTTTTAATTTATTATTGAACAGTAAGGGACAAAGCTGTTGTAGGGGAGGGTTAAAATTGTTTTTTGTACAAGTCTTAGTCAGGCACAATTCTAAAAAGGAAAGAAAAAACTACTTGCAGAGCATGAATCTGAGGTTAAAAATTAAAATCTTCTTGAAAAATTGTCTAGTCTTATATGCTTCTGCAAACATCTAATGGATATCCTGAGACAGGACAGTAAGTAGAGTTTTGGTGGGACCTGGTTGAGGTTCCCATTTCCAGACCCTAAGTTGCCAGAATCAGTGTAGCTACTTCTGAGAGTTCTACAAACTACAAAGAGAGCAGGAGGAACCCTACTGGAGATGAAGATAGCAGAACACTGATAGGAGACAGGGAAGGACAAAGAATGACCAACTATATGAGTGCTTTACCCTGGGACTAACAGGGTAACATGACAGGGATACAAATAAAATTCATGGCAAGGAGAGGATGAAGGAGGAATGGTTATACTTTTCCTACAGAAAATTGTCAAATAAAATTATGCAGCAGGTAGGAAGCAAAAGGAAGAATCAAGCTCTTTAGCATCATATAGCTCATATAGCTTGGAACTCACTGCTGCCAGCTGTTGCAGATAACAAAAGTTCACGGGTGTTTGAAAAGTAACTACATCAAGTCATGGACTAAAACTCTAACAGGCATTATCAGATACAAAGACATCTCTGCTGAATATGAGAATGGGAGTAGGAAATGCCATCACATATTTGCTTTAAATTATGTGCCTTTGCATTCTTCCCTAATCTTCTCTATTGCTCTCTTCCAGAAAGGCAGCACTAGAATAGATGAAACTTCCACTTGACATGGCATACTTTGTGCCTATCTAGAAGCCCCTTGCTCCATTTTTACCATTTGCTTCCCTGTAAATGCGGAGCTTCCCCTTGAACTGCATATACAATTCAATAGTTAAGCACTAAACATTTCAGAAATCAAAAAGGGCATTGCGCCCTTTCCCATCACAACACATTTAGAAGTCTCTCCTCAGCTGCTAGGTTTCAGCTGTAAAAATAGTAGAGAATTGTAAAAGAAGTGACCAGACAAAAAATGTAAAAGTTATCAGTGGCTGCTTCAATATTTCAATAAATCAAATCCGGGCAAATCCAAAAACAAATCCAAGGTTTTTTTAACCAAGGGCTAGGCATAGTCATGTAAACTCTATAAACCCTTTTAGTCCTATGGTTTCTACTTAGGTCATAGCCAGCATTGCCTTCCAGTCTATGTTGAGCTCATAGTGCACTTTGCTAAACCCTGCAATATCGGGCGGTAATATTGCTGTGGAGTACAAAGCTCCAGCACACATTATTCAGCAGCAGTAATGCCAAGGGATTCTGCTGGAGATGTCAGCTTTGCTTATGCTGTCAAGGGTGAAGTGGGAAACCATAAGGCTAACCCTAATCTCCCACAAAAATCACAGGGTAATGAGATTACTGACAATTAGAGAGGAACAGGACTTGTAGAGCAAAAATATTCCAGAAAGTCAAAATCTTGGTCTACTTATACAAAATCTACTTATACAACAGAAATGTTCTATGACGAAGTCACAGTAAGGTCTGATTTTCACTACTCCATGAAAGAGTTATATATCATAAAGGTTTACTAAGAAATAATCATGTTGATGTTCTTCCTGGTTATGCACTTGCATCTTCTAATGAAAAAATAGATGATAATATCTTTGCTGTACTACATTGCTGTATAACTGAGAATTAGGTTGTGTTCCGTTTTAAGCATTGTCAAAAGATACAGATAATTACAGCTTTTACTAAAAGCACTGAGGCAAATGTGAATTCTCTGGTGGGCTTTTAAGCCTCATCTCAGCATGTTTAATACAGGAACAAACATTAAAAGTACTTTAATACTTTTTGTCAATGCTTTCCTGCACAAATTCTATTAAAAACATAGATTCTTTTGGTCTTTCATGCAGAAAGTATAGTGAAAATAATTTTAATATTATAATGACTTATTGGGATGTCAAAGATTAAATTAGAAATATCAACCACATATTTTTCACATTTGCTTGCATTTGGTTGTAACAATCTGCAGAGAATATGTGTGAAGATAAGTCATCCCTATCCTTTTCATTCCTGGGTTATGATACAATTTGGCACAGATTTTTAGCTCAGTTGCAAAAATTAATCTGGCCCATACACATGCATATTAGTACAATGTCTCTAGCAGTTGCATGGGAGCAATACAAAACTGAAGAATCACAGATGGTTTGGGTTGGAAGGTACCTAAAAGATCATCCAATTTTCCCCGCCATGAACAGGAACACTTTCCATTGGATCAGGTTGCCCAAAGCTCTGTCCAACCTTGTCTTGAACATCTCCAGGGATGGGGCATCCATGACTTCTCTGGGCAACATTTAGTAATTTTCTTTAATAGGTAAAGGAAAACTGTATGTGCTATAGAAGTAATAATTTAGTCCAGTGTTTGACAGCGGACAGGTCCAGTTCCTTTTCAGCTGCTACACAAAGATGTTCTACCATATGTAATGAGAAAAATTTCTAAGGAAGTAGTCATTATTGACCTGGAGAAAAGGCAGATGTAACAGTAAAGAGAGAACTAAAACCTGCAGTAAAATATTGTCTTTAAAGGAAAATTGGGTTGTTGGGGATTTTCCTCAAAAACACTTGAATAATTACTTTGCAGTTCTCCAAACTGGAAATTTGCAAAAAGCTGTTTACTGTAGCTTTCAGGAGTACAAAGAGCTCTTCAGGGTTTCAATTTCATCTTTACAACAGCTGTAAAAAAAATGCAAACATGCAAATTGTTCCAGTACAAGAAGGCACCTTCATTTACTTCTGACTTGTCATACTGGGAAAAAGCTAGCAGTGACAACCATTGGGAAGCTTTAGGTCAATTAAAAAAAACTCCAAAATGGGAGAAATGTTCTGCTATCAGACAGCAGTAGCTCTGCTGTGTGAGTTCATTATTCATGTAGACACATTTTCTAAATGTGTCAATTTACACAGGAATGTCTTCTAATTCTGAAAAGCCACTTGCCTAAAGGAGAAGCTGCCATTGCTCTAACCTAGAAAAAACTCAGTGTACCCTCCATTACATTAGCTGAACAAAGATACTTGGCTCTCATATGCAACTCTTATGACTTCCGTGCTAATGATATTAAAATTTTTCCTCAGAAAATTCTCCATCTTCTTACAGAAAACACAGCTAATATCCCTAGATGTCTCAGTTTCCTATTAAACTGGTCTATTTCACAAAGTTAACCATTCACTTGTAACTTACTGAGGGCTCAGCTGAAATCTTTCAGCAGTTCCTGGTACAAGGAGGAAAAAGTGGCTTGGGTCTCACACAGCTCCCTCTCTGCCCCTTCCATGCACACAGGTCATCAGAAGGAGTGCAGAGAGTATGCGTGACACAGCTGTCCTCCTCTATAAACCTCTTGCTTCAGGAGGCTGATGGGGGACAGCTGTGTCGTGCAGGCTCCCTGCACTCCCTCTGATGGTCACCGTAACACTTAAAATTACTGTGAATCCAGTGGCTGTAAGAGACCCCCTGAAGAGGCTCCTTCCAAGGCTGCAGAAATTCTCCCAGGAGTCCTTAGCCTCCCTTGTTAGGCAAAGAACTAACAAGGGCCATTATGTGAACTGTTACAGCCAGGAGGTACAGAGATAAGAGAAAAAGGAGGATCGTGGGCAACTTGAAACTCTTTGGATGAAAAACAGAGCACTGTGAGCCACAACCTTGAAGATTACTGGTCTAAGGCTTGTACCATCTAGCTTGTTACGTGTATCTGTGGGACTATAAATATTGCCCAACGCGTTAGCCCGGGGTTCTCGCCCTTTGTTAGCAAGGATCCTGGTCGACCAGGTTTTTTTTATTTCTGATGCGCATTTAATTTTTAATAAACATTTATGTTGCTAGCAACTCTGCCTCGTCATCTTAGCAAAATCTTTCGGACCCTAACATTTGCGCAGGGAAATGGCAGAGAAGGAGCTGTATGAGACCCAAGCCATCTTTTCCTTCTTGTGCCAGCATCTGCTGCCTTCCCTGAAAGAGCCAGGTACTGCCCAGCAGTCACGTGGAGAGCAGCAGCAGCGGTGGGGACAGGGCTGGTCAGGCGTTGGCTGGACACAGGTGGGCAAAGCATCTCCGCAGGCTCTGCCCACTCCGAAGTTACCTGGGGCATGAGGGCACCTCTCCCCGGCTGGGAAGCAGTGTTTCCACATCATGAGCCTGGAGCACCCCACCTTGATTTGAGCCCCTCCTCCCAGGCTGCACTGGCACACAGGGCTTACCGAAGGAGTGCGCTCACCCAGAGCTCCTTCAGCTGGCGGGAGCTGCAGAAAGAAAGGAGAAAGGGCCTGAGTGCCCCCTGCTCTGCAGCCTGTGGGCATAGGCGGGTGTTGGCACAGCCCTGGCTGTGCGCAGGCCCACGGAGGCAGGATGGAGCCCAGGATGGGAGAGGAGTGGAGAGAGGTGCCGACCAGCCCTACTGCAGGGCGTGGGAGCACAACTCACTGGAAAGCGACTATGCAGAAGCCGTACAGCCAGATGAGGATGAGGGATCTGGCAGTCTTGTCTTTCTTCTCTTGGGCAGCATCCCTGGGTGTCCATGTCCTGCTGCTCAGCACCCACAGCTGGCCTAGAGCCAGGCAGAGCATCCTGTGCAGGATGCTGCCCCTACCCTGCGCACAGGCCATCAGAGGGTGCAGAGGGAGCCCAGGTGACACAGCTGCCCTCCATCAATCTCCTGCTGCAGGACCTGAGGGGCTGCCAAGCTGTGAGTGTCCCTCCTGTCCCTCCTCCAGACTCGAAAAGCCAGCTCCAGCCTTAGCATCTTGTGCATCGTTTCTCACCTTCTGCTCTTTTCCCCTTGCCCAGGCAACACCACTGAGCACCAGGAGCCTGCGGAGGTTCATTGGGGTCCAGGCAGCAGTGAGGGTTGTGCTGGGTGCCGTCTCAGCCATCTCCACCTCTCACACGTGGACAGGGCCCAATGCAGCTCACTGGGGGCCTCTTCTGCTCTTGGGCTGCTCAGTGAGGGCAGCACATTTCTTGCAGACTGGTCCTGTGCAGCAGCCACCTCCCAGCCCCTCTGGCAGCAAAGATGGACGTGGCCACTTGTCTGGTAAGCTGGGAGAAGGACACTTGTGTTGCCTTTCCCACACAGCACGTCAGTCCCCCTCACTCTGCAGTAGGATAAAGCCAAGCCCCATACCCCTTCATTCCCAAACAACACCTCTCCCATGCGCTCAGCACTGGGGTACAACACAGAGAGTATTCAGGAGCGTTGACGTTGCACTTCTCCCCCATTGCTCTTTGCTCTCTTTGCCTTGGCAGCAGCTGGGACTGGCAGGAGGTAGAGATGGTTGCCCTGACCCCTTGCACGGCAAGGGATGTCAGCCACTGCACAGAGGCCTGGGCCATCATGCACTCACGGCAGGGAGGCCCTCTCTGGCCAGACCCTGGCAGCTCTCTCCTCCCAGGACACAACTGACCTGGCCCATTCAGGTAAGTTAGTAGGGTCAGAAAATCCCCATCCCTCTGGCTCCTGTAGAGTGGCCATGGCCCAAGAAATGAGAGCCCACATGGAGCAGAAAGAGATGAGGTGTGCCAGGGCCACAAACAGCGTGACAGCAAAAGCCTCCTCTCTCAGAAGGTGGGACTGCTGCCACTGCAGGGACAAGGAAGGATAAGGCCAATGCAGGATGGCCATCGCAATTCGTGCGGTGATCTCAGCAGAACTGGCTCAGCTGAGCTGAGCAAACCCATCCAAGGGATTTGCCTTTCAGAGCTAAGGGAATGACTGGACAGGTAGGTTCTGGTCATCTGTTTGACTTCCACTTTTCCATTGCAGGTGCCTCTAGTCACTCCAAAGAACCAACTCCGAAAGAGGCCTTTTGGGGAGAGAAGGGAACAAGAGCTAGCTCTCATTGAGAACAGAACTGGTTCATGTTGATCATGCCTTCATCTGTCTAACAATACTCTTGAATGGAAAGCTTGCCAGGCTCCTCACAAGGCAACAGAAAATGAAAAGCAGTCCATAAATTGGGGAGCTACAGGCAAGCAGGCACCAAGAGGAGAAGGCTGTAAGCAGAGCTCCAAGGAGGGACACCTGAGCCTAGGCAAACTCAGGCTGGTGCAGCCCTGAACTTCAGCCTAAAGGGAAAGGCTGCAGAAATCACAAAGCAGCCATCCATGGGGTGAAGCCCCCTTCCCACCAGCAGAACTGAAGCAGAGGAAAGAGGCCAAAAAGCAGCTGATCCTAATTTGCCTTCAGATCCACTGGAACTGTTTATAGAACTGATACCCACTGATGGTTAAAACTGCCCTTTTCCCTTCTAGCCCACATACCCTGATAAGCCCATACCCTGCAATTCCCACAACCCTGTATTGCTCTGTCTTTCCAAAATAAACTGTTGGATATACTTTACACATTTCTGGATACGCTTTGTCAGTATCATCTGCAAAGGTAGTGTCTCCGTTCCTTCTCATCCCTTTCAGCCAATAGTGATACAACAAGAAGAGGTCTTGTCTAGGGCTCTTGCGATTTAGGAACTAGTCTTTTCTCATTCTTTAAGCACATCAGATTCAGCAACAATTCCTTTCTTACTCCTTCTCCTGCAGAGCAGCCCTCTCTTGACTGCTGCAAACACACCCCTTTCTGTCAGTGAGTCAGACCTGGGCTCTGGAAACTAGATTTTCCCAAAGCTTCAAGTACTTCAGCAGCCTTGGTTCTTTGGACGCTTGAGCCCTGTAGGATGTCTAATGGGGTCGAGCTCCTTTCAGAAGGGAAAACACAAGAGGCAGCCATGACAGGGGAAAGAAACTGTACAGGTGATCTGCGGGTCTGGCAATCATTGTGCAAGGAGTCACCAGCACATGGTAATGAAGGGACAACTCTATTTGCTGGCATCTCGAGTGTTTCAGAGACAATGCCACCTTTTCTTCACGGGCAAAGGCTCACTTCATGCCCTCAGCAATAAATGCCCTAAGGAACTACACACCCAACTGCTAGGAGCTCTGCACCAGGGCAAAACCGAGGGAGTTGAGGAAAAAACATCCCTAAAGCATTTGGGGAGGTGGGGCGCAGGGGAGGAGTGGGGGAAATCCCTACACACTCCAAAGGGCAAAACATCAAGTGCTGAAACCTTAGCATGGTCTTTCCTACCATTTCAAGGTGCTGGAAAGCAGCATGAGGGTTGGGAATGGTGACCTTGTAGCAAAAGACAAGGAGAAGGCTGAGGTACTTAACTACTTTTTTACCTCAGTCTTCACTGACAACCACTCTCCTCACCTCTCCTGGACAGCATGATGGTGACCAGAGGGGTAAACCCCCTCCCACAGGAGAGGAGAATCAGGTTTGTGAACACCTGAGGAACCTGAACATATAGAAGTCTATGGGACCTGATGAGATGAACCCTAGAGTCCTGAGGCAATTGGCCAATGTAGTTGCCAAGCCACTTTCCATGATATTTAAAAAGTCCTGGTAATCAGGAGAAGTGCCCAGTCACTGGAAGAAGGGTAACATTGTGCCCATTTTTAAAAAGGGTAGAAAAGATGATAGACACAGGCTGCCCAGGGAAGTTATGGATTCCCCATCCCTGGAGGTGTTCAAGGCCAGGCTGGGCAGGACCTTGGGCAGCTTGATCAAGTGGGACATGTCCCGGCCCATGGCAGGGGGGTTGTAAATAAATGATCTTTAAGGTCTCTTCCAACCCAAACTATTCTGGGATTCTACGGCAGAAAAGCTCCTGGGGGTCCTGCTGGACACCAAATCTGAGC
The DNA here is from genome assembly GCA_013389865.1 of Piaya cayana. Lineage (NCBI taxonomy): Eukaryota > Metazoa > Chordata > Aves > Cuculiformes > Coccyzidae > Piaya > Piaya cayana. Next base: position 23,909 of record WAAB01013206.1, read on the forward strand.
AGCAGCCAGCAAGGTTCCCTTGCCCAAAAGCAATCTCTAGTGGTAGCCTGAGCGGCAGTGGGCATAGCCAGATTTTCCCAAAGCTCTGCCTCTGTACTTGGCATTGGTGAGAACGCACCTGTGTTCAGTTCTGGCCCCCTTGCTTCAAGAAGGATGTTGAGGCTCTGGAGCAAGTCCAGAGAAGATCAATGAAGCTTGTGAAGGGGCTGGAGAACAAGTCTTATGAGGAGTGGCTGAGGGAGCTGGGGTTGTTTAGCCTAGAGAAGAGGAGGCTGAGAGGAGAGAGGAGGGAGCTGGCCTCTTCTCCAAAGTGACATGGGACAGGGCAAAGGGGAATTGTCTCGGGCTACGGCAGTGGAGGTTCACTCTAGATATCAGAACGAATTTTTTCATGGAAAGGATCATTGGGCACTGGAACAGGCTTCCCCTGGAAGTGGTTGAGTCACCATCCCTGGAGGTGTTTAAAAGATGGGTAGATGAGGTGCACAGGGACATGGTTTAGTGACAGCTAGGAATGGTTGGACTTGATGATCCAAGAGATCTTTTCCCACCTGGTAACTCTATGATTCAAAGAACTACATGCCAGTATATATGAAGTCACATTCATGAAGTGTGCAATTCTGATTTGATTTCTAAAAATAAGTACCTACTTAGTAAGCATGATTCACTGCTCTTTCTTGTGGCTTGAAATCTGTATTTGCTCCCTACATACTGAGCAACAAGGGATATCTGGGAAATAGATGCTTTCATTATCAAAACCAACATCAACAAAAAACCTAAGCACTGCTAAAACAAGTTCTTTCATCCTTCTTATGCCTGCCCCATGCATTCCAGTGATTCAGGAGACCTACTTGCTATTGTAATAGATTTCACATCCTAACAGAAGAGCACACACGCCCTGGTTCTCTTTCTGCTGAGCCAGGACTGGTTCCAGTGCTGTAGTGTATTGTGTGATGAGTACCAGCATTACGACTCCTTGCTAGACAGTTCCCTGACACTAGAATCATAGAATCACACTTCAGAAATTAGACAAGAGAGTTTTGTTTAGCAGCAAAGCCTTACATCTAATACAGTTCATTACAAGGGAAAAAACCACATGCAGCTCATTTTAATGAACAAAAACACCCATCAGATTCAGTTTCACAAAAAAAATCCAAACCCAAACCTGAATGCTAGATAAAAAACTGCTAAATAAATCACATTATTTTTCCCCTTATATTTTATTAACTATGCTGAAGAGCATTGAATCATAGAACTGTAGAATGGTCGTGTCGGAAGAGCCCTTAAAGATCATCCACTTCCAACGCCTATGTCATGGGAAGGGACACCTTTCACTGCATCAAGTTGCTCATAACCTCATCCAGCCTTGCTTTGAACTCAAGGTTAGTCTATTAAATTCATGGCATTTGATTGATAATAGACAACAAGCAGATCAAAATATCTTCTAAAATAATAGCAATCAAAAATGTACATTCAAGAACTAAAGTAAAGGGGAGAAATCCTGAGGAAAAGACTGAGGTTTTCAGAAAACTCAAAAAAAATCTTTTTCTGAATCTTCCTTTTATATACAAAATAATGACGAAAAGGAACACCTTATTATNCCCTCCCACAGGAGAGGAGAATCAGGTTTGTGAACACCTGAGGAACCTGAACATATAGAAGTCTATGGGACCTGATGAGATGAACCCTAGAGTCCTGAGGCAATTGGCCAATGTAGTTGCCAAGCCACTTTCCATGATATTTAAAAAGTCCTGGTAATCAGGAGAAGTGCCCAGTCACTGGAAGAAGGGTAACATTGTGCCCATTTTTAAAAAGGGTAGAAAAGATGATAGACACAGGCTGCCCAGGGAAGTTATGGATTCCCCATCCCTGGAGGTGTTCAAGGCCAGGCTGGGCAGGACCTTGGGCAGCTTGATCAAGTGGGACATGTCCCGGCCCATGGCAGGGGGGTTGTAAATAAATGATCTTTAAGGTCTCTTCCAACCCAAACTATTCTGGGATTCTACGGCAGAAAAGCTCCTGGGGGTCCTGCTGGACACCAAATCTGAGCAGCAGCCAGCAAGGTTCCCTTGCCCAAAAGCAATCTCTAGTCGTAGCCTGAGTGGCAGTGGGCATAGCCAGATTTTCCCAAAGCTCTGCCTCTGTACTTGGCACTGGTGAGAACGCACCTGTGTTCAGTTCTGGCCCCCTTGCTTCAAGAAGGATGTTGAGGCTCTGGAGCAAGTCCAGAGAAGATCAATGAAGCTTGTGAAGGGGCTGGAGAACAAGTCTTATGAGGAGTGGCTGAGGGAGCTGGGGTTGTTTAGCCTAGAGAAGAGGAGGCTGAGAGGAGAGAGGAGGGAGCTGGCCTCTTCTCCAAAGTGACATGGGACAGGGCAAAGGGGAATTGTCTCGGGCTACGGCAGTGGAGGTTCACTCTAGATATCAGAACGAATTTTTTCATGGAAAGGATCATTGGGCACTGGAACAGGCTTCCCCTGGAAGTGGTTGAGTCACCATCCCTGGAGGTGTTTAAAAGATGGGTAGATGAGGTGCACAGGGACATGGTTTAGTGACAGCTAGGAATGGTTGGACTTGATGATCCAAGAGATCTTTTCCCACCTGGTAACTCTATGATTCAAAGAACTACATGCCAGTATATATGAAGTCACATTCATGAAGTGTGCAATTCTGATTTGATTTCTAAAAATAAGTACCTACTTAGTAAGCATGATTCACTGCTCTTTCTTGTGGCTTGAAATCTGTATTTGCTCCCTACATACTGAGCAACAAGGGATATCTGGGAAATAGATGCTTTCATTATCAAAACCAACATCAACAAAAAGCCTAAGCACTGCTAAAACAAGTTCTTTCATCCTTCTTATCCCTGCCCCATGCATTCCAGTGACTCAGGAGACCTACTTGCTATTGTAATAGATTTCACATCCTAACAGAAGAGCGCACACGCCCTGGTTCTCTCTCTGCTGAGCCAGGACTGGTTCCAGTGCTGTAGTGTATTGTGTGATGAGTACCAGCATTACGACTCCTTGCTAGACAGTTCCCTGACACTAGAATCATAGAATCACACTTCAGAAATTAGACAAGAGAGTTTTGTTTAGCAGCAAAGCCTTACATCTAATACAGTTCATTACAAGGGAAAAAACCACATGCAGCTCATTTTAATGAACAAAAACACCCATCAGATTCAGTTTCACAAAAAAAATCCAAACCCAAACCTGAATGCTAGATAAAAAACTGCTAAATAAATCACATTATTTTTCCCCTTATATTTTATTAACTATGCTGAAGAGCATTGAATCATAGAACTGTAGAATGGTCGTGTCGGAAGAGCCCTTAAAGATCATCCACTTCCAACGCCTATGTCATGGGAAGGGACACCTTTCACTGCATCAAGTTGCTCATAACCTCATCCAGCCTTGCTTTGAACTCAAGGTTAGTCTATTAAATTCATGGCATTTGATTGATAATAGACAACAAGCAGATCAAAATATCTTCTAAAATAATAGCAATCAAAAATGTACATTCAAGAACTAAAGTAAAGGGGAGAAATCCTGAGGAAA